>JASFXZ010000036.1:5888522-6276475 GCA_032209605.1 Mactromeris polynyma
GCTTACATTAAGCAACTTGTGGTTAAACGAGTTAAATTCATTTACTTACCAGATGTTATTCAAACTTCCAAAGATAAACCACTGTAATCTCCATAATTTCGGCATTTAAAGAAGCCACAGTAGTAGACGTTGAAGGACATAATCGTTATATTGTATATATTACTGGATCCATCAGAACCATGGCTAAATGAATAGTCACTTCGAAGCGGGCAGCAGATTCCTGCTGTGATACATGTAGTAATAACCGCGCTCCCATTGAGCCATTCAATAGTTTGGTCAGATACACATCTACATACTACATCACTTCCTTCTGATGGATGGTAGAAATTACAAGTAAAGCTTAATCCTGAAACAAAGGTAAATGTTTATTCAGGATGCACTTGACAGCCTTAGTGAAATTTACTGAAAACTACTTAATGAAATATTTAGTGGGATTTCAATGAGACTGGTGCAAACCAATGTGCCCTCTCTTCTTCGAAGGTAGGCATAAAATGTGGCATATAGAGTTTCAACCAGGAAGTGTAACTATTTTTCTCTATGATGTCAGTTTAACCTTTTTATCATGTTCTGGATGGGGGAGATAAACAAACTTCACCCTAATCATGAACACCACTATTGTGTAACTAATATATTTATCTACAATGTAAACCCACGATATACAATTTACACCATTATACTAACAAGTTTGCAATTTCTTGTTGAAATATAAACACCAACAGTTTCAAAGAACCTGCATGGAGTCTGACTTGACTCTAATCGGAATACTGTATGGTACGGGTCTATCGATTAACGGGTCAACAAGTCAATATCGTAATATGTTGTACTGTATTTAATTTTCGACAGGAATATATAATACTTAGAACCAAACTTTACATACTAATTAAACTGTGAGAATACCTTTTTCAATTTTGACGCAAATGTAAGTACTCACCTAAAACAACTATAAGACTTAAGGAAAGGATCACCACAACAACCATACGCATGCCCATCTTCACCTAGTAAATACAACAACAATAGAAAAACATTTGGTTTATGAAAAATAATTTGGTCCATAATTAATCAATAGCGAGATGCAGCATGTTAATCATATTTGTGTACAATTCACGTCGTTTTTTTCCGGGCACCATTCAGCCTTTTTATGATCAATTATCTTTCGAGTGACGTTGTCTTATGAGGTAGTAAGATAGCTTCAATGCAGACAGCGTCATGGTCGGAGATAAGAGGTGTTCTTCTAGTCTCGTTGGTTCATTAATGAATTGTTCCAAGATTATGTTGTTTACTATGTTATTTCAAGTAAACTGGTGACATTTCGTAGCTTTACAATTGTTAAACATTACAATATGTCACATCTATATCACTTAGATTGAAATCGCCCCATACTCGATGTAGGCACCTTCAGGTAATTGCTGATAAAAGAAACAATTTCCAAATCATGTGTCATATACATTTTGTCTGATTTGTGTTATGCTATACTGGTTTCTAACTATCTACGGAACAATACTTTAGTTACATTCGTACACCTTGTACGTATGCAGCCTGTTATAGGGCATCACATTTGTCCATTTAAGCTCTATAGACTGTCTAAAAACCGTCAATATGGTTTCAGATTTTTTTTCAGTTCTGGTTTCCATTTTGAGGTCACAAACGGTCAACCTTTTGTTCAAGTTAGCCTATATTCATTTCTTTATCTAAGAATAACGTGTCACATCCTTTACGTGGATACTATCTCATAGAGTACCATGCGTAATCTTTGAGGGGTTACTTTCGAAATTATTATAGTTCTTTGAGTTCACAAACAGTCAACAACAGTTCCAGTTAGCCCTGTTTAGTGTATTTCTTTCAAAAATGAATGCCAGTGTCTCATCGTGTGTGCCATACTTCTTTGGTAATGTTATGAGAGTATTTACAAAACGGTCATTATTGCGACAGTTTGTATTAACTGTGAAATAACAAATGGTTAATATCAGTTCAAGTTAACCGAAATTGGTTAATATCTTAAGAGGTAATTGCCATCCTCTTGTACGTTGATAACCAGTTATAGAGTCCAATTTCCCCGTTTATGCTTTTAGGACTGACGCTTCTATTGCCTGACATTTCTAGATCCAATACCGCGTACACAATATCCCATATAGATTGCAAGTGAAAATTTAATTCCCTTGTACATTGTAACTAAGTTCATGGAATTCAGTGATATATAGCACTGGTAAATACAGTTTAGATATTCCTTTATAGGCACATCATCTATATACATGAAGTTCCTGATTGAATTCTGTTTTGTTTAATTAAATATATTTAGTTTTACTTTTTCAGACAGTCTTGTTGGATATGTTTGTATGTTCATGAAGATATAGATTTACGGTGTCGAGTTCTTGTACAGAGGCATCATGAGTTGCTACAGGGAACGCCACATACACAATATACACTTAACAAATAGTGATAAGTACTCCGATGTCATATATAGGATATTGCAATTACATATGAATGTATCAAGTAGAAATTTACGACACGGAAAGTTCCAAATGTATGTGGTGTTTCTGCTACTTTTCCGCGCAAAATACAGCGATGTCATTGCAATCAAGACAATAACATAACACCGCACATATATAAAAAGTCACATATTATATAAATGTGTTAAGTGTATGTCGATGCAATACTTTAATGTAAGTAGAGACGGATACGGGTTCATACCCATCTAGTCTATCGGTACAGGAGTCCCGTACATTCTAGATTGGATATTATCAAATTGCTGTATCGTAATAATAACAAAGAAGCAATATTCAGTATGATGTCATTATCTTCCATACATAATTTAGCGGAACGGGCATTTGGGTTGATACAAGTGTAACGAAATATCGTCGTAGTCGTTTCTGTAAGAAACGTTTCGTGTAATGAATTTGAAGCTGTATATGGCTTGTATGGTGGCATTTATCTTCCACCATAATTATTAGACACGTTTTCGTGCCAAGATATTTATCTGGTATGAATATTTATCACAATACGTATCTAGTTAACCACATAATTATCTAGTTTATTAAGTAGTTATCTAGTTTATTTAACGTGATAACCACATAATTATCTAGTTAATTAAGTAGTAAACTGGTGGCAGAAATATGCCACCATAGGTTTGTTCTTTGTTATGTTTACTTAATATGGTGACTAAAGTTTCAACTCAAGTAGATTCGCATTATCACCAGTAGACATCGTGCCATCGAGATAACGATGTGTGTAAGATATAAAATGTTATCGGTTAACAAGTATAAAATCACAAATTGATCCATCCATAAATTTATTAACTTAACCAAATCTTTAAATAAAGGAACTCCACATTATGAAAAAACACAAATCTATAAATATGCATTAAAGGAAAGATGCTCACTCATAAATACATACCCACAATAGACCCAAATACCATGCCAAACGGCTTTAGTATATGCTTTACAGGTGAGACAAACGCCGATGTTATATGCAAGAAACTACCAAGAACTGGGGTTGTATGTAGTGGGTATCAGAACTTAACAATGCAATGAATATTGTATTATCTATCTGCGAAGTAATGTGAACGAACTCACCAACATGACATTGCCATTCAATGTATTAGTCACACCTTTCTTTATCGTCCAGTTGTATATTGTAATATCTACACTATTGTAAAAATCATCAAACATTAATGTATTGTTGCCGACACAGACTGATATAATATGTGGTGCGGTCTAGACCGTGCAGAGTGGTCGGACCTTGGTTGCAAACAATTTAAAACCACCATTTTGTGACTGAGCGTGCAATTGCTGTGACGAACTTTTAATGTCTACACCAGTTCTACTTTTCCATTGCCTTTGTAATAATATTTATTCGTCTTTGTGTTGACAGCAATTGAAAATTTCAAACTGATTCATTACTACTTTATTTGTATATATAATAACAAGTTGAATTGCATACACACGTACATTACGGTCTACAGCAATTGTCTCACATTGACATTTTAAATTAAAAAAGAAACCCGTGTGCATCTCTGATTCATTTTGTTTCATAATAACATCGTCATAAAGTTGGGATATACTTATACTCAAAACTTCTGTCTTGGGGAAAAAACTACCAATTTCCAACCTGTAGTCGAGAAGACAGCATGGTACAGTTTTCTTGTGAAGTACTTTTATCAGGCACTTGTATATAAATGAACGTACACGTTATTAGGGCTTGTAACTAAATCTGGTTTCATTTTCCTGTGTGTCATGTGTTTGTGTAACCATTTTACGTAGATAATGTCATAGTGTCATCTTCATGTATGCTTCAGAAATTAATATTTCGTTATAATAACTATGTCAAGCTACGTCAATTAATTTTCATCATTGCCATTGTCCATGTTCTTAAAAATAAGTTTGGAACGGATGGTGATTTATAGTACTTGAGCCCGTTGCTCAGAGTGTGGTCATTGGCCGCTCTTCTAAGTGTTATCTCAGCTTTAAAGAATGCTTTATATAGCGACGCTAGTGCAGGTGAATATTGGTTTCTTTACACGATGATCCTTACAAACAACGTAAGCCCCACAGTCCGCCTCTGCACTGCCAACTATAACGCACCCTCATAACTATGGTATTATGAATGATATAACAAAGGTAAGATACCTAATACTCATCGTGATAAGTAGGGATACTCGATCATTTACATTCCATCAGAAATGATAATTCACCCAGTATAATCGACTTCGAATTGGTTTGAATTGTGTTTTCCGATGTATAAAGGCTTGTACTGTATTCTTAAACAACAGTTTAAACCTTAGAAATAAAGTCATGTTTTGAGGAACACGAAAAACGAAAAAGCGCATTTGATAAGCACTCGAGTATAGTGCTTCGGTAGTTGCTTACCATTGTTTTCCATCATACGAATTCGTAACTTACCCGCGTGTTTGATAATTCCTATTTAACTTCTCTATGTCTTTGTAACAACCCACTGTTCGACTTAATGTATGACGCGTATACGTTACTAGATTACAGCTTCCGTTAGCGTATTATCATTTGTAACTAAGGATTGTGCAGCACGTACCCGTATGTATGTATACAAACGGAAACAAAACGAGTTCGACATCGTACAATGTATGCGTTTATAAGCAGTACTCCAAAACATTTTAAGAACATCACTATATCGGAATTTGGCGCGTTCACTTCCCAATTCGTACAAACATTATATTTTTCTTAGATAAAACACGTATTTAAATGAAAGTTCTCATAAAATGATTGATATGACTGATGTTGGTAAGTTATCAGTTTAATTATCAGTTGTATTCCTTGTGCATGCCCTCTTGTATCGCAAATGCAAAATGTATTGTGTTAATCAAATGATTGTGAATGATAGCAGCCCGTCGATATGTCTATAGGACACGCACTCTTAGTGTTGTTATTTTAGATACTGTATTCCCCTGCTTTAACAATGACTACTATGTAAACATTTATTTTTGGAGATCAAATTTCCGGGACTCTTTTACAAATATCTGTCATTACATAAAATGCTACTGTTCGATAAACGGAATTAGTCCAGCGTATCATTATATATCCATTTATTGTTTATACTGAATGAATAAAGCAGTACATGGTAAATGTTTTAGCTGGTTTTAGATGTTATCTGCAATGTGTTTATAATATAATATTATTAGTATACAAACTCTGCTTATAGAGTAAACTCCAAAAAAAGGTAGGTCCGCTTTGTCCTAAAACTGGCCTAGTAACAAATGCAATTGAAGTTTGAAGACACGTACATGTAACATTCAAACACGTGATTACTTTGAAATTCAACCAATATAGTTAAACAATTATTCAAGTATGTACTTACGTGTGCCTCTGTAGCTCTGTTTGTATTATGTTGTGTGTGTGATGATGATTAAGACTTAGTTACTGCCTAATTCCTCAATGTATGTGTATATGTTAGAAATAAATGACAATATAGCGGTTAAATGTGAAGATAGCTGTTAAATCGATTTAAACCCCTAGTATTGTTACTGACAATTCCAAGGCTGTAAATCGCTGTCCGAGTATTAATTATACTTATGTAATTTAGATTTATGTTAAATTCCTTTTCCCCTATGTGCAGTACATTCATTGACTTACTATAATGTTCATGTTCTTTTCTCGCCCTTTTCGACCCGGGGCTACTCGCTACTTCGGACAACTCGTGTTGTCTCCCTACATTTTCCATGGTCGACCAGACTAGTACTCGCTCCCCCGTTCGCATACATGTTTACCCACGTACCAACCAATTCCCTAACGTTTCGTAGACTGTTTCCCCCAGAGTCCGTGTATAGGGCATTGTCTTAAATTTGTTGGTGGCTTTCTTTGTAACACCTTAACCTCTCTTGTATAGCACGTGTTGAACGTGTATTATTTATGCTAAACAGATATAATAATTATACTAATAAGAAGAAGAATAGAAGTAAAGTATGCATACATATTTCACGATAGTTGAGTTAAAACGGAACATGTTATATATAAGTAGCACTATTAGTTCGTGTCTGTGTTTTCTAGGTACATGTATTTGTATATAGCTACTTGTTTTCGTTCAATCGATATGTTGAAATTTGTGTATATGTCAAAAGCGCACTGTTCCAACTTTATATATTGGAAAACTACCCTGCATTGTTTATCATGTATAGTTTTGTGATTATCTGATAATTCAATGTTCATCACATAGTATGTTGTATTTTTTGTCTGATCATATATGAACATTTTGCATTGTAGTACATGTATACGTTTTCAAGCGAACACTAGAAATATGTCATATATACTGTGCTTGTGTTGTTTGAGTATGTGCCTGTGTTACCCTTGTTTTACACGTGGGTTCATGTCAATAACGGCATTTATGCTATTTAGTTGTATCATTCATGCTATAATTGTATCGATCAATTTAAAATGTTTTGCACAAGCATATTGTATATCTGGCGCGATCTTAAATATTGAAAGCATAGCACTGCCCAATAACAAAAATCAATGATGTACATAATAAATGAATATCTTCAGGTTGCAGTAAATGAATGTAGTTTTGTTCTTAATGGGTTTAAATTGAATCCGAGTTCTATAAAATAAATTTCATTCCAGCTAAATACGTAGAATTCAGTACTACAACAACTATTCTTTTGTAATCTTGTCATGCCATGTGAACACGGAGTGGTTAACGGTTTCGTTCAGAAAAAACTGGTACAGACATGGGACACTGTTCTAAGCCTGTACATATCTGTGAAAAGGATCCCTCTGCAGACAGACGCTATCAACTACAGTTACATAAGTCGCATGCTTCCATCGTCATCGACAATGGAGTTAGGTTCGAGTGTCAATGGACGTCTTACACGGATTCAGTCTCATTTTAGTTACAGGTTTGTATGATTGCCTTTGCTATTTGTAACGAGATTATGCGTGTATTTTTTAGCAAGAGGTGAAATATAGATCGAATGACTTGAAAACAATACATTCGAACCACTTGAAACGGACACCAAAGAGAACGTTTCGTTTAGAAGGATTTCGGTTTAGATGGGATGTTGTCACCGGGAAGTCCAGTTTGAGAGAAATATACGTACAATACAGAAAACATGATTAATTTTGTTCTTTGACAATTTATGTCATTCGTTCAGCATTAATGTAATCTCGGTATAACACCATGATAAACATAGCCTTGATATTTTTAACATGACAAATTACGCGAGATAAATAAACTTATACATACTAGTACTATAGATGCAACTATAGAATCGTTCTTAGGTAACTTAAGCTTTATTGAATAACCATACACTTGTTCTCCTATAGGTCATTTAATTGTAGCTTTTCGTTGAATTATTTGTCTTTTCAACACAAGATGTTCATGGATACGACTTGTTTTGTAAAAAAACATTAGCGAATCGAGCACATATTATGTTTTGGCAAATTACATCATTTTGGCAAATTAGCCCCGCATACGTGTCTCTGTACTCTGACTTTTACACACATCTTCGTAAGAGAGCCACACGCAAGCCTATAGTAAAAAGCTGGGATTTTGCCGCATGATTTTAACGGCACTCTTCTGGCGTTTTTATTATCGACCGAACAAACTATTGAGAGTACGGAAAAACTGTAGCAATCTTTCGCGTGTAGAAGCAAACAAAATCGAATTTCTAGCGCATCTGAGTGCCTCACAATCACTTCGACAAGAAGACAGGGGTAAGCTGTTTATGACTGCAAAAATTGTCGCTAAAGTATCTTTTAATCAAACGTAACTCCCCCCATGGTGCGCAAATAAACTATCTACCTTGATGTGGACATTCGCGCTCCAGCCATTTTTGCCCGTCAAAGTAGCATATCGTCGCTGGAAAGTCAAACTCTCGTATCTCGATTTTTGAAAATGTTCAGGAGAAAGAAAAAAGTTTCCAACTTTTTTGTTTGAAATTGCAGACACATGTAACTTTAAATAAAAACTTCTTTTGGCTTTGGAATATTAGTGAAATAAAAGAAATTCACGTATCTATATCATTACCTTTCATTTGCAGACATACGACCTTTTGACCTAATTTTTTGCTTTAAATACGATATTTTATTACCATGATAGACTCGTGATCGAAAACTTATAAGTTTGTTATCGTTTCTAATTCACCTTAATCGATTAGCTTAACATCACAACTACTTGTAAATATGTGTTTGTGAACTAAAAAGTCATAAATGCATGTGCGTTGGTCACTTACAGTTTTATTTTGTTCCTTTTGTGTTGGGTTTTACTCCCGTTTTCGACAATCTTTCAGTCATATCAGGCGGGAAGTTTCCTAACCATCGTTACTTGGAAGTAACAGTACTTGACTTTGGCGTATCTTAAAACGTATATTGGAAGAAAATGATGTAAAGACTGTTAACAAAGAAAGGGTATATTCAGTAATTTTTATTACCGTAGTGCAATAGGAAATATAACAAAAATTGAAAAGAAAGAACTTGTTAAAAACGAAAGTAATACAGTTCAAGAGAACTCCTAAAGGTTCCATCCATATTAACATCTAAATTTAAAACCCTGCATCATAAATGTATCCTAAAACAATGTCTTATTTTGTCGTTCTTAAAAGACCTTCTAAGCTTTGAACAAGTGTGTGAAACATACAGCGAGTGCAGACAAACACAAAATTAAACTAAACTCTGCTTTGAGTAAAAAATACTTTGACATATTTCTAACAATCAATAACAGTACGAGCTTATGTTTACACAAAACCTTAGAATGCTTTTAAAAGTTTCAAAAAACAAGAATATGCAGTTCTAAAGCATTTTAAACCATTTTGCTAACATAACAATGAACAATTCAACTAACAACTTTTAATTAACAAAGAAGACAACAAATTGAAATACATCAGACAGGAAAGAGCATTTTTCAATATCTCCCTGTACTCTCCCTGTCCTACCATTGAGTATACAAGTTTCGCATTTTAATAAAGTTAGAATCTTACACACAGTTTGTTCTAGTATAGACTTATAGACTATAATTTGCCAAACCACATGTATAAACATAATCACACTTTAAGTCTACAAATGGCATACAGATAGATAACGTCTGTTTCTAATTGGTTTGTTTGGTAAGACACAAGTACAGCCTACATTAGCATAATGCTTTGTTAAGGTATCGTATGTTCAAAAAAAATGTGTCATCGAAACAGTGTATTCTATAGTTTCATCAGCAAACAAACTGAATAGTACTGATGTAATGATGTAATGTCAAAGACCTTCATTATCTTTGAATAAGATAATAAAATGTATGCATTTACAACATCATTCGATGGGAAAGTCAAAACTTTTATTCGTGGTTTAAATTGTCATAAAATGAGTGGTAGTCTTGTGATATTACTTGCTTGAGCTCCATAAGATGTTTGAATTTTGACTGTTTTATTGCAATGCTTCCACTGTGTAGCTGAGAAGGATCATTTGCTATGACATCCGACTTTCGAGCTCGTCTTGGTAAGTCAATGAATTCGTCCTTGAACATTAGCTTGACTGTAACTTCACCAGAAGGACTGTAGTTGATAACACGTATTTTGGTCACAACTGGATCGCCGACTTTTGTACCTGGTCTTATGGAGGTGTAATACGAGAGATCCGAGTACTTCTTGAAGAAAGTATGATCTGCGTATTTGATAATATATGGATGTGTTGAGCAAGCGTCTTCAATTAACTCGACGTAATTTTGAGGCACATGAATATGTTTACGCTTTATTTTTCGCTCAATAACACTGTGACATGAATCTATTTCCATCTGCGTGTGCCCCTTTTCCAAATATTTCTGTGTAATGTGTATTTGATATTTCATTGCAGTGTGACACAATGCATTAGTAAGAACAACATTTCGGTTTTGATAATTGCATCCGTCACTGAAGATTATGATGTGTTTCACAGAATTGTTATTCGTTTCCTGCAATATTGATTCTATATAATCTGTTACGCATGTTGCAAATGAATTCGCGGAAAGGTCTCCCTGACCCTCATGCCAAAAGTAACACTTGACCTCTTTGCTATTGATATCCATTAAGGTAAAGTTATGACAAGCTAGTTTTGTCCTATAATAGATGGCACTTGCATTAAGTCTGGGACACAATAAAACCGATTGCAAATCCATAGTTATGACTTTAAGACTGGAATCTGTGCTGGCTCGTTCTTTATCATTTTCCTTTTCTGCCCGTGCAGCATTTTTTCTTTCGACATGGACCTGGTATTCTTGTTCACATAAATTTCCAGCTTCATATGTGCAACATTATTCGCATTGATCCTTCTTCGGTGAGAACAGACTCAGATTCATCTCTTTAAAAGTTCCTTCCAGCACTTTTCTAGATCCAGCATTTATCTGATTTGATTCACAATATCGTACATATTCCTTGTACAAAGTGCTAAGATTGTCAAATAATGGTTCTAAGTACATTTTTGATGATGACTCACGGCAATAGTGTGATTCCATCTTTGGCAGCTTCTCCAAGAAACAACGTGCTCTTTGACGACACCCGTCGTGCCTTCTCTGCTGTTCCGCTAAGCGGCCATCTGCTAAAAAATATTTGAAAGATTGGCTAATTAATTTACTTCTAACTTATTCATTTTAATGAGTTATGTGTCATTTTAATAATTCATTTATTTTTCTATTGACTGATTGATTGATTTGTCAATAAATTAATTAATTTATTTATCTATTTATTTATTTATACAAGATAGATTTTAACGTTTAACAACTTTTGATCGAATTCGTGATATATATCACTTTCAGTATTGGCTCAAGGAGTAGTAAATAATAGCAATATCGACGGTGAAATGGGTAGGGTAATAACTAAGTGCGCACTGCCTCCATAGCAACTCTCCCATATTCTTATTTAATATGTGCTCGATTCGCTAATGTTTTTTACAAAACAAGTCTTATCCATGAACATCTTGTGTTGAAAAGACAAATAATTCAACGAAAAGCTACAATTTTCTGTCGTACAGTTTTTTATTGCATGCAAAGCATTTATAAGGTCACGAAAATAAGAGTAAAGGCAGTGGAAAGACGGACGGTGTCCAACTCTATATACTTTTGTGAATGGTTTAGCAGGACGTTGTACAGAGACAGTATTGAGATGTGACGTCCGTGGCTGGACTGCACTCAACTCTACTTTTCCACTGTTTAGGTACACTTTTGTATATTATGATTTAACTTCGCTTGTCATTATTGCCTATATAAATGAAATGAATCATTTTACTTAATACAAATATAAATCAATCGGACTTAATTATTGTCCGGATGGTTTGGGTTTTGAAGTATACGGTCCTCATACGGTTATGTGTACCAGTGGAAATCAATACTGAAAATCCGGCATTATTCGCGGTGTTTTTATTGACGCTGTTTTTCGCGATTCAGTTGCATCGCGAAATAAAAAAATCGGCTTAAATTTACAACTTGAACGTACGATCTACCCGAAAAGTCAGGAGTTGGTAATGTACCCGATACAACAATATTAAAAAACGTTTATATCTGGCTTGTAGCCATGTTTACATGCACTAACTGAGGACATTTTATAACTAGTAGCTACAATGTCCTAGTAGATCTACTTATTATTGAGATAATACATGAACTTCATGGAATTTATGGTGAATACATATCAGCAGAATTGCCCGTACAGGTTAGAAAATATTATCAGCAACGAATTACTGTAGCCGATACTACGCACGTATCGGCTTAACAACGTCCGATACGGTCCGTGAACGCGCGGAATTTAATGCGTTCGAAACGGATTTGGGTTTCGCGAATTTAATATTACGATCCTTCGGCCGCGAATTCATAAATCCGCAAAAATAAGGACCCTGGTTTTCGCGAAATAAAGATCAGGCGATTATAAAGTGATTAACAGTACTCTTTATTTTCAATGTGTATGTCTGCGTATCATTTTGTGAGATACAGCTTTATCTTAATATTATTTCCCATGACCCCAGTATAAGTTTTCATTGACACTTGTATTCAGTTTTAAAGGTCAATGGCATACAATCTAATAAAATTTTAACATGAATCATCTTTAATTATTTAAGAACCAGTATACACACAGTGAAATGATCTATTCATGTTTACATACAATACATCAATCTATCTTTGAAGAGTATTACAATCTAAGATCAACAGGCAACCACATTTACCAGCAAAACGGTTGCAGTTTCGACAATACATGTAACATTGACACCTTAAATATTTATTTTTATCTAAAAGGTAATGTAGGAGATTGGTGTTCATTAACTGCAGACATGAAAGTGTAACAACATTGCGGGCAAAAACATAAATATATTAAGTTTGTTGAATCGTTGAACTTACTAAACAAAGTTGACTTTCTTTCAGTTAAAAGATAAATGATGCAAGATAAGGAACACAAACATACTGGAAACGATGCAGATTCTAGTAATGAAATTTAGCTGTCTGAAAAGATAGCGATATATGGACATGAAAACTACTTGTACGAGGCACTTCCTAAATATGAAAACGTAGAAAAAACTCAGGTGATAAGTATGGAGGAGATGTAAAGCCATGTTCATTACGTAATTATTGTATGCGTTAATACCTGATGTCAACTACATGTTTTGCTTACGAAACGTGCGAATTAAATTGTGCACTAGTTGTTCACGTGAATATATTCTTCCCTGAGGTGCGCGTACATATATGCATGCGTAGATGTTTACATTTCAACCATAATTATTTGTATAAGTTCATTTGGTTTAACTGAAATTTAAATCATTGTTCACTTGACAAAACCAAATAATGAGTAATCAATATCAACAATGTATTCAACAAATCAGGACAGAACACGGTAGCTTACTAATTGTATTCATGACTTAGTATTTAACCCTAAGCTGAATGATCTATTTAAGTATTTTAGCTGACATTCACATTGCTTATTCTCACACTATTTAATTACTTATCTAACGAATGACATAATGCTAGAACATTATTTGAAACCCAAGCTTTAATATTTGCACACAGACAGACATTAAACAATTACGTGTTTTCTGTGTCTAGTCGAAATGCGACCCGATTGTTTCGCTAAATTATTGTGAGAAATTATACTAAACACTTTCAATAGTTATGTAAAAGGTCATAACAACGGAATGATACCTACATGGTTTGATAGCACAAGTTGCCTATATGTTTATGATTTATATGTGGCAGACTCTGAGATTTTTGGCCCAAATACACGGAACAAATAAGATGACGTCATGTTTTCACATTATGAGTCATGTGTTCACATTAATTACAGCAGTTAGTTGAAACGTTTTGTAAAATAATATGATTCAGCGGCGAGCAGAAGCAAACTATTGAGACGGCCCCTTTTCTTAAGGAATATAATAGTATTGTATCTGAAAACATATTTGCTGTATTAGATTTGTGGAACTAAGACATTTTTGTATATCTAGTATTGATGACCATAGTAACAGTGCTGTCACTCCCTAAAATATGTTTTGCAAACAAATGAATTTGTATTGACCTACAAAATATCTATGCATTCAGAAATGTCAATAGCTCAATTTCGCCCAGATGTGTTATTTGGGCCAAAAATGACACATAAAGCAGTGTAGATGACTAACATTTTATTCAGACTATATTTATATATATATTTGTAATGTCTCGTTGTATTGTATTAATGTTTTTTAATGGTGTTGAAGAACAATGCGTTGTACTATGTATACAAATTAAATAATTATATTAATATCCTCTAACTATTCAGATTTCCACTGACATTGTGTAACAATTATAAATGTTATATAACACTGCTTATTGTATTGGTATGCATGCACGTAATGTTCGTATGTTGTTCAATAGTGAGTTTTGCAATAAAGAAACATTAATTAATAGAAATGAAAGTATTGGAGTATTACTGTCACATTTCACACACTGTCAGCATTCAACCACGTAAGAATTGAATACCGAAAATAGCATCTCTATCAATACAGAATCACCGGATATGTAACGGATCGTCCACTCCCCCACAGAGCATCAATACTGAATGATGAAGTCAAACATAAAATACCATATACAAATGGACATAATGCAGTACCTCAGGTTTAGATATATGCCTACCTACTCTACTGTTTATACACGCTACCATTTATCATGTTAAGATATTACTGATTCAACGTATTTTGTCTACCGCTAGTTAACATCCGGTGGGTGGGGTGTGGTACATATAGTAGTTTACTTGTTATTTAAAACGTTATCTTCAATGTTAAAAACACGAAACTTGCATTCTTTGGGTAGAGCTTTATGTTTAGTGTAAACAAGTTTACCTGTATGAGTGAATCTCTGCTGTATACAAACATGTTATTACTCCCTAATTGTAAGTAAACTGGACGTGACGTCAAACCGCACGTGTGCGTTGTTTGTAAACACACGCTCATTGACAGAAGCTGTCAAGTTTATCGTTTACACATTTGTTTTGACTGAATTATTGACTTTTTTTGTAATAAGCTACTTGTAACATTATTGTATTTATTTCATACATTGAGTAGATATAGACAACTTATTTACTGCTATTTATGTAATACAATAAACACTTTTTAGTTACTGCACTGAACTGTATTCATTCGTTGTTATTATTTATCATTTTAGGTTGATAAACTGTGTCGTTGATCGGTCTCCAATTGATTAGATATCGTGATCGCGACAATATAGGTAAAGTATATCGAAATCATTAGGAACATAAGACAATATAAGTGATCGGTGAAGAAAGGAGTACCTACTAGGTACGGTCAGTAGCAAATATTAAAGTATGGGTAGAAGTCTTTTATTTATCTATCCAGTGCACATCAATATTATTTCTTATTTCGACCAAATACGTTGCATTTGTTTGAGGACAAAAGTCAAGTAACTTTGTTTTTCATGCACGTGTCTTTGCACCAATGAGTAAAACGTTACCATGCATAACAATATTTGTTAAAAATTGCCAAATCACACATTTCCAATCACTAATAACTACAAGATACACTGAGGAATGTTATTGAGATTTTATTAGTTTTTCTTCCGTGTGTGCAAACATAAAATCATGTTATCAAATGTTCATGATCTCAAGGTTATCTAAGTGTTTTGTCACACCGAAACTAAATAAAAATCAACAAATCGTTTACAAGATCCGTATTCGGTCGAATACATGTATTGGTTGCCAAACCTCGTTAACACAACAACATGAAAGTTAATACTTGGCTAGATCTATGATTTGTGGTGACCGACTTTCCTTTCAGAAAAATGCTATATCATTTAAACATGATCGCGTATTTTTATCCTGAATGCATCGTAAATATTTAGATAAGAAGATTTGTTTGAACTGTAAACGACCCTCATTTCCTTTAATATATATACGTATATTTGCCGAATTCTATTTACAGCTTAATTTGGATTTATAGACGTTAGTTTTATAGTGAACAAGGAGAAATGGACTCAGAATGGAACCTCACGACACCGGTACGTTTAATCAAGAGAATGCATGATCAACATGAAAATTGGTTTAGCTAAGAAACTGAGTACTTACATTGTAATAATAAATATAGAACACTATCACATTTAGTACATGTATTCGAGAGCAACATTACACGGCATAAACATACTCAGTGTTTTAAGGTACGATTTAGTGAGAAAATGAATAAGTGGCGTTTTATATCTCACTGCTATGAATAGCAACGTATCGCGTTACAAAACATTGAACTACTAAACATACAGTTTTCAATGTATATTCCTTATCTAACATGCATAGACAAATCTTTAGTTACAGTTTGGAAAACTGTACTAGTAATCTCCCTTTAATCGTCCAATAGAGAAATACAAGTCAACCATATACAAGATTATACTGTACGAGGAGGTAGCAGACGATATTGGTGACAAGTTGTTACATTTTCCCGAAATTAAACAATGCACAATGCACAATTAATTTCACTGCTTTCAAGTAGGACTTTGGCTTTATTTATAGTTAAAAGACCTAGGACAATAATACGTTGAACACAATTCGCCGGTTTCTTTGAATTTAATCAAAAAGCATTTACTAATGATAGTGATATGGCTCTATAAGATTGACAACTGACATTTGATAATTGCTGGTATTATGCGCTGGTAGACTGTTAAAAAATGTGATATTCTTATATTAGAGGACAAAAGTCCACTGACCTAGTTATTCAATCACGTGTCTTTGCACAAATGCGCATGAGTAATGTATATTGTATAGCAATAATTATTTCACACGATCGTATGAGTCTACTTGATGTACTTAGACATGTTATTGCGACTTCGCCTATTTTGTCTTCCGTGTTTGCAAAAGTACATTCATATTATCAATTCTGCATGCTTTCAAAGTTATCTCACACCGAAACTAAATAACATTCAACTAATCGTTTACATGATTTAAATCTTCCTGTTCTTAACGTTAGCCTTATTGCTTTCCATGTGCACATTGCGTGGTAAAGTTTATTGATTGAGCTGCATAAATTGCAATGCAATACAGTTTACCCGGGTAAACGATCATATTGGGTAGTAGTACATGATTTATGTGTACACTGGAACCTCCCCAAACCGGACCCTCTAAAAACCGGAATACTCCCCAAACCGGACATTTTTTGCGGTCCCGAATTTTCTTCTTCTATTTTTATTGTATAAAAACACTCTGAAAACCGGAACCTCTGAACTCAGGAAACCGGACGAAAGTTCAACTTAATTTGGTTCGATTTCTATATAATTTCACCTCCGAAAACCGGAACGACTTTCGACTGCCCGTGTCATAATGAATAAACTTTCATTATGTTGACACATTTCAACATGAAACAAAGACGCATAGTACAGAAACAAAGACATAGAGTATGGACAACATATTACAAAATGATTCGATAGTTTGGCCAGTCGTTAATTATGGTTCAGCAATGTGGGGTGTTCGATCGTTCTCGTGCATTAATAATGTTTATTATTACATTACTAACAACTTTTTACAAAACTGATAGTCATTTTTATGTTTTTATGTAAATGTTTCCTTTTAAGTCACACGATTCTAGTTTAAAATTAAATATTAAATATTTATGTTAATAGTTTGGCTACACGATAGTGTTATAATATATCGTATACATTTTGTATAATTTTATGTATGAGGTGTATGCCTGTAAAGTCTCTTATAATTCTTATTTGAATCGCTTTGTGCAATGTTTTTTTATAGTCTTTACTCTATGTATATTTATGTTTTGTACAAAGATGAGACTTTTAATAAATAAATATATATCAACTTTGATTGATCAGTTGATATTCTTTTGTTTGTTGACAACATATTTTATTCGCACATCGTGCTAAGTACTTGACTGTTGTACTATATACAAGTACATCGTGCTAAGTACTTGACTGTTGTACTATATACAAGTACATCGTGCTAAGTACTTGACTTCATTGTATATATAATATATTTATGTACGTATTTGACAAACAATCGTTAAGTAGATCATTAAATACTTAATAAACACTAGAAGCGAAATTTTAAGCAATAGGGCAAACTTCATTAATTGATGTATACATGTTCTTATTGTATGTCTTCCATGAATGACAAACTTGTTATTAAAATAGTACATTGTCGTTGTAATTTCGTGGTGTTAAAGCATAAACATACAATGTTGTTAAACAGAAGTAATTATCACTGTGACGAGTCTTTCTTTTCATAAATAACACTTTATTTCATGTGCATCTCAAAGCAAATAATATGAATTTCTCTATGTTTGCTTGTACATTTTTAAATTAAAGGCAGTCATGTTTGTTTAAGCTGTGTTCATTTTCTTGAAATATCATGTGGTTATACCATGTAAAATTCAAAGATGTACAATCATTCAATGATATAATGACCTGAACCTTAGGTACAAGTATGAAATAGCATCAAAATGAAAAAAAGACCTCTACAAACCGGAAACCTCGGCAAACCGAAATTTTCAACCGGTCCCGAAGGAGTCCGGTTTAGGGAGGTTCCACTGTATTATCACAATTAGCACAGCATAACATGCGTTTGCATGTTCATTTTCTCATTTTTCAATTGAAGTTTAATACCTGTACTTGATTTATGGTATCGTTTATAAACACGCGTTTCTAATAATTTAAATGTTGATGTTTGTTCTTCACCAAAAAGCGATTATTACAATATAGCATGCATAATCAATTACATCCCAGTGAACCATTCGTTTCGGTGACGGCAACGTCTCCTATAAGTGTTGGTACGCAAGACGTTTTTATCACGTGCTTAAGACGTTTCGCAGCAAATTGGAACACTGCAAGACGTCTGAAAAACGTTTTAAATACGTATTGGTAACCAAAACCATATGGACACTATGTGAAGACTTTGAAAAACATATAGTAGACGTCTGCAATACGTTTTCATTACGTATTGGTTACAAAACCATATGGTCACTAAATGAAAAAAATGTTAAAACAACAGTTGACGTCTGCCGTACGTTTTAAACACGTTTTGGTAACCAAAACCATATGGACACTAAGTAAAGACTTTTAAAAAAAATACACATGACGTCTGCCATACGTTTCAAATACGTTTTGGTACTCAAAACCATATGGACACTATGTGAAGACTTTGAAAAAAATATAATAGACGTCTGCAATACGTTTTCATTACGTATTGGTTACAAAAACCATATGGTCACTAATTGAAAAAAAATGGTAAAAAATAGCTGACGTGTGCCTTACGTTTTAAATACGTATTGGTAACCAAAACCATATGGACACTATGTGAAGACTTTGGAAAAAATATATTAGACGTCTGCAATACGTTTTCATTACGCATTGGTTACAAAAACCACATGGTCACTAAATGAAAATAATGGTAAAAAAAACAGTTGACGTCTGCCGTACGTTTTAAACACGTTTTAGTAACCAATACCATATGGACATTAAGTAAAGACTTTTAAAAAAATACACATGACGTCTGCCATACGTTTCAAATACGTTTTGGTACTCAAAACCATATGGACACTATGTGAAGACTTTGAAAAAAATATAATAGAAGTCTGCAATACGTTTTCTTTACGTATTGGTTACAAAAACCCTATGGTCACTAAATGAAAAAAATGGTAAAAAAACAGTTGACGTCTGCAATACGTTTTAAATACGTATTGGTAACTAAAACCATATGGACACTATGTGAAGACTTTGAAAAAATGTAATAGACGTCTGCAATACGTTTTCATTACGTATTGGTTACAAAAACCATATGGTCACTAAGTAAAGACTTTTAAAAAAAATACACATGACGTCTGCCATACGTTTCAAATACGTTTTGGTACTCAAAACCATATGGACACTATGTGAAGACATTGAAACCAATATACAGTTAACATATCTAAAAGATAGGTAATAAAATAATTCCAAATTACAAAGTCTAAATAGATCAAGAACATATTCAAAATAAATATAATAAACTTAGATATATGTGCGTTGTATTAGATATTCACTGACGTCTGGAAGACGTCTTTAAGACGTCTGTCACATCCGGGTACTTGAACTGAAATCGAGGCTGTCGCCATATTGGATCTGAAAAGCACATTGCCAGGTCAACAAGCAGTTTATTCTTGGAATTGCAGGTAATATAGATAGACACGTATATCTGTGCATGCCAATATATCTTATGATAATTTCAGAATGTGTGTAACGATCAATGGAATATTACAATGTAAGCTTTTAATGCTTGCTTTGTGATTTGTATGCTGTCCGTCAATGAAACTTTATCTTGTTTATGAAATAAGTGTTTGTTTGTAATACATACGTATGTTAAATAGCAGGTTGGCAACAGAGAGAATACGTAACTACGGGGAACGCCACATACACAAGACAATACCTCCCCACGCAGACCTCAGGAAAAACAACAATCCACAAAACATAACGCACCTAAGGAGGTCAAACGTTACACATATTAAGGAACAGAGGCACAAGGAACGGCCCAACAGACCATAAGGAATAATTAAGAGTATCAAAGTGGACAGTAAAAGGAGGGGAGGGGGGAATTAATGGATGGAAAAGCTCACAGGACAATTCAAGACAACTGGCCACAATAGGCCAACATTGGGCAGGAAACACTCTGAACACTGTATAAAGTGACAGAATTGCATAGGGGAAAGGGAAACATAAAACATTCATAACACAAACAGAAACAACAATCATATAGCGAATTACAGCCTTGGAACTGTCAGTAAAAAATACTGGGGGTTTAAATCGATTTAACAGCTAGCTAACCTCACACCTTATCGCTATATGGTCATTGATTTCCAACATATATACATAAATTGACTAAGTAGGCAGTAACTAATCATTAAAATAAACCAACCATCACGTACATTTCAACAGACATACAGTAACTAATCGAGCACGGAGGAACAAGCAGCCTTATACTGACCTTATTCCCCGTAACTAAAATAGTAACATCAGAATAGAAGTAACCTTAAAATGTCAAATCAAAGTGCAATTTAAAAAAAAAAAAGTCAACTTGATAATGTGTTTACTAATAAAAATTCTTAGATATTATTGATAGGGAAATGGAATTTATAACTAAAAGAAATATGTTTAATAAGAAAATAAACCACAAAAACACGACTGCACCCAACGAATATTAAGAAAAGTTTACTTGGTAGAGTCAAATGACGTCATTAAATGTAATTCGTATTGTAGATAGAAGTTTTCTTGGTATGGTGACGTCATACAATTTTAATGACGTAATAAAAGATATAGTATACGCTGCTTAAGGAGACGTTATTTATACAAGACTGTGCCATATAAACAGATAATATACAAGAGAAAAACAATTAAGTAAGTGGTTACAGAGAACATCACAAAACAACAAGAAACAAGGACAACACTAATTTAAATTCAAAAAAATATGTATGTATAATACGACACAAAACATTCACAAATGGGCTGGTCGATAGTTTTAAGATACTGCATGGAACACTTCATGTTAATTCCAGAGCAAAAGTCAATGCCTACAAAGTCCCGAACATAATCCCCTAAGACATTGTGATCCGTAATATCCTGCCGTACCAAGTACGGTTTACAAATATAACTTCATTTAGTCTCAAAACATTAGTGTCCGGCGTGCAGTAAAAATAGGTGTGCAAATCTATCAAGTATTGATTTACTTAAAAATTTATCTGCAGTTGTTCTCATTATGTCAGGATTATAACCCTTCCTTTTGAACTTGTTAATTAATTTCACAAATAACTGATCAAAGTAACAACTGTTATGAATTTTGCGAATTTTATATAATAAATCGCCATAAAATTTAGGTTTAGTAATTCCTGTCTCTAACATAGATTTTACACTAGTGCCATATTTTAAGTTAATGTCGGTATATTTATAGCAAAACTTACGAAACGTCTTACATAATTTATGATAACGATAGCCTTGCTTTAGCAGTTTACCTGTCAGTAGAAGGTTTCGCTTATTAAAGTCCTCTAGATAAGTATTCGCCCGGAAATATCTAATTAATTGAGATAGGTATACGCCATATGTCGTATTTCTCGGTATATCACTAATAAGCCATGGAAAATTTATAATCTCAAAGTCATAATCATCTCGTTTATCATATATTTTAGTAGTAATAATACCAGTTTCTATAGAAATGTCCAAGTCAAGAAACGAGGCATGTGTATCCAAGATGTTAGCTTTCGATAGGTGTAGTTCTGTTGGATATATATTATATATCATGGTTGGGAAAAACTCATTATCAATATTTAAAATATCGTCTAAATAACGGGAGGTATTGTTGAAAGCTTCAATTACATCCATCTGATTTTCTTTGGATAAGGATAACATAAAGTCTCTTTCATAACAGAATAAGAATAAGTCTGCTATAAGTGGAGCACAGTTAGTTCCCATAGGAATACCAACTTCCTGTTGGTACATTGAGTTATCAAATTGAATAAATATATTATTCAGTAAAAAATTAAGAGCTTCACAGACATCCTCACATGTCCAGATGGTAAAGTTTTTGTAATTAGTAGAAGTGAAAAAAGTCCTTTCATCATTGCTGGCCAAATATACATGTTGATTTCTACCAAATGTTTTTTCAATTAAATGTGTAAGTTTTGTTTTAATTAAATCATGAGGAAGTGAAGTATAAAGAGTGGAGAAATCATAGGTAGAGATACGTGTTGCTCTATAATGTAATGATTGAAATTTATTCAAAACTTCTGTAGAATTTTTTATGCCCCAGTAAAGGTTTATATTGGAATTTTCAAAAGTTTTATTGCAATATTTAACAACTTCAGCTCTAATAGCTGTTAAACACTGTCTTGAAAAGTACAAGTAGTATGTATATTTAAACATACTTGTCAAGCTTTGTAATAATTTTAATAAGTGACCCTCTGGCTTTGGTGTACGTCCAGCCAAGCCGCCACGATGTCTACGCAGCGTCTGGTTATGGTGTACATTTTTTAAACTCGTCAAGATAAAACAGTGTAGACCCTGACCAGAAGTAGACAACACGGACGCTGCTCTTTGTATAATTTTGTCTCGAAGGATGCCAGTCATTTCTTTTTTTTCATCACGGGTGTACTGCGCAAGAAATCTCCACAAGAGACTAAGGTCAAGGGCAAGCGATGTTCTGAAGCGGTCAAGTGGGCTAAAGGGTGGTGCTGCATACAAAGCCAAAAGGATTAAACTTGCTTCAGCCTTAGCCAGTCCAAAATCCAAACCAGATGCAATACAGGAAAGTGGCTCATCTAGTGAAGATGAAACACCAGGATATGCATAAACTGACAAAAACCCAAGCGGTTATAATTCAACCCTTTTCTCCACAGAAACGATTTCAAGTGCCTGTGTTACTGATGGTTATTGAAATCATTGTAGAAAATGGAGCACTTGCTTGTAACATTGTAACGGATTTTTTCTCTGGTATAGACTTTTCATATTTTTCTTAAAAAAGGTAGTGGAGGAAAGGATACATAGTGTTAGTTACTTTCTGCTAAAAAGAATGTTGTAAGTTTGTTCATTGAAATTTCAAAGAAAATAAAAGGTTCATTACACGTCCTCGTAAGTCATTTAAACCCTTTTAAGCACTACAGCTATCCGTCTTTATGGTTCTTTTGTTTGTTTTCTTTCTGTTTTGCAAGCGTTTTGGTGAAGTGGAACTGAAAGGAAAACGTTTTTAGAACTTTTAGAAACGTCTACATTGCAGGTCAGGGAAAGCTATTTTCAAGGTTTTTTCCCAGTCCTCAACACGTTTGAAAAACTAAACCGATACGTCGACGAAATGTCACACTTTGGGTGAACGTTTTCAGCACGTTTTAGTTGGAAAACGTCTTAAGCTCGTCCTAGAGAGGTTTACATTGCAGGTCTTGGCTAAACATTTTTATCGTGTTTTAGGAGTCCTCAACACGTTCAGTAAACTAAACCGATACGTCGACTAAATGTAACACTTTTGGGTGTCGACGACGTCTTCAGCACGTTTTAGCTAGGAAAACGTCTTTACATCGTCCTAAAGACGTGTACATCGCAGGTCTTGGCAAAATATTTATAGCGTTTTTTAGCAGTACTCAAAACGTTCAGAAAACCAAACCGATACGTCGTACAAATGTAACACTTTTGGGTGACGGCAACGTCTTCAGCACGTTTTAGCCGGGAAAACGTCTTTAAATCGTCCTAAAGACGTGTACATCACAGGTCTTTGCAAAATATTTATAGCGTTTTTTAGCAGTACTCAAAACGTTCAGAAAACCAAACCGATACGTCGAACAAATGTAACACTTTTGGGTGACGGCAACGTCTTCAGCACTTGTAAGCTGGAAACGTCGAGAAACGTCTCCGTCACGTTCAGATAACGTAGAATGGTTCACTGGGATTAATAAAGATTCCATCGATTTCTCTGTCTTCACTACGCCAAAAATGTAGGTCTGGTCATTTCATTTGTTTACACATATTTCGTTTGCTTTGCATGTATTCACATATTCATTCAAGCGAACAAAAATGTTAATATTCGTTTGCAAACGACTTAAAGACATGTAGCGTCGCCGTGCTCCAGAATTGCATAGGTCCCTATTCTGCAACATTTTGTTCGAAAGGTAAAGTGCTATAGCACGGCAGTTGATTGTACAACAAATATCGTGCGGCTGATAATAAAAAGCCCGGCTCATTTTTATTACTTTTTAGTGACATACGTATCAATAATCATATTCGATAACATCATCGTATGTAATGACTGTATAATTATTAAACGATTCATTATGTTTATATATTTGCAGGTTTATACGCTTACACGTTGTAAAATACAACAATAAAAGTACACACGGCCTATTGTCATATTTCGGTAGCTAGTGTAAAGTTTAAAGGACTAATTGAAACACAATGAAATACATGTAGTGCAATAAATTATGGACTTATACATGTCAGCGTTAGGTACATGTACGAGGAGGGACGGTTGGAAAATACCCGGACTTTGGTGGTCCTGTCTTTTCACGTGCAACAAAGTACTCATTTTTACATGAGCGGAAACTACATTCTTTCGGACAATTATTCAGTCAGGTAGTATGAGCAAGGTCAATTCTAGGTTGATGTCGAGAAAGGTTACAGAAGGCATACAAGGTCACTACAACAAAAGACCAATTGAGATAAGTTCCTATACTAGGTTCATTACGCTGAACCGGAGACGAAATCTCAATCAATACCCCCTCTCCAAAAAAACTGTCTCAGTTGGCGAGGTCAGTTTAGTTGCTTTCTGTGATGCACGTGGAATAGTACTCATTCCATGACAAACTACCAAATCTTCATTGGCAGTACTATTCTGAAGTACATACGAAACTCTATAACAAAAACTATGTAAACAAATGCACGGGCGTAGGTTGAGAATACTATAAAAAGAGATGAATTAATGTTCAAGTAAAGTCCAGGGCCCTGAATTCTAACCAATACTTACACTCAGCACTCAAATCACAAAATTGACCCTTATGAGTCTGATACTGACTCATGTCGACCTTGGAAATATGTTATATGAGTGCTGAATATTCTTTCTGGACAGTTTTCGTAGATAGTTGAGTATAATATTAGCTCAGAGAGTAATTATTAAGTCTGAGTGTGGAGCGTGGCACTCAAACCCAATAATGACTCTCATATCCCATACTGAAATCTCATAGAAAATTAACCAAAAAGAATATTCAGCACTCCATTGATATTTTAATGCATTTACCACACTCAAATTCCATTATCAGTCTCATATAAGAGTAAATTTAGTGATTTGAGATTTGAGTGCTGAGTGTAAGTATTGGTTATAATTCTGGGCCCAGGTTTTTTCCGACTGTCCCTCGTACGATACTGGTGTTCTAACAAATACGCATTGCAGATATTGGTAATTCTACACCAATCCATTTCAGGGAAAACTTTGACACAAAGTTAATAATATATAGTTCCTCATATGTGTTTGTCACAATATGTCACATCTTCTCGGGGTGTTGACGGGAGAAATACGCTTTTCTCCAAAATACAAGCTTGTACCATTAATTCTGCGATTACAAGATATGAACACGAAACTACACTGTTATCTCAAAATAGCGTGACAAAACATAAAACTCCTACTGTTCGGCGTCACTTTGAATCATATTGCACAAACGTAATTTGTTTAATTAAATGATTGTATTTGGTGAGCATTTACTTTTATTAAACAACATTCTGTGAGATGATTGACCCAAATGACATATCTTGGCGAGATTGAGTTAGTTATTAATATTTCTTAATACAGGGATATTTGTAGGTTACTACAAAACAATTTTTAGGGAATTACAGCATTTTTAATATGGTCATGATGCTAAAGCTACAAACAATTCTGGGTTACACAAATTTACTACAGAAAATATGTTTTCAAATACAATAATAGTTAACAAATAAATGTACAATATGTTTCCTTAAAAAAAGGGGCCATCTTAATGTTTACTGATAATTGTTTTGCTTTTGCTCGCTGCTGAATCATGAATCGTTCACTGAACTGTTTCAACTAGTTGTTGCAATTAATGTGAAAACATGACGTCATAATGTGAACATATGACGTCATCTTTATTGCGTTTTTAGCAAGGGGCTCGTCAAAGACAATTGCTATAGTATGCGAAATCCGCGGACACTCATCGGATGAGTCATCCCAAGTCTTACATTCTGAACCGCCAAAGGCTACATACTCCTAAAGAAAGTAGTCCTTGTCTAACAAAACAAGCGGTAAGCATTTGCGATATCATCTATAAAACGGATTTGAACTGACTTCACTTACGCAAAAGAAAGAACCCCAAAGAAACTTGCTGATCACAAATTACAGAAATGTCTGCCTACGCCGCAGCCGTATCAAGCGTAAAGCGCACTGAAAACAAGATAGCGGACGATAGTATAAGATAGTGTACAGTAGGCAGCGGACGATAGCAATAGGCAGATATACGTATACAAGAAAACGGTGTAACATATAATATATATAATATTTACGAATGTCTTCCCATCGCCTACTTGTAGAAACTGGTAGATGGCATAAGCCAAGTAGAATCCCATTCAACGAGCGAAAGTGTATTTTATGTAATAAGTTAGATGATGAGTATCATTTTGTCATTGAATGTTCATTGTTAGATGAACTAAGAAAACAATATATCAAACCATATTTCTGGAAGAGACCATGCATGCAAAAATTTATTGAATTAGTTACTAGTGAAAATGAGATGATTTTACGGAAGTTAGCATGCTTCGTATACAAAGGCTACAACTTGAAAGCATGATTTTAAAATAAGCAGCTTTCGTATGTATAAATGTATGTGTTTTGAATTATATTTAAAAGTAAACTTATAACATGTAAAACTTAAATACCGCCAATATTATCGTTCTATATTTTCTTTTCGATAGAACGGAAATACAATGTGGTACCAATCAATGTTATATGCTTACCAACAGTCTCCTGTATTTCGTTTCGACAGGAAACTGTGCGGTTTTTGATTTTGTGTTTTGTTTTTAATCTTTCGATTTATTGAACTCTTGATAATACGTGATGTATTGAATGAATACTCATTATCAAATTGTGCTAAGGACGTGTTTTTCATCGTACATTTATATATACATAATATGATTGTTTGAATTGTAATTATATTTATGTTACATTGTTATAAGTAATAACATAATCTTCTCCGCATATGTTTACATATGATTGTATATATTTGTAAATATGTTGTCCTCATGGGCTGCAAGGCTTATTGGATTTTGAAAATAAAGTATAACGAACAATTATACGTATATTGAAATCATGGGAAATGCAATTTTCCGTCATCGTTCCGTTGAATATCGACGATTTACGGAAACATACTTTTTTGTTTTATTGTCATCCTGTCTGTAGGTCGGTCAATTGGTTGATTTGTCCAATATACAACATATGTAGTGGGTGTAGCACCTTATTCTCTCTCTCTTTTTTAACCAGATCTTCAGTTTTCAAGGGATTATAATGCAGTTTGATAATACACGTACCATGATACATGATCTGTAGATGTGGAAGACATAATTTGCTGTGCATCCATCAACATATTTTATAATTCTGGCCATTTGAACTGAAGTCTTTTTTAAGAACACATGTAGCAAAATACATTAGTTTTATATGGATTCCATTGAAACTTCAGGCGCGTAGCTGCCTTTACGCCAAAAAGCCCGGGCTTGCACATTATTTTCCCGATTTTACTTTTCTTCATATCAATAATTAATTAAAGTACATTACAATATGTTTTCTGTATATTATACACGAAAATGTTAAATAAGTAAAACGGCCGATTTAAAAGCAGAATCAATAGCCCGCCCGGTTTTCGCCAATCTATAAGCCGGAATTTTTCTCGAAAGATCCGGCTAAAAAGGCATCAGATGTCACCATTTACATTGAACGGTTTCAAATTTTTCTGGGGGGGGGCATGCCCCCAGACACCCCTAGCATATTGGCGGCTTTGCCGCTCATTCAGGCTTGCACATAGATTTCGGTGCAGCTACGCGCCTGAACTTGGCATACAATCAACATTAAAGTACTGTTTACTTCTTCTCCATCCATCCTTCTGACTGCATATACCAATTATTTGTATACAATCTTGTGTGTTTAACTCCTACAATATTTATTTACTGACATAACAAAATGTTCCTGATAGACTATTGTGATAGGTAAACTATACTGAGCCAAACAAGTAACGATACATACTTAGATCATTTGTAAAATATTAAAGCTTAAACTTGTGTTATATGTACTGTGATTACATGATTGCTTAAACGTATGACTGTTTTCACAGACCATTATCGATTATTGTAGAATATCGTGTTACTGGCAATAGGGATTTTTTATTTTTGCACGCACCGCACGGGAAACCATGATGATGAACATGTATCGACATAAAAATATACGCATTGCACAGATATTGTACATGCATTGTGAAAACATAGGCAAAATTCAATATTTCTCTGCTGTAATTATGCCGAGACTGAATGCAAATCAACGCCTTATAGCCATTGGTATGCTACAAGCAAACTAACGTCACGCTGACGTCGCTGCTCACTTTGGAGTGTCTAGGTTGACTATAACCCGACTTTTAGGCCGTTATCGTGCCCTTGGTTCTGTTAATGACCGTCCCCGTTATGGTAGGCCCCGTGAAACAACTCATGCACAGGACCGTCACATAAGGACGTCACACTTACGTGACCGGTTTCTTGCATCTACTGTTACTGCTGCTGTAACACATGGTCGTACAAACAACAGAATCAGTGCTCAAACAGTCCGAAACAGACGTCCGTATCATGGGCCTATATTTACCCAACATCATCGCGTCTTGAGACGTCAGTGGGCCACTGGACATTTGAATTGGACAAGAAATCAATGGAATACGGCAATGTTCACTGATGAGTCGCGTTTTTGTTTGAGGCGAGGAGATGGACGTGCTAGAGTATACCGTAGGGTCGGTGAACGTTATGCTGACGTCTGTGTGCACGAGGTGGACCGTTACGGTGGTGGAAGTTTCATGGTTTGGGGCGGAATATCCTACCAGAATCGCACTCCATTGGTTATTGTGCGTGGGAATCTAACGGGACAACGTTATCGAGACGAAATTTTAACACCAGTTGTCGTACCATTTCTTAACGCTAACGTGAACGTCACGTTGTTCCAGCAAGACAATGCTAGGTGCCATACAGCACATGTATGCCGCAATTTTCTTACCCAACAAAACATTAATGTTCTAGATTGGCCTGCTTGTTCTCCAGATTTGTCCCCAATAGAACATCTTTGGGATGCCCTGGACCGTCGGATTAGACGTCGCAATCCCCAAACATTAGCGCAGTTGGAGTTTTTTTGATTCAAGAATGGAATGCCATTCCACAGCGAGATATTCAAACACTTTTCAATGCTATGCGTAGACGATGCACTGCTGTAATGAATGCACAGGGAGGTCACACGCGGTATTAACAAATTCCAGAACTTAACATTTTCATCAGTCCATTTTCTTATTGATTTTCAAAAAGTTTAAATGAAATTGAAGCATGATAATCAATTTAAATTATGTGTCAAAGACCATATTTTCAAAATGCTTAAAAACATATTTATATTACTGACCCACGATAAAATTGTATCCAATTGATTTCATGTATCGTAACTTGTTTGGCTCAGTATATATATGTCAAAGTGACGTCTCTGATCTGCAGTGAGCCCCTTTCTTGCTGTCAGCACTATTGGTGCTTTGATTCTCAGAAACAAGGCTCAATAAATTTGGACAAAACTCTCAGATACTGCCACATTTGTTGAGCTCGATTATATCTATGTATCAGGAATTTCCATAACGTATTATTGCCGAAAAACATCTATATACTTTAACGACAAGAGTACAGTTGCTTGGTCGGAAGGTCGATATATACAAAAACGTTTCAAGGGGATACATTTATAAATGGTACGGGATATTTACATAGGACAGTGGGATTTCAGCTGTGAAGACAAATAGAACTTGGCTCGGACAATTAGTTTCACTTCATTTAAAATGAACATCAGTTATAATATTGTGTCATATTCAAACGAAAAGTAATGCATGATTAAAAAGCAATAAGGTTAGTTTTAATTGTGTCAAGTAGTACCAATTTAAGCCGTGTAACTTAAGGTATTCTATCAAAAATTAAACTACATTTTCCATTTTATATGTATGGCTCAGTAAGCAAAATATCAACATATTATCATTTATAATTTATTTTAATTATAAAATCCTATTCCAAATTGTTTCACTACGTTTTTTTCTAAAAACAAGTAATTGCAATAATTAAAACACCTGCAATTTGTCTTAAAGGGAGGTTACTCATTGAAGGAAGTTTACATAACTTTTTTTAGAACGGTAACATTTTATGAAATTTGAATTTTGTATACGCATTATAGTACAGATTGAATCCATACAAGTTTCATTTGCCTTTGGAGAAATGTCCGTTATGGGTGGAATACCTTAACAACAAAAGCCAAACATCAAAATATGATAAAATAAACAATATGTATATGTTATATTGTATATGCTTAATATCTGTATTATATATAATCATAACATGCATGATAGTAAATAAAACCACTTGACATTTGATATGGGTATATTGTGGGTATTTGATTGTGTGCAAATCATTTATAAGAGCGTATACTATTTAATACGTGAGTACAATGTATCACCTTTTGACTTATTTATATTTGATATAATGCACATAACCCCTTCAATGTACTATACTAGAAAATACCGCAAATACCACTTTATATATCCTTTCAGATACAGTATGTCATCTGCATTCTAATAACATATTACATGTGTGTCTCGTGGTGTGCATGTACATTTAATACCAGTTTTTGTCAATTTAATAATACGCCGAAAATGAGTTCATGTATTAACAAATGTAATAAATTTAACATACTTTTTCGGAAAAAATGAACATAATGATGTTTATAAAATATGATTCCAATCAAATTTCGAAAGCAAATTTCTCATCTTACTAAAATTAAATATAAAAATACACGAGTGTGCACAATACATATTCATTTTCCATCAATGCAATTCAACAGCATACATTCTCGATATAGTAAAATTAAGTAATGTCTTCAAACTTTAATGTACTTCCCGAAGTTGTGATCACGATCAAAGATGTATCTTCAAATTTTCGTACGTTGTTTTCGGATCTGAAATTGTAACACATAGTGTTTAAGTTAAACAATTTATCTGATTTTTGTTTTAAACAATCCTATTAACTTGAATTGTATTTATGTTATTCACGTGCATTTACCATAATAAGAAGAAAGTGCTTACACATTTCAGGAGGTGATATTTGTTATTAATTATTTACCGTCTCCACTTTTATCGCCTAAACGTGTATACTCGTTTTCTTGACCTGAAATATACAATCATCATTTTACTACCAAAAGTTGAGCATGAAATAACGACATGGGTGATGAATTTTAAAACAATATTTGTTTGACAATAACAACAGTACTCAATGTTCCAAACATTCGAATATGAAATCAACAGTTTTAATCGGTCACTTATCCGTGCCTTTTCTGGTATGGGAACATTTGTTGTATGTAAGTTTTATACGATAATAATAATTCTTCATTATTTTATGTTATAATCGTCATTAATATATGCACGTGTCCAAAAAAGTGCTCTGATGCAGTACATTGACCGATTATAAATATTGAATAGTGTATTGCTATAAAGAATATAAATGCATATCAATATATAATACATATTAAGTACACTGTTTTGACAACATGAGTGCTTTTGTTGACATATCTTCATCGCAAGATTAAGTAAATAGAACACCACCGATAACATAGAGTGTTGCAGGTTGCAAAAATACTTCGCTGATTTTGAAGTCAGAATTAGAAAGTTAATATGTATGTACCACTATCATCCCGGGAAAGTCCTTCGTATGTGTTATCTGAAATACCGAAAAATGCCGATTTCAAACATCAAGTGTATACATAAATATTGCAGTTTTAAAAACAATATTCAGATAAATATGAAAAGGACCCGTTTCAACTTATTCATGTTGTTAACATAGTGCTCTTACATTATTTAAATTTCATAACAGACTTTGGGTAGAGTTGTCAGTTTAAATCCTTACCCACGTTCGTGTCGAATGTAGGGTGACTAGCTGTTCCCCTATGATGTTCAAGGGTTTCATTCGGTATTTGATAAATTTTCAAGTTTTCGTATGTGACAGGTATTTGAGGTTGAATAGTAGAACATTCCGGCTCTTTAATAAACCTGTATAAGAAAATTTGGTTAATATGCCAATAATCAACTCCATAATTATGTTTGCTAAAGGTTAATTTTAACCTACGTTTGTAGATATTCGATAACATCCGAAGTGTGCGTTTTTGAATGTACTCATTGTAACTATGTTATAACTCTGGTTATATTCTGTTACATTCCTGTAAGACGTCATTTATTATTGAAACATATACATCGATATTGTATCGTAGCTCGTTTATTCATCGGGTCCGAAATATTATTTCAAGTAATACATGGATTACAATAGCCAAATTACATTTGAATTGCCTAATTGCGGAATATACCAAGTATTCTAATGGAAGGTTGTTGAATAAACTAGGTCCAACTGTATTACCTTCTTCTATAGATGACCACGCCTGCAATAACTACACCTATTAATAGAAGTCCCGCTGCTGATCCTACAGCCGCTCCAATTAGTGACGCGTGACGAGTGTCTTCCAGTATCAGGTCTGAATATTGAAGCAGAAAATGCAATACACTAACAATCATATGAAATGTATACCACTTACAATTATGGACAAAATAAATCTGCATTAATATCCTGCTGTATATCACAAATGGGGATGAAATCCGCCCTAAAGTTGTTTGCATTCAAAAGTCAATATTTTCTGCTAACATTTGTGCACAAGTTTACCCTGACTTCTATTGTTATTATCATCATATTACTACTAGTATTTGTATCATCATTAGATTATTATTATAATATAAATTTACATAATTATGTAACTATAAAATGCTTATAGCAGTTTACGCTTATAAATATCAGATAATGGGTTTCTTAAAACACCAGTGAGTGTTTATTTAATGCCTACAACAAAACTAGCGTTTTTCTATGTTTAATGGCTTGATTTAACATAATTAAAATATCATTACGTCCAGTAACATTCAGAAACTGCCGTTAATGTATTTTGATTTGCTACACATTTGTAAATAGATAGCAAATGTACGATATGTATATTACGTACACTTCTACATAATAACTTACTTGTACTACAGGTCAGGGTAACATTAGTTTTCGACCGTCCCTTGGCGTTAACAGCGTATACAATAATATCATAACTTGTACCACTTGACAGTCCAGTAATATTGTAGTGTATTGTTGTTCCTGTAGGTCCTGTATCTTGTACAGTTGCATTCTGCCAATTCTCTTTTGTTTGTTTGCTGTACATCACGGTAAAGTTTTGTTCTGACCCATTGTTGAAGCCAGATTTCCAGTTAAGTGCTATAACTAAGTCAGAAGTTCTGCTTTCATCTTGTGTCAAGTCTGTCGGTACTTCTGGTATTCCTAGAACGTAAATAAATGTTCTGTATGATCATGCCAATAAATACAATTCAACAGTTTGTGACGCATGCATAACATTGCTTTTGTCCCATTGTATGCATACGAAGACTTTAACAGTAATTATTCGATTATACGAACGTACCAAGAATCAAGATTAAATGATCGTATACATGTACTGCAAAAGTAAATATCATTAGAGCACGATACTGATCAAAAGCACTACTATGATAATTACGCTGTTTCTGTACATGTGTATGAAGAGTTTTACGGTGTATCTACTGGAAAACTAGAACGCATATGCATTATAACCATTGTAAAATAGATATCGAAATTTAATATTTAACTGCAACAAAATAAAAATGACTGAATTCAATATTATTCGACTACCATACCGTCTGGTTTTAATTGAAACGATTCATTGATCGAACCAACGTCATTTGATACAGTGAGTGTATACTCTCCGAAATTTATTTCTTCTACATTGGGTATTGTGAGATTTGTCTGCAGTTCTGTTGAAGATATGTTAAAGCGGGTCGTTATAGATGAACCATTTCTGTACCACTCGAACGATGGATGTGGATATGCTAAAGCTGTGTAGCTCAATGTTACATTTTGGTTGATAGCACTTGTAACATTAAACTGTACGTCTGCATTCATATCGGCTCTCGGTTTACCTGTATATGTAGGAGTTAAGATATATTTAACTGCGTTTAACGTTCACCCTGCACGTTAATATGACAGCTAAATCCTTAATCAATGTCCACGATCGCTAAAACTATAAGATGACCATGATTGTCCTATCTCGCTCACCTGAGACCAAGTCCCCTGGCGGTCACGGTCTTTAAACAATCAACATGGCTTGAAAGAATTGAAGCATTTATATAAAATAATAAGGGATGTGTAAACCGGTTAACATGCAGTTATCGGTTAGTAAAACCAAACACCGGTTAATCGTTTTTTATGAAAACATCGAATTCTCATTCTGGAAAAACCCTAACAACACGAAACACGTAACGATTGTCGTGTTCAGTAAACCGTTTGAAAGATTAAACAATTAACCAATTAGAAAATTAACCGAATATTGACATGCCTAGAAAATTTTGAAATCGGGTTAGTGATTTCTGAGCAGACAGATATGAAAAAAACCAAGCCTCCCTCCACGGCGATTTCTTTAGGAACCAACCAACAAAGAAGTGATTGACGAAAGGAAACGTTTTTTTTAAAATTATCCGCGGTTTTTAAAGATCAATGTGAACATTTGGACTCAAAAGCGTAAAAAGGTTTGTATATGATATGACCTTGTGAACAAGTACTTAGTCATAAAAACCCAATGTTCAACTGTGGATATGATTTAATTTGTTGACCTTTTATTAGCCTGTCCTGGACACCAATGACCACATATCGATTATGTGTGAGGTTAGCTAGCTGTTCAAACTATGGACAAAACAACACTTGTTTTACTACTGTCCTAATACTCTAAAGCACTTTATGGTTACTATTTCCTTTTATGTTTAGAGGTTTGCAAAATTCCTCACTTCCCATGTGGAGTTCTTTTACTGGATATAGTGAAACATGTTATTTTCTCACCCTTTCGGCCTATAGTATTTGACTTATTCCGTGACGTTTTCCAGCCATTTACCCCCCCACCCCCTAGTTCGTCATCATTAAGTCTCCTTAGTTGTCCTATAATGGTCGTACCGGCCATTTTTTGAGGACCTGTTCCCTCAATGCCTGATGTTTTTGGACAAATGTTTCTAAAGTTATTGATCGGACAAATTACTCGACGGCACCCGCCCGCCCGTACGCCGCAGGTGAAACTATAATAGTTATTATACGTCCCATTTTATGAACGGGCGTATACAAAAGAAAGGACAGCTATCAACTTAACGCATCAGCTAAACTATCCAACAATTATAAACTGATATTTATTATTATTGACATGTTCAGTTGCATATTGCATTTACGATTACTTCTTTGCCAAATATTTATGAAATGTCTTTATTAAGATTTACATGTACTTAGTTATGGCAAATTATAGATAACATCTTCTTACATCTGACGAACACTTGAACTTGACGAGAAGATGGTTCGTTGTTCAAGAAATTATGCCCATGACATCTGTAATACACATGCACCCCAACACACAACGCTTGTGTATTGTATAATAATTCATTTGCATTGGAACTGTTGACAATAGATGACGACTCGAATATTTTGACATCAGCTGTTGGATTACTTTGTAGACGACATTCAAACACTAGGCTTGTATTTTCCATGACAATTACGCTGGTGTTATGTCCGTAGCTTCGAATGTAGAAATATGTAACGTTTGTTTTAACTGAAGAATAAAACATGCAATTGAATATAATAATGGTGCTAACGAGTATCACTACCCTCGATATGAACACATGTTAACTTAACAGATAGCTGTGGCTCAATAGTTTTAAAGTTCTGATGTACGAATTGAGATAATAAATACATGTTAACAACGATATATTTATACACTTACATTGCACACTCAAGCGAATGTCAGCACTCACATTCCCAATTTTATTTGAACCATTTGAATCTTCCATCACGTTGCTAGCATAACATGTGTATAAAGAGTCATCATATCGTGAAACATTAAGTATTAGAAGTTCGGCGGTCCTCCACGTTTTAGTGTCGTTAGATCTTCTCCATGTCACTTTAGTATTTGGTGGATTTCCATGTACAACAGGACAAGTGTATTTAACATTCGCTCCTTCTGTAACTTCGAGTGATGTCCCTTTTGAAATGTTAACTGACGGTGGATCTAAAAATACAATGTTAACTTATAATATAACAAAATAAAAACAAATGTATGACATCTCCAAATAATTCGAAGTTATCACATATAACGATAACTATTAGCAAGAAACTATGCCTTTGTAACGCTTACGAAAGTTATAGGTGTTTGACGTTTCCATTGTTGATACAAAATAATTACTTATTTAAACATATCTTTGTAAAACATAATTACATACATAGTACTTCTATATGAATAGATCTTGATGTACTTCCATATTCAACCTGTTGACACGATGGATCCATGGTATTAATTGCCGTACATGTGTACACCTTAACGTCATTCCGAGAAACCTTTGATATTGCTAATGTTGCGTTTGTCACATTATATCTGCCATAAGTCCACCGAATTATGTTCACAGGCGGATTGGCATACACTGCACCACATTGTAATATTGTCGAATCCCCCTCGACTATGGTTTTGTTGTCCGTTTGATTTATTACTGGTGGATCTGAATATATACATGTATAAACACAATGCATAATAATAACTTATAGTCATATAAAATTGAATCTTTGAAAGTGCTCATCAACTCGATTTGATTAGTTGATTCCTGGGAAAGGATGCGTCGGTTTATTACGGTTGAATTGCAATAATAACTCCAATAATTACAGAATCCGGAATAACAGAATGTTTCGTCTCTACATGTAAACTACGACAATGTTATAATAACAATTTTTATTTATGTTCTCAAGTAAGTTGAACCTTAAATTCGCCGTATTGTTAACAGCAGCAATTATACATATTCGCCATCAAGTCATGTTATTTTTACAATATTTGCAATTACAACATTGATATAACTTCAGTCAAATGAATATAGAGTAGAAAATAACATCACTATAGAAATATTGGAAAGGCAAAGTGTCATATTTTTTACATATTATATGTTTCTTCATAACTTGCGCAATCACTCAAAATCGAAGAAAAAGAACAATTCGTCAGCTACATACACAAAACGATTAAATACATTACATATGTATCTGATCATTTCAATTGTTGGCACTAATAAGCATATACATATAGATGTTAATACGATAAAATATTTGGCATAATACAAAACGACTTAACGATATGATCATGCTACAAGTTGACACCGACATGTCAAAACAACCTTGAGAAGATGTAGAACAATAATTGTGTACTCACATAGAATACTAGTAGTTACTGATGCCGTACTAGTTCCAGCAATGTTTATAGAGTTGCAAGTACACAAAGTTGTTTGTGTTGCATTCCATGTTATAGTTTTTGATACAATGTCATTGTTACGAGTTCCACGGTGTTCTGTTACATTACCCGTACAATCCCATTGTAATGAACCAGCTGGATTCCCTCCATCAACTGTACATGTAAGGGCTGCAGCGCGGTTCCGAATTACTTTGTACGTGTTGTTGTGTGTACACTGAATAACTGGCTTGTTTGTTGGGTCTTAAATAAAAAATAACATGCAGGTTAGATATCTACTTTGCCATCCGATGACCAGAACAGGGTCGCTAAAACGGACTTTAGCAATTACAGTAAATTATAAGCGCCCGATTTATCGCATGGATTCCTCGTCCAGGCAGGCGACTTTGTTCTATGTAGTATATTGTTTTACCTGTCAATGACGACCAGTTTATCTCGATACCTCGAGCGCAGATTATGGTCCCCTCAATAAGTGTAATCATACCCAACAATATCGCTTATCAGATAAATCCAGTCGATGCAGATCGTTATCGATTGGACTTTTGGTCAGCAGTCAATTTGTCTATCGGTAGTTTCCGTTAGTAACCGTAAATTTTCCGATGATCACCGATTAATGACTTGTATAACACATTAACATATAGCCTTGGGCTACGTTACATCTTTGTATCCGATAAACGATTAAAACATTGTTTTATGATCATAAAGAGAAAACAATTGGAGTTCGACCTATTGGTCCCAGATGAAACACGAGATTTTTTTATTATTGAAAATTAACCTAGGTATTAACACGGACATGTCCGTGGTGATAGGCAAATGTTTTCTTATGAAATAGAAAAAAACAAGGAATTCGTTTCACTTAACCTGTGTAATAAACACTTGTCATGCAGTTTCCAATTAAAATTGCAACTACAAATTAATTGTGTGCACTTTAAATACCAAAGATACTGTGGTGACCGCTTACAGTCACTAACGCGTAATATATACGTATTTTATTGGTGGTCCCTGATAGGTATCAGAAAGGGTGGTATTACATGTACATAGGATGTCTGAAAGGCTGAGAATAAAATGTTTTACACAGGCGACTTTTGGGTGAAAAGAATTAAATCACGGACATATATAACATGTTTAATAAATATTCAGTTTTATTTACAGTGTACATATCATGATAAGAATGTTCGGATATCAATGTATTTTATCGTTTCATTAAAACACACGCGGAACAAACACATCTTCTCATCATGTACATGATTTATTGAAATCAGTTATATAACTTATGCAATAAAACTGTGGACGAAAAAAATGGAAAATGGTCCATGGTACAGAAAGCAACCGTTTATAACAACATAATAATAATGCTTGGCTATTCACTATCACGCCCTCCGCATTAAATTTAGCATGCGTATATATTTAAATGTTGTTCAAAACAAAGCAGTTTACACCACTGATGGCATTTAATAACTCCAACTGTTCAAGTCACGAGTTTACACGTGCAACAGCAGTTGAATAAGTTTTCCTTTCTTTCTTAATTTTGTTGTTACCCCTTTTTCATTCAGCATGTACATTATACACCGTTTTAGGGACCCTAGTTGACACTTAGCTGGCACTGGCACTTATAGCACCTACCAGTCACACTAAGCAGACTACCATTCAAACCAATATGCATACATTCATACCTCCATTTTTGTGACACAATGCAACACAAATGTATGTAATACACCTTTTTTTGGTCACATATAAAAAAGGTTATACACAAATTTCTGTATGTTAAAGACGGACACCTGCCAATTAGACATTCAAATACCTGGTGCGAAGGTGTGAACAACATCATATCTAAGGCAGTGACACATTTAACTCTCACGGAGTGTAATTTATAAATTTACTGATTAAATTCTATTACCACGGACATAATAAACTTTTTTATATGGTTAATATGTCCGTGCTATAACGAATGATTTTAACTGATTTATAAACCCTGATGAAAATTAATGAATTATATTAGTTCATTATATTTGTGGAATATCAAGTTTACGCCACATACATTTTATATATTTGTGACCAATGCTATATCTTTGCGCTGAATAAAACAAAATGTTCATGACAATTGAAATTAAGCTTCTGCTAAAGAAAATACGACACAAGAGTCGCGATATTGGTCTTCTAGAAGAAATTAATTTCATGAAGCTTAACGCTATAATATTGAATACATGCAGTCTACACTTGACCAACATAAACCATGGTCCAGCGAACAGTTTGATTGAGAAAACATCTTACGAGACCACATGTGGAGATTAAACTTGTCACAAGAAAGACTAACCGAAATCAGTTTCACTCGCTAATCATCGTGAATTCCGTGATATCTCACGGAAACATTCTTGAAATTGACAGGTTTCTTCATGTATCTCTAAATTCCCCCATTTTGTTTTCATAATAAATTACTTCAATTGGCACCGTTGGAACGAGCTTAAAATATCCTAACAGAATTTGCTTGAAAATTTGAATTCCCGTCTAAGGATAAGTTAAAATACAATAGACTAGAAACATTCTTGCCTGCTGATGTTTTATATAACGTCCAATTAAAAATATTAAATTAATAAAGGTACCAAAATGTCCCTTCGATATACTCCGAAACATTAACCTTAATTTAATTCCAAATTTCTTTAAACAATATTCAAACTTTGTAGTATGTGAGATCGACATATATGCATATACGTTATACATCTTATTAAATGACACAAGCATATTCAGGTGTGTGTTGTTTGTTACAAGATATTTACTTTTCGTCTTAATGTATCACATGCAATTGTGTCGGCTAACAGTTTTAATAATGATCAGACACATGAAATAGTAAAATTTGTAACAACAAATCAAAGTACTGAAAGTACCAATATTAAAGCATATGCTATATTCGTGCTAATTATCTTAAAGCTTATTATATGTACACGTTATCCTTTTTTGTACACGAAAACTCGTGTTCTGATATAGTTTGTCAATTACAACAACTCATTCATTGAAATTCACCGCACCCTGATGAACAATCCAACCCATAGTTCCTGCAAGTACAACGCTAGGTCTCACAATTAGTTTTACAGTTACAACTGGTTCGATTAATTCATTCAACTTATGCATGTGACATATGTGTCTTAATTGCTAAACATAGTGATGAAACATTGCTAAATATTTATGTTAGTGGTGTGATGTTCCTTTTGGATTTGTCTGATGTAGATCCGATGAATATAACACCTTGATATATAGTTACATTAGTTCTTCTTAGATGAATGGTATAATTTATAGAATGACAGTTGGAATAATCAATGAACACAACAATAATGTTAAGATACATCATTATTATCTTGCTTCGTTCTATTTCGCAGAAATAAATCAATATTTAATAGCATTCTACGAGATTTGTACAATTTGCGGCTCCAACATAAGTAGAATCTACAAATGAAGTATGTAAAATATGATTAGAATCTACAAATAAGTTATGTAAAAAAATGATTAGAATCTACAAATAAGTTGTGTAAAAAATTATTAGAATCTACAAATAAGTTATGTAAACAAATGATTAGAATCTACAAATAAGTTATGTAATGATTCAGATAAACACATTGGACAAATGAATATTTCGCCATTCTTTCATCTTTAGCAAAATGCTGGCACATATCCGCTTCCGTAGGAAAATAATTTGACAACATATTAAGGTTACAAAATTAATTTTCGTCTGATTCGTTAGAATGGCACAGATGTGTAATATTTGTATTAAATGTATGCTTTTGTAAGAAAAGTATGTGTTTTTGTTATTAATCTTAACATTCCAAACGAAAACATAAGGCATAAAGAAATGATTGACCATCACTTAAATATGGCATACCAACAATCTAATATCAAAAGGAATGACTATCGCATATATTTTATGTACTCGTATAATCGAAATTATAATACTTATCTTAGTGCCAGGAGTATATACAGTGATGTTTAACATTGTTTACATTTGTGTGCAGACGAATTTATCTTGATCAATTGGCGCATGTGAATAATCTTAAAAATATGGTGTATAATACACGCCTTTCGTTGAAATATTTTTTACATTTTTAATTTTCATTTTTTCACTTTCTGCGTCAAAGATTTTACTAGACTTTTGATATGTTCTTTATACAATATTATTCTAACTCGTGCACTTGAAAACAATTATGTTGCAATTATGTGAGGGTTAAATTTAGATTGACTGGACTATTTTGCAATCATCATATGCATGGCTGTATAAAACCTAGTTTATTTTTTGTCTATAAAACAACTGTTTTATTGGGGTAATCGATTGAGATAAATAGTTGTTATAAGAATGTTATAAAGTTTATTACTAGCGGCGTCATCATGTCAATTTTTTTTCAAATGTTACGAGTATGTTATTTAAGAAAATGTTGATCGATGTATCATGTGCCGAATTTCACCTTCTTTGTCCAACATTGTCGGTTACCGGCTGTGATCGTCTTGCACATTTAGTGTAAACAAGTATATGCACCAATTAAGTCTTCTGATGCCATAGTATTGTTTTGACAAGTAAACCAGTTCATGCTTGTTTTATTTTGGAAAGTAATACATACATGTTTAATTCAATTTTACGGAGCCCCTAAAGTGACATTCCGTATCTTTTTTGAAGCGACACTTCTGTTTTTATTTCGTTGAAAGATAACATTATTTCATAAAAACCTAAAATTATTTTGTAAAAACCTAATTTTATTTAGTAAAAACCTAATATTATTTCGTATTTGTGAATTAATTTGTCGCCTTTGCTAACTGACTGGCTATGCCATGAGATGTTTGATCCAAATGTGCAAGTACGTTCTTACGAAATAATAATACGTATTTACGAAATAATAATACGTATTTACGAAATAATAATTCGTATTTACGAAATAACATTACGTTATTACTAAATAATAATTCGTTAAACGAAGTAATATTACGTCATTACGAATAATGTTTTTACGAAATAATATTACGTTGTAACGAAATAAAAATAAAAGTGTTGCTCAAAAAAAAGATATGAGACTCCGTACAATACGGAACACAAAGTACAAAAATATATTGGAACTTACATGTTACGTTAAGTGAAACGTTGTGATACACTGCTTCGTTACGTATATTCTCCGCCTTACAAACTAAGATACATCCATTATACGTTCTGTTCAAAGTCAGTTCTATTGTGCTCGTCGTAGATTGAAGATCATCATCACTTCTGGTATACGTAGCGTGGTTGTCAATTTGAATGTTTTTGCTATCACATAAGTCAGTTGCGATAACATACCAAGAAATGTTAGCCCTTGGTCTACTTGGAGACGTTGTACAATTTAGCGACTTGCTACCCTTTTCATACAACGTGAATGTGGACATTTCGTTTGATCCTATTTTGGCACGATCAACGGGAACTGGAATACATTGATATTCATACATAATTCTTACATTTAGACATTGCTTAGTGTGATAAGCACGTAATATGACCTTTATACATATAAACTGATGAGATATAGAAATAAGTCGTTTAAGAGGATATATATGTACATAATTCATAGTTTACTGTACGCAAACCGGCATGCTATTCTATTAAGTAACTAAACGCATACAACATACATCATACTCCTGTGATATCAAAATAACCCACACAATGTAAATGATAGCTACTGATACTAAAGTTTATCGCTTGCTATTACTCTCTCGATGTCTGTCATTAATTGGGTATACTTGTAATCATATTATTTCCATATTGCTTTTACCAAATTGAATGCAAAATGAAAAGGAAACTGTTTATATTACGCACTGTAGATGAGTAATCGTTACGCAAGGAACTAAATGAGGTATTTTTTAACGTTCACTATAGCATGAGATGACACGTCTTCTGCATACAATTTTTATATACTGACGTTAAATATCAAAAGTGTGCCCTTGACATTTCAGCATTTGCCTTTAGGCACGATACAATTGCTTGGTTTGGGAAATAGTTTGCCAAGTTATAATAAAATGCAAAGTAACTTGCGGATACTCGAAAACAAGAACAAACTGACATGAACGGACTGGCATACCGGAGGTTGGGCCGTTGACGGACATAATCGAGCAAGCCTACAGTCCCTTCATCATGTTGAAATTGAACAATACATATTAATCTACTCGTATTGTAACTGAAACACGTATTAAGCGACTTATTTAATTATACGACTACGGATTTGCTGCGGATCGTTTCTTACTATATGAATGATATATATTTAAACGATTTTTCTATAACGCGACCTCATTAAACCTCTCGTAATAAATATCGTTAACTAAAAATCCATTAAGCGACCGCATGCACTAAATCATACAGGGTATATCGCACGCGAGTAGTTGTCCCCCGCCGAACCGAAGGTATTGGGATATTCCGTCCGCCCATCACACTGGTTAGACAAATTTCATTGAAACGTTCTATGAATACATATATGAATATCGGAATGATGCACATCACAAGCAGTCAAAATCCACTTATGTATGACAGAGTTATGACCCTTTGTTACTTGCAATCAGCCATTGTCCATCCGGGGCCATAGCATGGTACTGGATGGGTATATTTCATCGGACATTGTTTATGAATGTATAAATGGGTATGGGAATGATGCATATATCAAATGATGTTACAATCCACTAATGTATGACAGAGTTATGGCCCTTCGTTATTTTCACGTTGCCATGTATTATTATAATAATTATTTTAAATATATGTCTGGAACCACATCTTGGTTCTGGTTGGTCAGCTTTCATTGTTATTTGAACATATTAATGAGGTAAGGGAATCATGGTGAATATCAAAGGCCCCATGAATCGACTCGTGTATAGAAATATTAAAGTCCTTTGCTTTTTTACAAACAGCCATACTGATTTTTAAAGAGTTGTATAGATTTGTTCTACCCGAAGCAATCTCGTTATGGTTGATCATATCAGGTTGTTATCCCTGCAGAGTGATATCGAGGGGTACACTACAAACTCCTGCTGAATAAACTTTTATTATTATATATGTCCTCAAATTTACGGCGTCCGCACTATTTAGGCTTTTTCGAGGAATATTTCATAAACTAATTGATTTTTTTATTTCCTGTAATTTGCCTAATTCGGCGGGGGATATCAATTCAACGAATTTCTTGTTCACGACTACATTCGCGCATTATCCTGTAAACGATTAAGTACATAATAAGGCGTGATAAGTACGACCGGTAAATACTCAGCGACACAGTTATAAAACGATGTGTACAAATCGCGGTATATGTATCCGCTTGAGCGCCAGTGTAAGTGTCATTTTATTACACAGCATAACCATTATACTTTCTACCCGAACAAAGTTCATGTTACGTCGTTGCTAAGTGACTTGCATAGTTACAAAGACATTAAGATTTTACAGTTCGGTGTCCTGTGAAGAAATGTGCGAGAAGTAACGTTTGTGTCCTTCGTGCCGACAAACTTGTTATACTCACTGAGATAATTAAAACGACATTAAACAAATGCAACGTTTATTACTATCAGCTTGTGTATGCACTTGGAATGTATTTGAGTTTAATTCCTGTTAATAGCTGTCACAACGTCGTCAGTACTGTATGCATGACGTCACGCCACGCGCAGATTCGTGTAACTGATGAGTACAGCATTTATTCATAGACTGAGAACGCTAGGTATGTGTATAAGTGAATGCGTCTATGTTTTGCCTTTGATTGTCTCGAGTGTGTGACAAGAAAACTCCTGAATTTTAAACACGAGGCAAATACTCCTGAATCTTGTCATATTGTATTTAATTAAGGGGAATTTAAGGGTAAGACATTTGTACATACTTAATGTTCTTATGCCTAGTGAGGTGAAATAGTTTAAATGGATATACGAGGCTTTATTTGACATTATACATTTGAATGGAAAGAGGGTGGTGTTACATGTAACGGTTGATATTAAATTCCACATTCATTTGTACTGAAGTTTTAAATTTGGCGATATCTATATTTAAGAGGCCACTTTAGTAAGCGACCACTCTTTGGCTGTACATTGGGTGGTCTCTTAATACAATGTATATTGTATTTTATTGTCAATATATGCAATGTCCTTAATCAAACTGTACTTTGGAAAAAAAGATTTTCTGCATTTTAGGAAATCTAAATAAATGAGGTAAATGCTATAGTAGCTCTATATCTCACCTGAGACGTTGATAGTTATGGTGTTACTAAATCCATCATCAGCATCATTTTTACAACGCCATGTATCGTTTTGCTGACTTCTTGTCACATTTTTGAAGGAGATAGTAAAATTATTCTCGTTTATGGCATTTCTTTCACAGAAGAATCCAAACATAGACATGTTAATGCCTCTTGATTGACACTCTTGATTCACAAATCCTATCACAATGTATGTGTCCGTCAAATTATTCAGAAACCACACAGACGTATTTGAGGCAGTTACACACGTCAAATTAAATGGTCTATGTTCAATTGCACTCGCTGCACTAACACTTAGTACCGTAGATACAGCAAACGCAACGTCGGCTGGAATAGAAAATATCAAAATATAAAAACATCCAAATCGATTTAAAAATAAAATAAATACAATGAAGATGAAACTAGCAAACATACTATACTTACCATACGATGCAATCACTAGTAATAATAACACAATCGTTCCTTTCTTCTTAAGAAGATTACATTCGTACTTGAAGCTGAAAATATAATTATAATATGTTTCATGATTCTAAAATCTGAAATATTAGTATTTATAACGTAATTTCAGACATTTGTTCAGTTAAACACGTCAGTTAATTAACCAGTATTCCTGAAAGTTATACTCAGCAACCCCGCCTAAACCCGACGTGGGAGACACATGCTAGAGTAAAATGTCATACTACATAACTATGTAGATGTATTATTTATGTAAAGGGACTGTTTGTCTCATTAACAAATAGCGTCATAAATGAATATACGTGATATTAGGGTGGCGGACGACACAAGATGGACACCTTGGTAGAGCTACCGACCTTCCGTATGCCAGCTGGATGGCTCGCTCATTTACACATTTTATATCCCGGATGGGGTGAGGTGAAGATTATTTGAATCCCTCGACCGAGGAGGCCCCGTTACAATGTTATTACTTACAACGGTAAGAGTACAGATGAAAGACACCTCATTGGTGTAATATGTTATTAATGAATGTGCATATAAAACAAAATTTCTTACGAAATCATCTTTCATTCACTCTCGTTTGAATGGTTGAATGAATAAAAAACACACACTTCTACTTCTGGCATGAGCTTAATGATGTAGCTGAGTCCGACATCAACACAGCTTAAATGCTAAAAAGAAACACATAAACTTTGTTTTATCAAACTCATAGGTAGTCATTTTATATCAATTTTTTTCATTTTCAGCAAAGAATATGAACGGGAGTAGCTTCTAGTACTAGAAGGTTCATCTTTGCTTTGTTACAATATACGTCATTTCTACCTAAAATATAAAAACAAACCACTTTTAATTGAATTTAACAAACGCAAGTTACAGTAAGTTATGTTTAATTGCAAATATATATACATTCAAGACAAACCATTATTTTTATAAAATTATGAAAGCACGCTTTTAAAGCCAAACTAGTAAAATGATGAGTGTTTGTTTCAAGCTTGTAAACATACTCGATTATATACTATCAATATACTGTTATGTAATACTGGTGCATTTATTTGTTTGTAAATCGTTAAATTTCTATATCATTCTCTTCCTTGGCCGATGAAATTAGCCACTCTCCCTTCCAAACGATTTGAAGATACGTGTATATGATTTCATTTATAATTGGAGGAATGCATTCAACACGTTAATTTGTGTTTCATTTTTCAGACAATCTGTGTTAGTACAAAGCCATGTCAGATATAATCTCCGTTGAAATTAACGGTTGTATCAATTATTTTACTGAAGCATTCTCTTTGCTTTTTACGAGGCAATGATAAATTAAGATATATTGTTATTTCCATTCATGGATAAGTATCGTTGAATGCTATCCATGTGCTCACAGTTGATTTTAACACCTGCACCAATACAAATACCGGAAATTATTGCAAAAATATAATGGCATATGGACGACGACTATCACCAACAAAACGCAATGAGGACGAGATAATGTTTCGACAATATTTCGAAGCTACATGATGACAAAAGTCAGTATAATAATTATTATAAATATTTTATTTCACATAACCAAAACATTGGGCTAGTTTAAGCAGTTAATGAACCATACCCGTAATGTATTTCTGCAGTGTATAATTAAACGGAAAACCTAAAGCAACTGATTTAGCTTTTCTGTCATATCACAATACAGTGGAACCACCCTAAACCGGACTCCTTCGGGACCGGTTGAAAATTGCGGTTTGCGGAGGTTTCCGGTTTGAAGAGGGTTTTCTCATTTTGATGCTATTTCATACTCTTACCTAGGTTCAGGTCATTACTTCATTGAATAGTGATGCACATGAAATAAAATGTTTTTTTCTGAAAAGAATGACTCGTAAAAATGATAATTACTGCTTGTTGACAACAGTGTATGTTTATGTTTTCACACGAGATAGTATGCTGAAACAAGCTTTCAAACTCAATATTTCTCCCTATGATCTTATATAATTACCCATTTAGGACTATTCGATAATAATCCAATCCTAAGCATAATCAACGGATTAAGAGTCAATCAGTAGTAATTGCCATCGCCATTAATCAGACATGACGTCCGTAACAATAAGTCAATTTTGTTTTTTAACATTTCACACCTAATTAGTGTTTGGCTAGAGCATCTGTCTGTCATGCTTGGTCTTAATTGCTATGACAACAAACTGATACTTGATAATACATAACATAACATAACATAACATAACATAACATAACATAACATAACATAACATAACATAACATAACATAACATAACATAACATAACATAACATAACATAACATAACATAACATAACATAACATAACATAACATAACATAACATAACATAACATAACATAACATATAGTTTATTGGCTTAAAATATTACATAAATATAGCCAAACAAACAAATAAACAAATGTACATGTATAAGTGGTGAAAAAGTTTTTGTTCAAGAACAAGATTTCATATTTGGAAGTAAGTACGTGTATTAACAGTATTTTCAACGTATTTATAGTTCTAATTTCTTTCTTTAAAAGCGAAAAATAAAATTTTTGCTAAGTTACCTATTAATTTGATTGATTTTGTGGACATAAGAATTTCAAATTTTTTGATAGTTGGCCAATTACGAAAATATGGTTGGAAGAATTTTAATCTTAATTGTCTATATTTAGGACATACTAACAAAAAATTATACTGATTTTCTATAACTTGCATATTACATTGTGGGCATATACGATGTTGTCTTTCTAAATTAGTATATCTGCCAGTCTCTATTGTTAGGTTATTTGAGTATAGTCGAAATTTTGAAAGGACAATTAGATATTTCTGATCAATATTAATATTAAGATATTTTTCCATAACAGAATCATGTTTAAATAAACAATATTCAGATAATCTGCTCGAGTTATTTATATTAGTATACCAAGTTTGTTTATAAACATCCAATATTCTTTGTTTAATAGCCTTATAGTTAATAATATTTGGGTTTTGTGATAACCAGACATTTCCTAGACCGTTTACATCTAATAATAATTTTATATGATAAGCCCAATTTAGCCCACTGTATGACAGTCCATTATTTGCATCTTCTGACAGCATTTTATAAATGTTAATGATCAAAGGATTTTTTGATTTCAGTACATTAAGCCAATATTTAATCATTATGATTTGTCTCGCAGTTTTCATAGGATAACGCCCTAGTTCTCCGTAAAGCCCGTCTAAGTTTGTTGATTTTTTAACATTTAAAACTTTTCTTAAAAAATTACAATGAATTTGTTCTACGAGTTTGGCGTCATGATAACCCCAAATGGATGCATTGTAGTTTAATATAGATCCGGCTAGACTATCAAATAATCTACATTTTTCAACAGAAGTTAATATAATTTGGTTATATACTATAAATAGATTATGTAACGCATGCGCTGATTGTTGGGCAATTCGTAATTGTGTTCTATACCAAGAACCATTTTTAAATAAATGGGTACCGAGATATTTAAAGGAAGTGACAATTTCTAAGCGTATATTGTTTAATTCTATATTACACTGCGTACCTCGCCCGCGTTCAAATACCATCGCTTTGGTTTTATTTACATTTATTTTAAGCCCCCATGTACGACAATATTGTTCTAGATCATTGAGCATTAGTTGTAAGGCTTCGGGTGAATGCGTAAATAATACCGCGTCATCAGGAAAAAGAAGTAAAAATATCTTAAGTTCGTTCACAGAAAATATTCCCTCTAAATTTGTATTAATATTGTGTAAGATATCATTTATAAATAGAATGAACATTAAACTAGAGAGTGGATCACCTTGTTTTAATCCAATATGTGAAGAAACACATAGCCTTTAAAGCCGATACAAATTGTGTACTGACTTGAATGTTTAATAATTTTTCCCATAAAACGATCTGTTGATACGGTCAAAGCATTTTTCAAAGTCTATAAAAACACAATATAGTTTTTGCTTCGAATCTAGTGTTTTCGCAATAATTGCATGTAACAGGAATATACAGTCAGTCGTTGATTTGCCCTTTTGAAATCCAAATTGGTTATGTGATATAAAATCATTGTCATGTGACCATTTAGTGAGTCTATTCATTAACACTTGAGAGTAAATATTTGCTTAAACGTTTATCAAAGTTATCCCTCTGTAATTGTTCGGTTCTTCCGCATTTCCTCCCTTGAAAATTGGCGTAATTATGCCTTCCCCCAAGATATTGGATAGTTTCCCCCCATGAATATGCGATTAAATAATTTTAGAATAAAATATGATATTTTTTCAAATGAATGTTTATATATTTCGGCTACCAGTTCATCAAGCCCGCTGCTTTTGTTATTACTTTGCGAGAATACGGCTTTTTTTAGTTCATCAAGGGTAATTTCATTATCTAAAAGATCATCCGATATATTTAGATCAGTTAAATTATGGTCATAATTATCGTAACTATCGTTAGATCCAAATAAATGTTTGTTTGAAATGGTCATGTAGTTCTTCAACTGTTAATGCTTTAGCATTAGTTGATGGCTTTTTATACTGTTGTTTAATTTTCGACCAAAACTTCCTGGGATTTTTAACTGCCATTTCTGATAATATTTGTTTTTGTTGTTTTTGATAATTATATTTTTCTTTTCTTTTTATTTTACAGTAATATTGTTTTGCATTTAAGAAGTTTGTCTTATTTTCATAAGTTTTAGACCTCAAATACAGGTTTCTTGTCTTTTTAAACTCACGTCTTGCATTAAAACATTCAGTATTGAACCATTTTTGTGTTTGTTTGAAGATTTTTTTACGAGTTTTACCAAAAACGTCAGCGGCTGATTGATGCATTATTGACATGAAGTCTGATAAGATATCATTGATATCTTTATCATTAGAATCTAAATCCGATGATAATTGTGTCATAGCATGCTCGTTATCATTCAATTTTAAATTAAAGTTTATGACTTTTGATGAGTCCCATTGTATAAACAATGTTTCGTCGGTATCGTTTTGAGGTATTTGCGAGTCGCTTAATTTTCCTAGAATTGAAAATGTTAAACCGCAATGATCGGAGAATTCATTCAAGTCGTTAATTTGAAAATGCGAAACATTACGAAAGTCTTCGGTACTTAATAATAAATAATCAACTGTACTCGATCCATTGTGAGAGTGAAATGTATATTCACCGTAAATGTCATTGTGCAGTCGACCGTTACTAATACGTAAACCTGTATTTTTACACAAATCTAATAATCTCCTACCGTGGGAATCAGTCACGTGGTCAGTATTAGCTCGTGCTATAAGTTCAAAATCTAGTTCATAACTGTCATTTTGATTATATAAATAACGATCACGATCTATAATATCTGATAAAGAAGCAGTTCTTCCATTAAAGTCACCCGTTACGTAAATTCTGCCAGACGATTTATATTTTTCTATATCAGACTCTATTTGCTCAAAAAAATCAAATTCATGTTGGTTGAATAAAGGCGAATTGGTAGGTAAAATGTAAGTATTACATAGCAAAACATCTTCATTAAAATAGAACAGATCTTTGGATAATTTTAACCACATGATACCAGCCTGGTTATTTTCAACTATACACATTTTCGATCTCAATGTTCTTTATAATATAGAGATAAACCGCCACTATAACGTCCCTTGGATGTATGCGGTGATTTATTACCAAATAAGTGATTACTAATATAACCTTTAATGTCTAAATTAATATTGGAATCTTTATGTAACCAAGTCTCTTGTAGCAAAATTACATCATATTTTTCTAAGAGTTCTATAAAGTCTAAATCATGTATTTTACGTCTAAGTCCATTAACATTCCATGATAATATATGAATCTGTTCCTCTTGGTTTTCCTAGCGAGTAGATGGTTGCATGTATGGTGGAGGGTCGATCACTTTGCCATCACTGTATACTTTTGTAAGATACTTATTGACATACAATTTAAGTCCGTTTACTCTCACCGTATGACCTAGACTCTCTTCATGCTTAATGATTTCGGAAAAAGCTTTTCTTCCGTCTCGTACCATCTGTGGGCGTTGTATTCCGACACCGTAGTTTGAATCTGTGAGCGATTGTTTTATATCTTTGTTGAATAATTGCTGGCGTACTTGTTCTCTTTCGCTGTAGTAGTGGAATTTGACGATGATAGCCCTGGGTTTTTTCGTTCTCTTATATCCAAGACGATGAGCCCTGTCTATAGTCATGGAATCCCCATCTAATTCCATTTTGTCGGTAATTAGTTGTTTGATTATTTTTTCACAATCTTCTCGGCTAGCCGGAGTATCTGGATTTTTATTTAATGGCACTTCTGGTACACCGTAGAATATCAAATTTTCCCTCATTGAACGGGATTCCAGGTCAACCAATTTACTTGTGATTTCCGATTTTTGTTGTTCAAATGATGTTGATTTGTTTTCTAGGTCTTTACAAGCATTTTGTAAGAGTATAATTTGTTTTTTTTGTCGTCTTTACATCTGTTCTTTGATTTTCAAGTTCATTACTCATGAATTGGCACGACTTTTCCACGTCGTTGAATTTATCTTCGAGAGTTTTCAGACGAGATTCCATTGCCGTTACTTTAAGATTTATTGAGTCAACAGTTTTTTCAACCTTTTCAGTTGATAGTTTCATAGATTTTACGTCTTCAATCAGGGTGGTAGCCCAAGCAGGGGTACTCATTTGCTAGATAGGTGGCATTGACTGCGGCGTTTGCATGACATTTTGAGACGGCGTCTGGAAACCGAAGAATGGTTGTTGTGACAAATGGCTAACTGGCGAAGTCATATTCATCATATGTGTATTGGGTGTAAAGTTCGTAAACATACCTTGACCATCAGCAAACATGATATACGGGTTGTCCACTTGATAAACCGGTTAAGCACGAGTTTCGCTCGACTGATTCACCGTAGGTGTAGTACACGTGTATTGATCCTCTGCAGATAAAGGCGAATTAGCTTTTTTCCTTTTTTTCCTATTTTTGGCCGAATTTTGTTGAACGTTTTGATCCGACATGAATAAATTATTATTGAATTATATCACCATCCAAAAATATCCTTCAAAAACAGCTCTTAAACAACCTTTAAGTCCAATTTATTCCTCCCCGATAGAATTCATGTCTCACCACTTATCACGTGACCAAAAATCTCCTAGTACATACATAGTTCCCACTTTTTATTAACGAATGGTTTTCTATTCTTAACTCTTCAAGTAAATGTAAATTTTATAGATTAATTAAATCCAAGTTTAAGTTTGAGAATTATTTAGTAAAAATGCCACCCAAGTATTTAAGATATATGATCAAGTTTAGAACAAGAAATAATCGACTTCCGGTAGAAAAATTAAGCTGGGAAGGAGTCGAATTTGATTTGAGAAAATGTCGTTTATGTGAAAAAAATGGTATTGGTGACGATTTTCACTATCTACTTGAATGTGATCACTTCAACGATTCAAGAATAAAATGCATCCCCAAAACCTTTTATCGTCACCCTGACATATTAAAATTACAACTACTCATGGACCAAGGCTCTCTTTGGATATATATGTTGTAACATTATTATTGTAATGTTGTTTTATGTATTATTTCTCAACAACATGCTCAATTTTAATTATGGTGTTGTTTTCATGTTTATCAAAATTAAATTTTGTGAAACATGAACTTTTGTTGGTATCTATAGATATACTTAATGTGCTCCATCCAGTTACCAAGGTTTCTGTATAAAGAGGTAATTCGGAACTAAAAAATAGATGGGTTTATCAAGAATAGCATGGGTACAGACAATTAATCTATGAAAATACTTCTATACATGAAAAATGCTGTGTTCAACTCTTGTTTGAAAATATTGAAACATTGAATTGCCAAAATGTATTATCATACACTAAGAGAAAAATACCATATAAATGTAAAATGAAACGATTTTTCAGCAAAATTGGTAAAATCTATTATATTGTTTTAAGTCAAAATTTGTTTTTTTGTACATATGCAGACGAGAAAACCCATCCATTTTTAGTTCCGCATTATTTATCAGTGATGATTGACTGAGCATCTGATAATTGATCAATGATTATTTAAAGTAAACTAATGCTGCACATGCCTTTTTCTATATTAAATCATGTGTATGATTATATAGATATTTAGCTCAACGAACGGATCACTGTTCTGTCTTCACATAGAAAATGGTTTTATCCACAGTATTGCAGATAGTTTGGATCAAGAAGAACAAATTCATTTTAAAATATTTTATTTTTCAATGAAATAAATCACATACATGTACAACTATAAATTCAGTAACAACGAAAACATAGTATCAAAGTGACAATGTAAATACAGTAAAATCTCAATAATGCGACCACTCCTGGGATCCTTGAACATCTGTGTTATTGCGGTGGTCTTAATATTTAGGTTATGTGAAAACAGACCAGACCAAATTTGGAGGTGGTTTTATTATTGATGTGTTCTTTAAGTGAGGTTTTACTGTACTGTCATAATATTCAACATACAACACTCTGTTTCATTAAATATATTGATGGCAGTTATAACTGGATACATGTTAAAGAGCCAATAGAACATCTAAAACTTGGGAAGTTCTAGTTAAACCCTACCACAGATTCATTAATATTTGTCAATGCACAACACACAGTTGCAATTTTATAAACAACTGGCATTTCACTGTCATCACTTTTCAAAAAGTCAATTGGCAGTTTATCTTGCAAGATAGTGTATGTATTCCGAACTAATCCAATAACTCTTTCTACGTGAATCTTAACATGTGCTACTTTCCGAGTTGTCTCTACATCTGTTGGAGATAGCTGTGACCTTCCTTTTGTAAAACTTGGAATATTTATCTGGGCACAACACATTCCGACACTTCAGAAATATCAAATCCCCTATCGGCCAAAACTAAATCACCAGGCAAAAGTTTGTCTAGAATGCCACAGTGCTCTGTAATAAATTTATCACTAGAACGTCCACCCCATGCCTTAGACAGAAATGATATAGAACCTTGTGGCGTTATACAGATTAAAAATTTAACAGTGTTGTGATGCGTATATGATGACCATGTTTGAGCTCTGGCTAATAAACATTTTGGTCTTTGTATAAACACCTCAAAACAGTCAATAATCACAGATGTTTTCTGTCCGAAATGCTGTCGAAATTCCATGGGTATTGTTTTTCTAAATTCCTTCCATTCTGGCCAATATATTAAGTGCTTCAGTCTTATGTACAAAATGTGAATGACCGTTAAAAATGTGCGAGAAACTGTTGATGGTGATGTGTGAAATCTATAGCCTAAATCTCTCACAGAAATATTTAATTTAAGTCTCATCAGGGTTAGAAGTACACGTTCAAATCCGCCAAGATCAACTATCCTTGAGTTTGGAAGGAATGGACTAACTATACTGAGCACTGTCATTAATGTTACATAATAAGAAAGGCCTGTGTAATATCTCACTTTTTCATCATTTCCTTCAAATGAATCCTGCGACATTTTCACTTCACTGATCTGAGATTTCAACTTCAAATTTTCAGTCAGAAGGCGTTGAAAGTCACTGTCAACTTGACTTTCTGTAACGGGATTAACAATATGAGGCAGAGGTTCAAGTTTTTCTGTAGATCCTTTTGACAAAAATGAGCATGTTCTCTTTTCTATGTCTATTGGAGTAGCTGAGAAGGGTATATCTTCATACATGTCCAAAAGTGCTCTAGCAACATGGTGTTTTTCTTTTGTCTGATTCCGTTGCATAGCTCTGTCATACCTGAAAATATAATGATATACTGTTTGCATTGGTTTGAACTGATTCTGACTGATAAAAATCAAACTTAAAATGTCAGGTCTGAAAGAGAGAGAATACGTATCTACAGGAAACGCCACATATATAAGACAGTGCCTCCCCACGCAGACCTCCGGGAAAACAACAATCCACAAAACACAAGGCACTTAAGCAGGATAAAAATATAAAACACTTTCAAAACACAAACATAAATAATAACCATACAGCGAATTACAGCCTTGGAACTGTCAGTACGTACACATACTGGGAGCTTAAATCGATTTAAGTTAACAGCTAGCTAACCTCACACTTAATCGAGCCCCATTACATGATGGTGTAATTTTGTCTATCTATGTCTTTCAAGCTATAGATATTATTCAGCCAAATACAAATATACATAGTAAAGATACAAAAACAATATGTATTGGATGATAAAATGTGTGTATGAACTATGATATAAGAGTAATGTAAAACCCCATTGTTGTAGAGATAAAGTTGTATGAATAAACTTAAGTCTTAACTGTCAGCATTATATTTGCACTAAAAAAACTAAATATTTTGATTATTTCCGATTTGTTGATCGATTTTGAGTTTTCAAACGACTCGATAATCAATTATGAAATTTGTCCGATTATCCATCACTTTACTTAAGAGAAGCCCACCTTCTAAACACATTTACTTCCTGATTCCTATCCTTTATTGCCATGCACCAGGGAGGTAAGCCTAACTAGCTTGGCGCTAACTAACCGGCCATACCAGAACGGACTCCATCCGAGATTCAAACCTTGACCTCACAAAGTGGATGCCTTAACCACCTGGCCTAGGGAAATGGCTCAGTGTTACTTAATGCGGTAAACAATAGATGTTAATTTTATCAAACAACAGGCCTTAAATAATACATTTTACAGTCCGTTTCAAGGAGCTTCAGCTTTTTAATAGACTTTCTAGGCGTTGAGGTGTCACCTAGGTGAAGAGTAGGGGCCCAGTCTGGACTAGACCTGTCATACAAGCTAGCTGGTTTTCCTACAAATTGAACATACATACATTCATCTATTGTTTACCTTATAAAATGGTTCAATTTATAAACAAGCAACTGATTATTGTATCATTTGTTTAAAACAAAAATAACCCCCAAAGACATGTATAATTTCCAATATAGAACCTCCTCATTTGCTCAGTTGGCAGAGTGTCCGCTTTGAGTGAGAGAAGTCGTGGGTTCGATCCCTGGCCGTGACATACCTGAGACATGAATAATCTTACTGTTAGTTCCCTTGCTAGGCACTCTTAGAAATGACGCGGCCTGGGATCGAACCCACAAAAGGGGGTTGAAACGTCTTGGGAGTGAAACGTCTGACAACCGTATATAAAGGGTAGTATCAGGAGATAAATAAGCCCATGTCAGTATCTGTTAGTGGATACCATGTTGGTCGCACACGAGCTCTGTAGCTCATTTTACTTGTTGATCATATGCGACGTTAAACAAAGTTTATCTCTATCTTTATCTATCAGATGTGTGTTTACTGACTATTTTCGTGTAACTTCATGTTTCGAGTTAAACAAAACACACATTGAAACGATCTCGCTCAATAGGAAAACATACGGAAAATAAATTATATTGTCATTTCGAATTAACTGTTACTATAAACAATTACCTTGAATGAAATGATCAGAAGAGCAGATCTTTGAATACTTCGTCGGCACATCTGTTCGATCAATCTTTTTGAGCCATAAACGCCTTCGTTCGTCACTGAGGAGTTTCGTGAATTCCCATTTTTTCTCTCGTAACACTGGTATTGTGTAAAATCCTCGTTTCACTGTACCGTCTGCTCGATTATTGCAACCTTTGACCCAACACGACATAACCATTTTGACAAATATAATGTTATATTTAGATACTAGGTCAACCGTGTACGAACAGCTGTTAAAAATAGCTTGCCAAACAAATGGCGGACTTGTCTAAATACCCGGATGTTGTGACGTCACATGAAAAGCATGTATTGAAGGGTACATTGACTGTGTGTTCACAATTTATTGTTAATTTATGACCCCTGTAGTATTTGACAATGGACTAGTGTCTTTCAGGGGGTCTCATCCATCCAATCAATTATTGAAAACCATTTGAGTAATTGATAATTTGCAAACATTGAAATTGTTTTTTTAATTTGAAAACATATCTTTAAGAGAAAACATACATATCACATCATTTTCTTTATAATGTAAAACAATGTCTACACCACCGCAAAACGCAAACATACTGAACTGACAATAGATAACAAAGTTCAACTCATCATGGTAATTAAATACAGATTATTTAAATGATCAATTTTATCTGCAATTTCGATACTGAAATTAATAGAAGTTGATGAATATTTTTTTATCAGATTGTCACATTCAGATTTAATGGTTGTATGTGTTGTTGATACAAATCATTACAGTACTAAACACAATATATATCCAAATGTCCCCGTTTGAAAAAAGTGCAAAATGTTGTCCAGTTCTCAAAACCCCTTTAATCCGGAAACCCCTTTAAACCGGACATTTTGTCCGGTCCCGAGCTCATCCGGTTTAAAGGGGTTCCAGTGTATGCACAATTGAGCCAACTAAAATGCCTACTGTTTTATGGAATGTTGTTTTCCCGGAGGTCTCTGTGGAGAGGCACTGTCTTATGTGTGTGGCGTTCCCTGGATCAATTTATTTTCTCTCTTTTATTGTTTATTTTCTGTTTTCCCTGTTAAGTTCTTTTAGAGTAGGGTCGAAATGTACGTATGTCGAATAATCGTTGACATTTCTTTCAGAAAAATGGCACAGATAATTGCCTTGTACAGTATAAACACCTAGGTTGTGTGAACAATCTCAACTGATATGAACTTGTTTTGAGACCGTTTACACAATGTTTCGATATATGCATATTGATCATAGGAACGTTATACTCCCTTCTTATGAGAATGACATGTTTATTTGAAATAACTTAATTTTAAGACGTCAGTGATTACTTTTATTCTTATACGTATCATTCAGTTAAAACAGGAAGTACTCGGAGTAAATTGCAGCAACATTCACAAACACAGGTACACATTCAATTGTTGACAAGGTGACCGTTACACATATTTGTAGATGAATAAAATGAGGTAGATGTTACCTTGATACATGTAATATATACAGCAGTTGAATCATCTATTAATACATCCGTTCCAACATTGAGAATATATTTCGATAAATTAACTTCGAAACGGTATCTCCAAAATACAAAATGACTAGCTTTTAAAATTGTACGCATCCTTTGATCGACATCTGCACGCATCCACCCGAAGACACAGTACAGTATATACAAAACGCTTAAATTATACTCTGAACTCACGTTTACGAGCTTTGTAATATACCACTTCATTGTTCACTGCAAACAGACATACCGATAGTACGACAACAAAGTAATTGTTATGTTTAAAAAGAATTGGCCTTGTCACCGAGAACTATGAATGAGTATGAGGAGTGGGTTTTTCAAAGAAAAAATCAATCCTACGCAGTGGTCTCCCTTTACAAAAATAGGATTTTAACGAATTTTATTTTTCACTTTAGATTTTTAATTCGTCAAGTTTATATTACGGTTGATGTTTTATACTCGTTTAAAATGTGTAATGATTGAACTAGTAAAACATATATTTATTACATACCAGCTTTTTTGCACACATAGTGACTGACTTTGAGAGTGACGCTGACGAGGAACAGGCGGTTATCTCTGTGTATAGTATCAATTATCCACTTTTTCGATAATGTATGATGAACAGGTTATTTCCGGATAAAACTGAATGTCAAATATAAGGCTTAATAAAAGACATATATTCACTTGTACATTTAGTATCTTAGCTACTTTATGTCATGCTACAGAGTGATAGTGATGTTAGTTATACCAATTCTTGTATTGTATGTTTAATTTGTATGGCGTGACAATCCTGATTGTCTTGATAAGATCACAATGTTATTTTTGTTTGCATTGTCAGTAAAGTTAAGAGTAGTACAGTCTTCTTGGAACATATAACTATCAATGAAATTGTAAATTATTCACTTAAAGAATTGTGTTAAATATTTCAGGCCAAATCCTCGGTTCACTCAACATGATTCGGACAGTGATGAAGCCACAAACTAACAACAACCAAGAGGTCCTAACAGTGTTCAGGTTGGCCATCTGTTATCACAACCAAAATTACCTCTACCGACAATTAGCACTTCTTACCAAACACCTACTCCAGTGTCGGCCAAAGCCTTGGTCAACCAAACTCCAGAATCAGCAATGGCTACACAAGGGAAATATCAACAGCCAGCAGACCATTCAGTGTTCTACAAGGTAAATATATTGATGTGCTAACTTAAACTTATATTATACACATACAACATTCAGATTCAAACCTTGTGTGAGCTTAAGTTTAATACCTCATTAATGCTATAAACAATAGTTACATATTTTAATCACACACACATTTTTATCATGTTTTTTTCTTGCAGAAAATTAATCATACTTGACTGTAAATACTTTTTGATTACAACATGTTTTCTAACCATCATTATGATAATGATAATCAATTTTTTGAATAAAATCTTGTGTTTAATGCTTAAATTTCAGTAGCAGATAAGCTCTCTTAGAAATTCAAGATTGTTACTACTTTTTAATTGATCCTGTTGTGCGTTTGCATCATATTAAAACAACTGATGATTTGCTTTTTTATTTCCCGGATGATATTCTGGCTTAAGAATATTAACTAAACTGTTTCCATGAGTTTCTAGATCTTATAAGACAACTAAATGCAAAATATTACAAAGTTTTACCGTGCCGTTTTAAAGATTTTCAAGTTTTAAGATTAAACCGACTTGCTTTGATACATGTAGGTCACAAATTACACTCATGTTCTTCATGCATAAACACTTTTTCTTCATTCTTAAAAAGAAAGTGCTAGTGATATCATAAGGATAAACAATCGAAAATAATATGCTCTGTAAAAAATAAAGATGGTACTTTATATGCATACACCCTCCTGTAAATTACGTAATGTTTTAAGACACAATAAGAGATACTAATTTTCAAGGTAGCATAATCATACATAATAACGTGAGTAATATAATGGACATGAAAATTATCCTCAACACCTTTTTAACAAAATATAACAAAATGAAAAACTGTTACCGTCCAGTGTTGCTTTGATAGCATCTTGTAATATGTATGTATCAAATTGTACCGAGCAGAATTATCAAACTTTGGAGAAATTCGGCATTTTTTAGAAAAAAATTGATATAATTTTATATCAGTTTCCTTGTCAAAAAAGTCAGTAAAACAAGAAATGTCATGAAAAAAATTTGGGCCTAGCGGGGATTTGAACCCAGGACCTTTCGCATGTAAGGCAAGAGGCTTAACACATAGGCTAAGGATTGATATTGACCAAGGTATTCCAAATGAATCAAAATTGACATTCTCATTAGGATGACTTTACCTTAATATAGGTTTCCGTTATACTTTGAACACATTGACAACAAGGCTCCAATTAGTTGACAGAAAGTAACATAGGTCATTTTCAGATCATTTTCAGGGGTAGTAATGCTAAGAATTGTGCTCTTTTGTCAGATTGCATCAGAAATGTATAAAACTAACTATATAATATAGTTCTTTCTAACTTCACCTTTCCATTCGCCTTCAATTAGATTTTAGCAGTGTATGTAAAGTTTTAAAAATATTCATTTACAATTTCAACCACTTATTTCTATATCTTGTTTGTTTGATAGTACGGGGTGTTCGAATATTTACCACATTGGAAGAGATCAAGTCGGAGAGCCGAGAAATAAGACAAGAACGTTAAAAGGCGATACGTAGCCTCTTGACGAAAAGTGGACAACATGTAGATTGTGACTGTCCAGATGAAATCACTTAGCCAATGAATGAAACAAGGAGGTTGCTGACGCATTGGTAAGCTTAAGCAAGTTCATGCATAAATCTCTGTCAAATCATTGAAAACCTTTATGTTAAAATTCGTTTTCAGTAAGTGATACATATAGAGTTTCAAACTTTTTATAACATAAATATAAGTAATAGTTTTATTTGCTACTAAGTTGAATTGATATTTTGTGTATCAAACCTTCGTTTGAATTGTGTGCATGCAAGTAAATAAATTGTAAATGCAGGACATTAAAGAGAACTGTACATACTATATAATGGGCATGGATATGACACCAATGCAGGTCCATTTTTGTTAAAAATCCTCATCCTCATGTATTGATCTGTATCTTATCAGGTTAATCATCTGTCAGTCATTAGTGGAGGTTCTGCAAAACTAATGACTAAAAGAGTACTGAAGTATGTAATAGGGAACAATGTAGCCATGGAATACAACTGGACTGGAGCGAAGAATAAGAAATATTTTCATTCTTTGAAAATTGCATCAGTTATGCTGCGTAAGTTTGTTTATTTTGAATTAATTTAATTATACTGTCAGTTTCTCATCAAGATCCCCGGTGCTGAAGTAAAATGGTCAATTAAGTTACTTTGTTCTGCAGTGTTTAAGTAGCACTAATTCACCCATTGAAAGAAGATTTAGGTATCTTGCTTTGCAAATGTTGGTTGACTGTTGAACTGTCTGTCGATAGTCTGAAGATTGTAGGCCCAAACTTAATAGAGAGATTGCCCATGATACATAGATGACCCCCTAATGATTATGAGGTCAAAAGCCCATGTCAGTATCAATAACTAGATAACCCAGGTGTCCAATGTCAAAACACTTGATTGGCTGCTCATGACCAGCAAATTACAATTTGAGGTCAAGGTCATGGTGAACTTACTGGTTGCCATAAGGGAGCATACATGCTGTACAAACATCTCCTTATTAGTACTGCCTATTACATATTCACATTTTGATTTCAAAACAGTGTTGTGGTTCATATAATAAATGTACAAATGACAGCTTTAAGTTAATAAAAAAGGAATACAAATGATGGAATGTAAATGAAATTTAACACATTATCAGTATCACTGAGTCAAACAGGTTATGAAAATATTTTATAGTAACAGAAAGTGTTTATGTTCAATGCGTTTAAATGATGACATGGATGTTATTGTCCTCATTTACAGGAGCCGTTATAAGGAGCTTCCCACAGGATTCTTCCCAGACAGAATTCTATATAAAAGAGTGGCTGTGGTCAGCTAAAGATAGAGAAGGTGGACACAAAATGAGAGCGACATTGTTATCAACTGACAGTAATTGATTGATGCAGTGTCACAGTCCAATGTTTCTATGTTACATATGTGTCATGTCTTTTAGCTCACCTGAGCATGAAGTGCTCATTGTGAGATTTTAGGATCGTTGGAATGTCCGTCGTTCGCCAACATTTTCTTTAAACAAACATCTGCTCCTATACAACTTAATGGATTGTGTACACACTTCACAGGAATGATCATTGGGTGTGCCTCTTTCAACGTTATATAGATTGTTCTGGTATGCTGCATAAGTAAGTAACAGGAGCTAAAATAGGTTTTAAAAGTGAAAACTTTAAAAATCTTCTTGTCCAAAACCGTAAGGTCTAGAGCTTTGATAGTTGATGAGTAGCATTGTCGAGTGGTCCTCTTACAATATTGCATAATTATTTAAGTTCTGTCAAAAAACATAGCTGCCGGGAGCGGGGCTGTTTTCCTTCTGTAAATATAGTGGAGACTATAAACAACATTTCCTATTAACCACTTCATTAACCTGATCTTAGTCTCGCTGCAACAGTTTTGCAGTAACCTAGAGCAATTTATTGGCACATAAATTTAATTTAAAAAAAAACATGCTTAGGTGAGCTTGTTCATGTTTACCAGTTACAATAATAACTACAGTAGATTTTTTATTGTTTTGAGCCATTATTTAGTCTTGAAAGAATATATCGAGTTAATCCGAATTCATTAACTGATTATACACCCAGTTATTATGATGTATGCAAAATACAATTTTTTAGGAACTTGTCAGTCAGAAAATGATATACGAGTATGATTAGATTTGTTTGAACACACAGCGTCTGCATCTCACTCTAAAAATGATACTAGTCATATTTGTTATGTCTAATATGTTTATGCAAGTACATGAAATTGTCACAATGTAAATTTGTACAGTATTAATTTGGATCCTTTTAGCTCATCTTTTTTTTAACATTTTAACATAATTAGCTTAAATCATCACCTGTTTGGTGTCCACATAAGTTTTTCTCCAATATACTATCACGGGTATCGCTTTATGTATATTTGATACACATACATGTACATGTACTTAATTAAGTTACTATCATGAGCGAACTGTGTAATGCAAGTTGCAATACCTTTGTGTTGAGTTTTGCAAGAGTAATGGCCTTATTACTCAGAATGTTTGGTCTAGCTTTTGTAGATCCACTTTTGCCCTAGACAATTTATTCTGTCTTCATAATATTGTGATGAAAAAATTTTAAGAATTTGCCTGATATGCTGAAGATGAATCAATTCAGAGAGTCAAATGTACAGGAGGTATTAGTAAATTTTGTTGATAGTTATTTGTCTATCAGGAAATATATTAACCCATTAACCAGTGCTCTTAACATGATGTGCCATTTGAGATGTGCCTTTTGAAGATCTATATCGCATAAAACTGCATACTATACTGTTTGCGAATTGATATTTTGCTAAAATGTTTGATATTGTACTGGCTAGCACAGTTGGTAGTGCCCTGGACTACCATTCCGACGGTCCAGGGTTGAATCCTAGTCCTCAGACTGCCTACAGTCATTGAGGCGATAAGATAAAATATGCTAAGGTTAATCGCCTCCCACTGCTGATTAACGTGTCTAAACAAATTACACGACAGGCGCATGTGATCTACATCCTTTGTTTAGTGAATCTTTACACATTTTAAGATAATTAAACCCAGTTTGTTTTTCACAGCATTCTTTTGAAATATATAGTTTACAAGGAAGTGTATTAGTACAATTAAACTAAATGAAAATATACAAACTGAAGCGGTTATTTTCGCAAAATGACTGACATTTTTAGAAATATTTATGATGCAATCGTGCTCTGAAAATTTTCTGGAAATGGATTGTTTGATCGCCGTTTATGGATTAACTTTTATTATTAACCATATATTTTTGGTGGAATTAAATTTAACATTATGTTTCTATAGTAAAAATGCATATTTTTTCTCAACATGGAAAATGAATACATGTATGTGCATATTATACTTCAGGATAGGTAATGCCCTTATTACAATATCTCAGGTTCCGCCGAATGTTCTTGGCTAAGTAAGCATTCCTCTCAGCCGAGTAAATGGCAAGAAATTACTTCCACTGAGGTCACATACTCTGTATACTCTTGACGGCCTTTCACCTTCCTTCACATAGCGGACACCATCATTACTTTGACACGATATGTTAATGACACAACCTGCAAATATAAACATCTCCTGTGAAATGAAGAGTTACAGTTCATGAATAGTTCATGAATAATCCTTAAACAGAAAATGGAACTTATTCATGAAATGTTCATGAAATAAGCAGTTCATGAACTGTGCATAAAAACTTGGCATGAAGTGTTTGAACAGGAAGTTCATGAACACTTCATGAACAGGAAGTTCATTAAAAGTTGTTGACTTTTTCTTGTTCATGAACAGTTCATGAACTTTTTTCTTCTATTTTTCAATGTTCCATTTTATGTTCACGGACTGTCAATGAACAGTTCATGAACCATTATTCTTCATTAGTTCATGATCTCTGTTATCATATTCTAGTTCTTGAAGAATTCATGAAACTACAGTTGAACCAATCGAGAGCTGTTCATGAACCAATGATTATGGTTTTTTAGCAGCTCAAAATGTGAACAGATATTGACATATGTATAGAATGAATTCTCGACAGATGATCAGACTTACACGCCTCTGTGATCTTGACCCCTAATTATATGATATGCACAAATGCACATCATATTGACGCTTCCTACAAAGTATCGAGAACATCCAACAAGAGGTTCAGGAGAAGTGCAGACAAGGTTAAAGTCGACATCTGGCAATGGGAAAAACAATGACTCCCTCCTCTTTGAGACGTAATTTGTGGACTTACGGTAACGCTGACAGACAACTGTAAACAGACAAAAGGCAATCACTATTTTAGCTCTCTTGAGACTTTATTGTAACCTCGAGAGAGGATAAAATACATGATACTATTTCTGCTACATTTAGGAACAAAGTACATGACACAGAAAAAATATAATCCACTGTTATCATATTTTAGTTTAATTTGTATAAACTCTCAACATTTCAGTAATAACTAGCAAAATTTCACAAACTGATTGCAGAACATGTAACATTTCAGTCCTATTTTCATTAACTTATTAACACAATTTTCAAAAACTGATTGTGGAACATACATAAAATTATTTCAGCTTCATCATACCATTGTTAAATGAAGTCTGTCTCTACTTATTAGATTTAGACCTTCTACGCATAACTTTCTGAATGTTTTCAAATTTGCTGACAAACAATTCTTTACACATTTCTTTTTTTTTGCGTAGAACTTTCTCCAACTTCTCTAGTTTTACTAAACTCAATGGCGGGCGTGCTTCTTTACCACATTTTGATGTTTTTTTCCCGTTCTAGAGCATGAAATTAATTCCTCTTCAGTAAATACACTTTTTGCAAGTGTAAGCAGAACCTCTTGAACCTCACTAGCACTTAGATAACTGACTAGCTGCAATAGTTGGTCATCTTCATCGACAAAAAAACTATTTCCTTATCCTTCTCAAGTGCCAAGACTCTATCTTCTAATCTTCGAAACTTTCTTCGCAGACTTCTGCATTCCTCTTCCCACCTTCAAGAAAAAAAACATATTTCAATCTACTGTGAATGTGTACAATCATCATTTCAATACAGATTCGAACTTGACCTAGAACTCATTGAGACAAACTTCCTGACCTAGTTTCATGAAGATTGGATGAAAAGTGTGGCCTCTACATCAGGCGATCACAAAAGCTCACATTGAGCTTTAAATAATTCAATATGGTGTGTGAAAACATTAATGAATTACTTACCCATTTGGTCTCTTTGGTTCACCACTAGGCTTGTCTTTTGACTGTGTGGACCCACTAAAATGAAAAGCTATTCTGTAAAAAAAGTGCTAGACAATGTTAGAGCTATACAAAGTGGCATATCAGGCTTAAGGTTGTTAAGGTGGTCAGCTAGCTATCACCTTAAATCATTGCAATACAGTATAGAAGAGAGACATCTAGTATGCTTTTGCAATTCGACAGTGTCTGGTTACATCACTTACCCAGCACAAGCAGGACCACACACTTAAGGGCCGAATGTAAAAAGACTTACAGCTTGGATAAGGTTTGTTGAAATCGAGCCATTGGATGCTGAGAAACAGCCCGGACAAGAAAGGACGGACAAACGAAGCGGCGATTATAATGCGTCCGAGAAGGGTTGATTTGGGAAGCATAACAAGAGGAGTTTCTTCATTCACAGACAACGAAAACTGAAAATGATACCAAAATGCATGTTGTTTGTCTAAAATTCTGTATTTATAGTGTGTATGTTCTCATTAAGGGTTTGTTATTTTTCCCAAATTTAACCTTTTGTAGGCGAAAATTCCCAATGTCACAGGTATGGGTCATGTTCCCAAATCGGCGAGAAAAACCCTGTTTTGGTTGTTGTGGCAACCAGAGTTCTGCATTCGTCCATTGATAGCCAGAAGGGCTCATCAGCACTTTTCATACTTTTGAGAAAAACAACAATAAAGGTTTTGAAACTTGCTATCAAATCCATTTTTATTCAGAATATCTAACAACTTTGCGTAATTGTTTGAATAGGTTGTGGGTACTTTCATGGAAAAACGAAATGTTTGCATTTAAAGCCATATTTGGCGTATTTTGTTGTTTAGCCCTTATGTGCCACTATATTACTCAATATGCATATGGAAAAGGGGCTAATCAGTATTTACATATACATGTATAATGGTTATCAACACCATTGCAATCATTTATTAATTCCCATTGATTTAATTTACTATTTAATATTATTATTTTTAACCGTTTGAGCCAATAATTGAACTGTGATTGATATTGTCAATATTTAAATCCAGCTTGTTCATCCATGCGCATCTATCTATTCTTAATTGCATAGTATTGAAAGAAAAAAACACCCTGTTATTTCCATGTTCAAAAGGCAAAATTAATGCTTGTATATCTGTTCAAATCTGTACTTATTTACATGCTGACAAACAAAATCACCTTTTTTCATGTAGTATGCATTGAGTATCTGTGTCTTGTCTGTTTATTAAGCTCTTTGCTGGCATTTGCTTTACGGTTTTGCAGCTGATGATTGCTGTCATTTGCCCTTAGCTACTTCTAGTAGACACAAAGCTTTGATATGTGTTTCTTTTTGTGTTTCCCAATCTTACTCCAAAGTTCAACATTTCGAGTCCTTTTTTTACCTCAATGTCACGACTTTTCAGGATAATCAGCCTTTTTGTGGTGTAGGGCAATAGTCTGAGGAAATGTCAGCCTGGCTGTTCAGTTGTAGCTGTTGGCAATGCATATAAACTGTATTTTGTGCGTCTATACTTTTAAAACATGTACAAGAAAATTACGATGTTAAATGGTATGTTATGTACACAAAATCCCAGGGAAACAGAAACCTACGAAACATAAAGCTCAGAGCCTCTAACAGCTGAATATGTCAGTTTGAATTCTTGTCTGGTGGACTATGAAAGTCCGACTCTGTCGTTATTTTATCTATCTAGTCAAACTAGTTACAGGCGGCAGAAAATATGACATTTGAATATTCCATACTCCATTCGTTTCAAGTTCTCTTTTTGTTTTCTCATCCATTTTGTTCCCATTTGACTTTCCACCTGTCGCAGTAATAACCGAATTTGAATATTCGAGGGAATATAAGGTAACATGCATTTCACTGAAATCCTAACATAAAGAGTCAGAAGACTCAACAGTTTCTGTAACTGCTATTGTTGTTGCTCTAAGACAGTCAGATCTAGTGTAACACACCTTGTATACTGACATGGGGGAAACTGCTCTGTTGGAGATGGATCTGCTGCAGAATGGTTTGCTATCATCTGATTGACTGTAAGAATCATTTGTGGACAGGTCTTAGACATACTGTGTAGTAGACTTATTCATAGCGAATGGGTTTCAGACTGGTATAGTCTAGGTTGACACATAACAAACCGGCCTAGTGTAGAATTGCCAAAAGCAGGCTCATCTATGGTGGACTGGTTTACAGTAAAATGGTCATCTGTTGATACACCTACAGCCTGTTCATTTGTAAACCTTTTAATGGCAGACCAGTCCATTGCTGTGGGATTGGTGAAGGTAGGTCAGTACATGATAGATCAATCCCTAAGTTGCATCTGTTGAATAGCGCCCCCATTTGATTGTGTGAACATATTATATATTTGATACCTTCAAGATAGTAGAACTATTTTTAGGTTATTGTATCCACATTCCCTGTGCCAATGTTAATGTCTATCAGAATTGCTGAGTAAATTTCTTCCTCAAACACTATTCATTTGTTTCTGTATTCAAATCTGCAATTCATATTAATTACTAAAATCGTGATAGCCAGAAGGGTTCAACAGCAACAACAAATCAAATTAAAAGTGTTACTTATGTGAAAAACAAGTTCTCAATTAAGAAACAATATCTTATCAGTACATTGGTGGTGTTTGTGGTATGTACACATCAATGGTTTATCAGTACATGACTTAATTGATGAGCCCTTCTGGAAGTAAAACTATCGTTGTTGAGCCCTTCTGGCGGGCATTTAAGCGTAGTATTTACTGATGGGCCCTTATGTTATATTAATAATTTTCTACTTTATAACTGGATATGACGCTTGAGTTTTTTTTCACATACAGAAAACGTGTAATTATGTCTTATTATGCAATAATATGTATTTTGGTAAAAACTGCTGATGAGCCCTTCTGGTTATCAATATACGCATGGATCTGCATTATTTGAACAACTCAAAGAGGACCACCAAGGACCATTCCTGTGAAGTTTCCTGGAATTAGGCCCAGTAGTTTCAGAGAAGATGTTGTTTGAAGCAATTGTTGACGGATGACAAACAGTGGACACTCCTAACAGCTCACCTTGAGCTAATAACAAAGGCTAGTTATGGTTCTTGTTAAACAGCATTTTTTCTACCCTTATTCCAAGTTTGAAGTCATTATAGCTGGCAGTGTGATGACACTTTTATAACAGTAAATTGAAGAATTAATATATTTCTTACCTATGATGCTTTGCCAGGCTACCAGTATGTGACTCTTTGACTGTCGTAGCCCCCTCAACATAGTTATCTCTTGTCTCATCGATGACCAGATTTGGCTCCTCATCCAGAAGTGGAGCGCGCTCATCAGAGGCCTTCAGAGAGGAAGGTTTGTCATCAGGTTTCTCAGAAAACTGTGTTCCTGTTGGCAACAATAAAATAACATCTTCATTTAAAAGATGATAACATATTTGGCCGATGGCCTGTCTAACATATTACGGCGGTCAGTTAATAAACCTTTCCTGGGCAGGCTTAGCCCATCTAAATATGTATCACAATAAACATGAGCTACTCTTCATGCTGATTTCTCTTTCTTTCATAAAATATCAAATAACAAGAGCGCCCAGGGGTGCTTGACGCTCGTCTGATTTTGATCGCTTTTTTTGTTCAATATATTAATCTAATTATTGTAATATAATATAAACATTTCTCACAAGCTTTATTCAAGACTGAAATATGGTTCTGGACAGAAAGACGGATGAACATCACCAAAGCTATATCCCTCTGCCTCAGCGGGGTAATAATTGTGTTGAAAAGAAAACGAGGGGAAAAAAGCAAACAGAAAATAACTTTCAATTTCTTACCTTGAACTTCCTTTTTAGCTTCATTGTAAGTGTATTTTGGAAGCAATTTCACCTGCCCATCTAGGTATTTCTTTTTGCTACAAAATTAAATGGAAACCATAGAAATATTTAACATCTTGTCTCAATATAAAAGTTGAAGATTTGATTTAAAATGTCTCAGAAAAATGAGTTTCTGGCATCGGGCGTGTACCTATTTCGCAGACTGCGATAGAAAACTTGGTATTATGTACGGCGTAAGTCTAAAGCCTGGTGTCGGCATGTGGGATAGTCGTAGTCATCAAGCTAGGTATGTCTTTAGGTACTCCATTTTACGCCATCATACTGCATATAACCACAACGCCTGATTAAATTTAACCTGATCCTCCTGACCCTGATTAGCATAATTTCACATCTGTCTGGCTTTTTCACCGTATGTATCGTCGGCTTTCATCGTATCAATCAATACCAAGATACTCAAGGTACTCATGCTCAATTGCATTCCATTAACATGTACATTTACAGTAAAAGAACAGATGTGCCAAACGATTATGTCATGAGAATCCAGCCAACAAACTGCTGGATTTCGGGTTCTGTATGCTTGTAATTAACTTACGGACTGCAGTAGATATGCCGTTAGTTTCCGTTAGTGCTACCAATAGCGCATACGGCATGATCAGCTTATGGAAATTGATATATTAGACGCATTGTGCATGTGCGGATCCAGGATGTTTTCCGTGGTGGCGGTGGGGGTCCAGACACAGATGTTCCCATCCTATATTCAGTATGATTTTCATAGAAAACCATAAACTGTAAATTCGAGGAGGGGCCCGGACCCCCCCCCCCCAGCTGGATCCGCTTGTTTTCTGTGTAAATCAAATGCATTCATACATAAAGGTCAGGATCAGGTTAAATAGGTCGAGTAATACAACCAGTCTTACAATCTTTGGAAAAGAAAGTTTAAAATTTAAACTCAAAAGTTGAAAACGCGCACTTACGATGCAGTTCGCATATTACTGCCTCATAGACCTTCGGTCCGTATTTTGCTCGAACAAGCTCTCCTTCCATGTACTCGGAGGCCCCCTTTCGTGGATTGACAATTTTTCTCACGTTAATTACGGAAATGAATCTGTCTTCCCATTGTATTAACGCGTACCATTGATTGCAGACAGCTATATTGACGCACATTTGGCGCAATAGTCAGGGCCGTAAATTGCCTCCCCTGGAAGGGGAGGCACACCGCCAAGCGGAGCGAGGCAAAACAAATTTTGGACCCTTTTTAGACAAAAAAAGATTTTTTTTTTTCGGGGTCAGCCCGCAATAGGAGGCAACTGCCTACATGCCTCCATGTAATTTACGGCACTGATAGTGGCGAAGGCCGCTTATATCATTTTTCAAATTTAGTAGGTGACATACCACTATATTTCCCAAACTCCCCCGTCACGTCCCCTTACAGTTACATTCTGTTCATACTGTTGTCGAGACCAGATTGCGGACAAGCTCATAATAATCGGTTTTTTTGTTTGGGTTTTTTCATTATTAATCGTGGTAACATATCGCGTTGGGTAATTTCGACATAGGGGTATTTTCGACGATGCACCGTTTCCCGGTATAAACAAGTTATTTGCGCATGCCTGCGAGAGTGACGTGATTTTTATGACGTACTCACGTAAATGTAAACATTGTATTTAAAACAACAATAATCGTAGTTAGAAAAGTAAGTATAATATCGCCCCCTTAGTGCAGAAAGGTGCCAACTAACATTTTTGCCAAAAATGACTTTTTGGCATATTTCAATACAGTTACATTATATCTACATGTGACATAAAAATATAAATTTTATACCTATAAATTATACCTGAAATATCAAGAACAAAAAAGTACCAAGTGATAAACCATAAAAATATTGGTGGAAAAAGGTACCATATGCAAGTAATTCAGTGGAAAAAGGTACCATGTGACATATGGCACCTTTTTGCGCGGAACAATATGTTGTATTTTTATTTACACAAAGTGCCTTATGACAAATGGTACCTTTTAGTTCCGAAGATAAAGCATGGACATTGATTTAAATTGCTCACATGGTATCTTTGATAGATATTACATGGGCTGAATACACATCCCAGCTGCTTGTGAGTGCTGATAAGGTGTAGAATTTCACCACTATCTTGATAACAGGGCCGATATCGATCGACATAAGGTCAGCACAACACCAAACGGGGCCGTTATCACAGAGGATGGGGCCAGTACCGCACAAAATGAGTCAAGTGACACGCAAGATGGGATCAGTAGTACATGTCAACCCTCCAATGATACTACAGACACTGATGATAACATACCTCTTGCTTTTTTAAGAAAGAAACCCGTGAAGAGGAAACTTATTCACGATAGCTCTGATGCTACTGATGGTTCCAGCGATTCCGAGTCTGTGAGATCGAAGGAAAAAAGGCCCGTCCTAAAAACACCGAAAGTTATCACTAGAGAAAAGGGATGGAAAAGGAAACCAACAAACATCAATGTCAAATTGGTAACACCAAGAAAAACAATTACATCTAATGCAAAGAAGATAAGAGACAAAATTAAGACAATGCAATCGCAGAGAAAGAAATTTGGGGCTACTGATATACAAAAGGCGAAGCTAATAAGCAAGCGAATGGAAACAATAAAACAAATGGTGAAGCGTGCACATGTGACACGGCTGAAAACATTATTAGCCAGCAATGAACTTTAAACTGTTACCATTTACGAAGACGGTAATTGTTTTTTCACTGCTATTAAGATTAGTGGTAATATCAACGAAGGTACAAATAGCATGCGTACAAAGGTTTGCGACTTAATGATAGACAATGCTGAGAAGTACATTAAGTTTTGTACAAAAAAAGACAATACTGTATATCAAAAAGATGAGTTCAATTCTGAAGTAGAAAAGCTTAAGAACACTGGAACATGGAACAATGATATTGCAGATATTCTACCGATCGCTGTCGCAAACTATTTGGGGTGCATTATTCGATTTTATTCAAGTGCCTTGTCGACTCCAGTCATTGATATTAAGCCTGATGAATCGACGGAGAAGATTATAAGCGTGGCATATACAGCTGTACGGGATTGTGAACATTATGATGCAACAGCACATATAAATAGTGAAAATACAAGTGATGCTGATCGTGCTGATAGTTCACTCATGACAGATTTTGAAGATAAAACAAACGCAAATTCACCACTTTGCTAGTGAAACAAAGACAGGTTACCACCAGGCAACACCGCATAAGAGGATTCATTGAAATTCAAGTTCAAGCGCAAGCAACAAGGAAACAGCAAAAATCGAATAAATGGCCACAGAATAACTCTGACTTGAGCATGTGTTACCAATCCAAACTGCCCATATCATTGAAAAAAAAAATGACCTGATCAATTTGTGTAAAAAGAAAATTATTCCAGAAGAGTACAAGGCATATTACGAATCATTGCCAGCAAACACAAAGCAAAAGGATTATGTTCCGATTGAGTCAGAAGACGAGTGAACAGTACTGAACACACATAATTATGTTGTGAAAACAATTACCAGTGCAAGTACACTGGATGAACAAGGGCTTAAATATGTCCCAATATATCAAATAGTAGTAACTCCTTTCAGCTGAATGTGGATGTAAAATTTAGTCGTTTTCTTTTAAATGTACTCGTATTATTCATCATTTAAGTATTGATTACTGTATTCGATTACTGTATTCAATGAATAAAACATTTTATTCAAATGCTCTTAACTAATGAATTCAAAAAATAAGTTTGACATTAAAACTTCATTAGTAAAGCAACTATTAATTTTGAAAACTTCTAAAATAACCGATTATCTGCTTGATAATTATACGCATTTGAAGTTTTGTTACGGACAAAATGTACTATATTACCATAATAGAGCCGTTGTTTGATCATACTTAATGAAATATTTAGGGCTAAAAGGTACCATATTGTCACATGGTACATGTTGTAATTTCTACTATCTAAATGTATTGAGGTCAAAAAGGTACCACATGACATATGACACTTTATAGCATTCATAACATAAGAAAATGCTTGGAAATAAAGGTACCATATGTCATATGGCACTTTCTAGCATTCATTACATAAGAAAATGTTTAGGGTATAAAGGTACCATATGTCATATGGTACCTTTTAGCATTCAGTAAATAAGAAAATGCTTGGAGTATAAAGGTACCATATGTCATATGGTACCTTTTTCCACTATAATTTCAAGAAATAGTTTAATGCTTAAAAGTACCATAACACAAAACTAATTAAATATGCATAATTAATGAGGTAAGTCATGTCGCACTTCTTGGGTATATAAAGCTACACTATGTCTACAACCATGAACGATTTTATTTGCAATATATTCATTTTCTAGTAAGTAAAACATTTAAATGCGATTATCTCGAAAACATAAAAAAGTCACTTGGCACCTTACTGCACTAAGGGGGCGATATCCTTATCATATGGTCATCGAGATTTTAATGGATTTCACCTTTTCCCACAACATGTCATTCAATAATATTTGTGTATAAAGTTCTTTGTCCTCCAAAACTTTTGACAGTTCGTCTCGTCTGGCGCAATTGGCTCCACCTCCGTGTCACATGACTTTCATTCTTACAAAGTATATTGTTAAGAAAATATGACGATGCGAAGTTTTCACAAATCCTTACGTAAAGAATCACAGAAAATTGCAGAGTCAGATAAATGTATTGTATGTACAAACAGTTCAACCCAAATAATAAGAACCGTTTTCCATGTCTTTCAATTGTAAAATGGGGATGCTGTGACAAATGTGATGGATGGTACACCTGTCATTTTGCTGCCATGTTAAAGTAATAAGGCAGGGTAACTTATTCATGTATCCTAAGTGCACAGATGGTCGGTGGACATTAATTTGCGTGAAAAACTTTCAATGTAAATGTGTTACTAGTTAAAAGAAACACTTGTGCGTGAATCTCTGAGAATGTTGACATGTGACCGTCGAAATTACCCCACGTGATCGGATGATACATGCGTAGTAGATATCCGACATTTTGTTCCATTATAAACATCCGGTAGTTATGTCTGGTATATTTCTATTATAAGCGTGGGTGAATAAAGGGTTATAGTTTAGGGTTATGATTACATTTGATTGATACATCAATTTGTTGTAGAGCGAACGCGGAAAATATCAATACACCGTCGAAAATACCCGATACGGGGCTACGTAGAGTTGAAAGACTTCCGGTAACACATATGCGGTGCTGGGCACTGCTACACGTTGCCGAAAAGGGAAGACCTCCAGGATCAAGAACGTATCCGCAGGGATGGGCATCAACCGTGTGCCTCCTCATAGTATTACTGCTGTTACTACTAGTATTCCCCGTACATATATATATATATATATATATATATAGTACCGTACATATAATAAAACCATTATTATACACAAATTGGGTAATAGTCTTACTATTTCACACACATATGCTGTAAAACAAAATTACTATCGACAATTAAATTCCACTTCCATGTTAGTCCCTTATGCATGAGCTGGATATGTATGCCGGACTCTTTACTCCACAGCGGTGGATGGCGCCTTGATAAATGCTAACAAACGAACACTAATTTAGTGGTGTGTAACCGATCTTTTCATTCCGTCATTTATTCCGTCCGTCTGTCATGTCCGTCCGGAAATCTGGACCCTGCAATAACTCTTAAATGTTTTGAGATATCATACTGAAACTTCACAACTTGATAGGGGGCAATATGGAGATAATGCATATAATTTTATTTTTTCAATTTAACAACATATTAATGAAATATTGCCTAGAGATGACAGAGAACTGCGATCATTGCTTAATTATGAAAATTTGCTGTCACATATACCATCAAATGCATACAAAGAGGTATATTACTGCAGTGCTTGTGAACATGTATTTCCGGATGAAAATTTCTTGCAGTGTAACAAAGCAAACTGCAGAGGAAAAAGAAAATATTTCATGATTGCAAATATGAAGGAATTGTTGTACAATTTGCTTAAAGCTCCAGGTTAGGACTACTTTATTATTTTACTTGTTGTTGAGATGGACTTTACCTTCTTGAATCATAATGTAAGAAAAGCTATGGCAAATTTACAATCGTTTGTCAGAAGCACCCATTTAATCAAATTAATGTAAAACCATGTACATTGTAAACTCTGTATAAACTTCATTTCTGTGTCAGATGGTACTTTTAAATGTCCACATGTTCTGTATAGAAATTGGGCCAAGCTGTGTGAAAATAATTTCTGTCAAATCAAATAATGGTAATCTTTAAGCCTCCTTGACTGTCTACAGGCCTTGATTTTTCAGCTGATTTTAGATAAATCAAGTGATTATATTTAGTGTCTTCATGGTCTGTATAAAGTTTGGGTCATGCTGTGCAAAAACCCAACATTGCTGTATCAAAGATAGTCTCTTTGATTTGAATGGACATAGGACTATGCTAGGCGAAAACCTATAGAACTACTTGAAATTATTGTAAAACAGTTTTATTTTAACATTGAACAGACCTTATTTTCAGTTGGATTTTCATGAAACTTTGTCAGATGATATTTTAATGGATTGATCATTGTGATTTATATCGGAATGGACCACGCCGTGTGAAAACTGACCCCACTAAATCAAATTACTGGAAAACTTTGTTATCATATTACAGACCTTTAATACTGTTGAGTTTGGTTTTCTAAAACTTGTCAGATCATACTTTATGATACCACCGTGATCTGTATAGAAAGTGGGGCCACGCTGTGTGAAAACCAACCCAGCTACAGCATGGCCCCACTTTCTATACAGCGTGTATCCAGAGATTTTTAAAACATCTATAGTGTATCATAAAATGTGACTGAAGGGGCTTTAACAATTGGAATCTTTCACACTCTAGATTCCTGCAGGAAGGTGGTTTTGATCCCTGGTGCGTCACTGTAAAAGACTTCATCACGTCCATCTGTGTCAATAAGTGTGATCTGGGATAAGTTATGACTCTCATTGCAATCATCATAAAATGAATAAAATATTAAAATATTTATGAAGTGATTATGGATAATCTAGGTACATGTACCATGAAAACAATTACTTCTAATGTATCAATAGTATGATATTGTCAATGTAACATACCATATTAAACAGTTCTTTCATTTCTTTTTTCAGTAATTTTGGAGGATATCATGAACACAAAACAAAGAATAAGCCAACATGAAAATAACACAATAATAACAGACATATATAACTTGAGAAAATTTATAAAGAATCTGAAAGAAACTTCTCAGGGACTGAAAGCATACACCTAGCAGCTACGATTAACACAGATTGAGTTAACTTGTACTCTTCATCACGGGTAGAATTATGGCCAGTATTTCTGGCAATTAATGAATTAAATCCAAAACTGCTATTTTCCAGAGAAAACATGCTGGTAACAGGATTATGGCAGGGAAAAGGGAAACCGCCCTTTAAACAGTTGCTTGTCCACGTCTGTCAGGAAATAAACTCTTTGACAATGGAGGGTGTGCAAATTGAAGTGAAGGAGAAAATATCTACAGTGTATCTCAGAGTGTTGTGCATTACTATGGACTTGCCAGCAAAAGCTGCAGCTCTTAATATGACTTTATTAAATGGAACAGAGGCCTGTATAACATGTGAAGAGCCAGGAGTTGTTGTTGCACAAGGCCGTGGACTCTGTCGAAGTTATCCCTATCGGGCTCAAGATGACTTGTATCCAATCAGATCTCATTGAATTAATGAGTACTGCTTCTGTGAGTCACAGCAGAAAAGGGTTCAAAGGCTTGTCGTGTCTAGCATACTTCGACGAATTTGACATTGTTAATGGAACAGTACCAGACTACATGCACGCTGTGCTATTAGGAATTGTGAAGAATATCATGAATAAATGGTTTTCAGCTTCAGAGAGTGGCACATTTTATTTTATTGGCAAAGAGCTGAAGCATGTTTCTGAAAGGTTGTTAAAAGTGAAGCCTTCTCACTACATAGAACGATTGCCACGTGACCTCGAAACAAATTATGCCCATTTCAAAGCCACAGAGCTTCAGGCATTTTATTATATTACTCAATACCTTGTCTACATGGTATTCACCAAGACAAATACTTTATGGGCCAGGGACATGTGGACTCAATGTGCATGTTTGTCTTCATATGGTCACTTACGTGAAGAACCTAGGTCATATTTGGAGCTGCAGTTGTTTTGCATTTGAGGATGGAAATTCAATGATTTTAAGATCTGTACATGGAACCGGGGAAGTTGTCAAGCAAGCTCTGAGGAACCAGGAAATGTCTATGTACATTCGATCTCTAACAGATGTTAAAGAAACAGACCACAACAAGTTGAAAGTAACTCATGTGGCACACAACTGTGAAATATTTGGTTATGTTCTGAGATTTGGATATTAGCTAAGTGGTGATTCTTTACAGGCTTTAGGGGTGGAACATTGTGGAAGTTTAAGAAGGGTTCAAATAATATGTGTTAACAGTGAACAATTCTACAGTGCAGAATACTCCAGAATGAAGAGGCGTATGAGTCATGCAGTACTTTATTATGTTGACAAATTAGGCTTGATACAGTGCTTTGTGTTAGTTATTGAAACAAATCAAGTTTTTGCTATGATGAAAACGATGAGGATGAACAGCACTTCATGGCTGCATACATATGAAGCAGGAAAGCATTTAATACCAGTGGTAGTACAAAACAATGTGATAGTTGTACCTGCAGAACAATTAACAAGTACAATGATTTTTATTGATTTAGAGGTAAAAGCAGAAGAAGCAGTTGTTGTAGCTTTGCCAAACAAACATGGCCACTCTGTTGTCAAGTGACTGGTATTTATCTTTTGTATGTATATTTCTATGTTTTATGCAAATTGTTCATATTTAAGCTCGTCCAAGCCAAAGTTTCAATGTGAACTAATAGCACAGGGGTGTCTCTAGCGCTATCCATCGTCATCATATCTTTGTAGTGATGCGGTGGTAAGACACGACTGCCCGGTTAGATCAGTCGGTTAGAGCGCCGTACTAGTGTCATGGAGGTCGTGGGTTCGAGCCCCACATCGGGCACTTTCTTTCCCTGAAAATTTACCACATCTTTAAACAACATCTCCTAAACCACTTCGCCAAGTTTTATTAAACTTATTAGGAATGTTCCGTAGGTGGTCCTCTATCAGATTCCCAATATCTCTGTCAGGTGAGCGCCTTAGGGGCATTTCAATGACGCCCCTGTTGTTTTGAAATAGCCCTCCCACCGAGGCCTTTAGTGTTTTTTTACAAACACATATTGTTGTATTCATACGCTAGTGTCAGCTTGTAAGACAATAGTTAATGCTCACAGTAGTTCATTCTTTAAATTGTTATACTTGCGTGTAAAGAAATGGAGAAATAATTATATGCCAATTGAGCAGTTATGCTTAAAGCTGAACACTCATTTAAAAGTTATTCAATGGAAATGTGACTGCTTTAAGCACTTGGAGTACCAGTACTAAGTTACTAGTAAAATATATAACGGATAGTCATTAGCTCTTGCATAGTTCAGGTTAAAAATATTCCTATGAACAATTGAGTAATTTCATTTTACACAGACGCTTTACGAATTAAGAATATGGATTGAATATGTTAGGGGTTTAATATTCATAATACATGTATGTTCATAGAATATTCTTCAAATATTTGAAGACGATTTCATGAGTTTTTCATGCAAGATTATTAGATATTCATGATTTCTCTTTAGCACATTTTAGAATATTTCAAGGTTATATAAATCCTTCAAAAATTCTTGATATGTTCATGAAGATAGGTGAATATAACTTCAAAGTGAGTTTAATAATTTATCAGGGGCTGTTCATGAACATCTTGAGTGTGAAAATGTTGTGAGACAGCTTTTGAACAGTTTAACACTTCTGAAGCATTTCTTAGTTCATATGTACAGTTCTTAAACTTAGTAAAACCTTAGGAGGCTTATGAATAAATCAAGAACCTTTGAAGGCTTGTGGTTCAGGAAGTGTTCTTAAACTGTAATGGTGGAGGTTTATGAACAGGAGAAGAACATATTAAGAACTCTTTATGTTCTTCAGGAATTCTATAACTGTTCATGAACTTCTTCATCAACATTTGATGAACATCACACAGTTCTTGAAGTGTTCTTGAACTGTTCATGAACTTATTTTATTAACTCTTCATGAACTTAAATTCATGAACTTGTTTTATGAGCAGTTTATTGCCAGTTCATGAACAGCTCATATGATTCTTGACGAGTTCATGATTTCAGGAACTCTCTGTCATAGGGGATAACATGGTGGTATTCTGTTAAAGTCCCAATAAGAGTCGAACATACATTTTTATTCTGAAGCGTCTGCATTATACAGAATAGTCCCATACTTAGGTATACCCTAAACATTAGTTATACACATACTAGCTTATTGTGTTTCATCAAATTTCAGATTATTCAATATCAATGCAAACAATAATTATTTCTTATCTTGTCAATCAGTTTATTTAATCTAGTTTCTCGCGTTTTTGTTCAATGTTCAAACGATGCAGATTATAGGTACCCCTGCGAAAATTACCTTTGCTGACCATGGTTAACCATGAACAAACCAGGCTCAATCATTGCCAACCATGGTTTACTAATGCTTGAGCCTGGTTTGGCTATGGTTAACCATGTTTAAACAATCATTACCATGTTTAACCATAGTCTGTCTTGAAATATAGACTGACCATGGTTGACTGTCATCTGACCATGGTTGAAAACATTATGGACATGGTTGGCTATGGTCATAACCACTGTGCCCATGGTTGACCTTGGTTGAATTAATGGTCAGTGTTAATCATTCACTACTACAAAACTGTTCTATATCCTTAAGTAATAATTATTCTAATAAAATGAATGCATTCAAGACATAATTAATGTGTACAGGTTATTTTTGTTTAGTTCATCAAAACCTTTTCTACTAACACTCAATTTTCAAAGACATGTACCATCTGTTTTTTGCAAAATTTAATTTTGAACAGAATGCTACCTAAATTTTACATAAGCATGATAAAATTGGAATTTGCAATTTTGCTTATTTCTTTCAAAAGTATAATCTATTTATGTCAAATGAAGTTCATTGTAGTCGTAAAACATAAGAAAATTGAAATTGTTACCAAAGTATGTCACTTCAAAGACTTAAACTAACATTTTTTAAAAATATTTTGAAGTATTTTAGTAAATTACATCCCTTTATACAAAAGTACATACTTTTTTTTCCAATAAAAGCACCATTAAAAAATAAACAGTGAAGTATTGCCTAGAATATTATAACTTGCAACTGCTGTGAAATTAAATTTAACATACATTATACAATTTAAAAATAGTTTTAATTGTGTTTTAAGTTACCATATATATAGAAGGAAGATTACATCTTTATAAACTGAATACTTTATCCAATAATGGACTGATTACCTTAATCAGTGGGAACAAGGTGACAGCCCAATCATATTGGAAACATTTATAATGTAATATTGTTTCCGTGGAATATAATTACCAATGGTATTTTCAGTGGACTACCGATTGACCATCGTCATGGTTATATGACAACCATGGTTAACCATTTCCAACCGTGGTTGTGTTGACCGTGGTAAACCAATTGTTGTATTTGTTAAGACCATGGTTAACCTGGGTTAACCATGGTCAGCAATGATAATTTTCGCAGGGGTAACTCTTACTAACAGATGATTTCATACATTTGATAAAAGGTAGATAAGTATGCATATCACTGCAGCTATCACATATTTTGCAGCCCTTTTTATGGCAAATTTGGGGCAGACATTGGGCCCTTTCCCAAAAGAAAAAAGTATATATGTAAAAATGTATCCCCTTCAGTAAAATTATTATAAATTATAGACTTATCAATACCCAAATTTGATGCATCATGATGTTTCCCCTATCAAAAGGACCCGTCATACATTCACTAAAACTGACAAAATGGCTGTTTTAATAAATGTAAGATACAACAATCATATGCATAGATATGTACAGAGTAAATTTAAGTCATCTTTTATCGTTTTTAGTTTGAGAAAATGTTTTTTTTAAATAATAATTAAATTGTATACAGTATTTATTGTTCAATACATTGATATAGGTTAACACTATTATATAACAATCTGTTTTCCTGTATGGAATTCCTAAAACTGGTACACTATGGAGATACCGGGTTTGTTCTGCTGTTTTATAGCCATTTTCAGGTATATTCCCAATGCCAAACAGTATATATTTATCCCAATTTGAATCAAATCCCAATAAATCTGAAGAAAAAGATGCCAACAATTGACAAGGTTAGAGGCTTTTCTCTCACATGCAGTTTATATAAATAGCAATTGTTGATTAATTAATCACTACATTGCTAAATGTTGCTGTAATTTCTGGACAAATAATCCCAATTTTAAGGGTATGGGTTATCTTCTCAAAATAGCCAAAATAATCCCTGAGATATAATACTGTGACAAGGTGTAATACCAAAATATCCCTGTATTTGTATGTTGTTGAATCAAACTTCAATACATATACATGCATGATATTATCCTGTATACAATTTGTATTTATTGTTTCATTATATGTTTCCAACAATCACCTATATTGTCAGATATTAAACAGGAATTTGCAAGACCCAGTTCACTATTGTGTAATGGATGTAACAATTATAATAATAATTTTTATTGTTGTTAATTAGTACCCATAAAATCATGAATAGTCTGTTGAAGATTTTCCTCAGTCTCCTCATCTGTATCTGTGTAGATACAAAGTCTGGAAAAAACAACACATTCAGTTCCTGGAGAATGGAAAACAAAATAGATTTCACTAAATATTCAAGCAAAGTACTAGGGATACATACATTTTCTAGACAACAGTGGAAGTGATTTGTAATAAAAATAATGAACACATTAAAAAAAAAAACTGTTTCCGTCGAGTTTTGGACCGTGAGCGCCTAAATCAAGATCAAGCGTTCTACCACTGGACCATAGCGGCGTCTATCAATACCAGTGTCATTTTATGTTATCATACACTGAGTAAACGTCACGCGCTCTTACCGGAATATACTGAGCAGTGTCGTTTTGTCGAATTAATACTTTATGCCTAAATAATAAAGGGACTAAGTAATAAGACTTTCCCACACTGATCCGTGGATTACGAAATGGGCGAGTTTGGAGAAAACACAGGACTGTACAACAACTTAACATGAACACAACAGTTTTACAACATTGTACTTGAAACATGTTTCAGGCATAAATCAGTTTGGAGACATGGCATCTTCACACAAATGACCGTTATATCATTAAACACTACCTTTAAGGTATCACTAAATTGGTGGACACTGCATTATGCGACAAACACGAACAGTACATTAGGCGAATGCAAAATAGAATTAACATTTTGCGGGGTGCGATTTCATTGAGAAAATATTATATATGTATTATAACTCTGCTATGAATCACCAAGTATCGATAACTCTTGAGTTATAGTTTTAGAACCAAACAAACAGTAACCTCCCTTTAAACGTTCTTTAGTGAAATAAAAGTTAACATCTGAGTATATGTACATGCAGCTGCATGAATTCAACGGTGCACATTATTGTATTGAGCTTACTTGTTTTACTTTTATATATTATGTTTACTAATATATCAGAAGATTAACGAAAACATATACACCCACTTAAGGGAATTTGAGTTTGTCTCATGCTCTTTTCACATCAATGGCTTTGTGACATTTATTAGAGTTATGACGCGGAGCTTATACCTCTCATTCAGAAAAAAATGACATCATTATTCTAGCTCAAATATTTGCAGCACAAATGAGAAAAGGTGTCATGTACTAAGTAAACAATAATCAAAATGGCCAAATGCGTCTGATTTTTCAAATATTAATAACAACACGATGCACCGTGAGTTGATATTGTGATTTCGCATACTTTTTCTTCCGTGTTTGAACACATGATTTCAAGGTTATCTCCAGATTTGATCTCAGTCTTTGTTTGTCACATCAAATCTAAAAATAAATTAACGAATCGTTTATGAGATTTAAATCTTCCTGGTTAAAAATGTCCTTATCGGCTCTTGTGTACAATGGGTAGTATGTATTAATGACCAAGCTGCACAAATTGCTATGCAATATAGTTGAGCAGGGTAGACGATAACATTGCGTCGCGTGTGTCATGTGATATCATATATCAAGTTAAATTGTATTGAAGCACAAATTAAACTGCGCGTTTGTGCGATCATGTGTCTATTTTAAGTCATCAGAATTTTCAGTTTAACGTGATTTATGCTGATAAATGTTTACTGTTAAATAACATATTGATGCATCTGATTTAGCGAATTGTGATTATTTTCCCACTGAATGCAACATTATTTCCAATGATACTGTATCTAAATTCGCCTGCTCACTCGACACAACTTCTCACGAGTAATAATTGTAAATGTATTTTGCTTTCATCGAATTCATGTTTATTCAATAAATGTATGGAAAAAAATGTAATCTCAAAATGTAATTTCAAATCTGTTTGAAAACGAATTAAACACGCTTAATCGCATTGATGTTACAAGACTGCTGTAGTATTACTCTTTCTCCGTAATGTCAAGTGCTATAGCTCGCCGGTCCATTGTACAAATGACCGGCGTAAAGAATACAAGCTGCCCCTTCTAAACTTATATTACGACTAATATAGTTTAAAAAGCTAAAGTAATACATTCCAATAATTTGAAATAATGATAAGTTAATAATAAAACTCTTCTGAAACATAACACTGTTGAATGTTTGTAAAATCATTAATTGCATGATGTTACTGCTCGTAGTTGGTGTTGCTGCTATCGTTGTCGTTCATGTTGCTGTTGTTGATTTGTAGTTAGTATTTGTATGCGTTCCATTTGTATTATATCATTTGCTGCTATTCTTGTCAAATTATCCATGGAATAAATATCAATTTAACGTCATTAATGGAATAAGGAAGGGGTAATCTAAAATCGTATGGAGTAGCTGGAAATGAGCTTCAAGTTGAACCGAGCGGTAAATTGTGGGGGAGTGACTTGAAAGGGGGAAATCTGAACTCACTACACCGGCAAACAGGACAACCTAAAATGAATATCCGCCACGTGGGTTTTATAATTAAAAGACAGTTCAGTTTTGTTCCATTACATTAACGTGTGTATAAACAGTAAATACATGTTGTTAGCTTCATAGTCCACTTTTGAGTTATTATAAACTCTAGATAAATCAGACATGTATGTGTGTACACAAGTCTGCATCTTACAGTTGTTTACTAGATAAGCGTACACGGAAGAAACCTTCAAAATAAAGCTGGTCTATGTCTTGAATACAATCAATTGTTTTGTACATGGTTTCCGTTTCAAATCATAACCTTCAAGAGTAGTGCATGCATACACGACTGTCATTGTGTCGATATCTAGTTGCTTTCAAGTTTAAGGTAAATTAAACTGTGCACAACATAAAATACGACGTGGATAACTTAAAATAGATATTAATCCCAGCCTAACCTAGTTTGTATTGAGAGAAAAGTAGCAATATCAGTTGATATTTATCAGTAAATATGAAGTGTTTGCACACAATATAATTATCTATTGCGAAATGTTACACAGTGCATCTTTGAAGATATAAGTTATAGGAACTTGTCTTTCATGGGTGTAGAAAAAAAACATTGGGAAGAAAATAAATCTTTAATATAAATACATAAACACTTAACAGGACAACACTATAATTAAAACTATTTTCTGTAACATACAAACTGTCAATAATTTTACATAATGGTTGCAGAGCATCTTTATGTGATATGAAGCGGTGTTTCTAAATATACATATTGCAGCTGTATGAACATAAACAAAGCGAATGCAGTTTTATAGAATTAATATAGAATAACGAAGCTAAATACCTAAATGGGAGTTAAACTGGAAGACTTAATGCTAAATGTTGCAAAATATAGCGGCATTGTTCAAGCAAAAAGATATGTCATATATTAAATCAATACTATCATATCTTAACAATGTATTTTCTGTTATCACAATTATCGATTGAACAGACTTGTGCAGAAGTGATTGATTTTATTTAAAAAATATATATTGTATTGAAAGGCTAACTATAAACGTATACATGTGTTTAAATTAATATGGAAGCACTGTTATCTTGTGAATACATCTGACTTACACTTGTACGCAATCAAAGAAACACAGTGTATAGTAATGAATATGGTGTTGATATTTAAGATTACTTACGCAAACGATACATTAAAGCATTTCTAACACATTATAAACAATACATCAGTAGAAACTAAACAACTATTTAAACATCGAATGGATAGAGAAATGACAATATATACACAAATATAAATCAAAATATTCGATACAAATGTAAATAAGAATACCACGAGGGCCAGCTGCTCCACAGGCTACATGAACCTTTGTTACGGATATTTTCTGAACACGACAACTTTTGAAGCTATTCCCTAAATAACTATATAGAAAACATGTGACTACAGGGCGGAGATGGTTTTGACCAAACAAATTCATTATTTGATCAATCATGGTAAGAAATCACTGGACAAGGCTACATACCAAATATCAAAACAATGGGTCGTATGGTTCTGGACAAGAAGATAATTATTCCCTATAAATATTTATGTAAAACCTGTGATCACTGGTGTATGATTTGAGTAATCATAATAGAGAACCACTAAAATAATGGTATATACTATTTTTTTGAAAGCTCTGGGCCTTATGGTTCTGGGCAAGAAGATGTTTTAAATTTTAAAATATATTTTTAGCTCATGCGACCCATTTACGCAACATGCCATAACTTGGAGATATGACAACCCAAGGAATCATCCTGTGAAGTTTAGACAACATTGACAAAGCGGTTTAGATGGAGATATCGTTTAAATGAAAGTTAACAGATTGACGCACGCACCCGTACAAGACGGACAACTCGCCATGATATAAGCTATATTGCCTTGGGCCAGTAGAGCTAAACTCGGTGTGTAAGTATACTTAACAATACAAATTCAATTACAATATTTAAACACATTAAACAAAATAGCAGTAATATTTTACATGTGTATATATACATATGCTAACATGATAGCGATAACAGAATAATTAGATTGATCAGATTTATTCAGTTCATTTTTATCTGTCAGCTTCCCCTAAAATGTTATCAGTTGATTAATGTAGCAGTAACTTCGACCTTACAGGTAGGTCGAGTGAATATGTCCAAAATATAAGTAGGATGTCAGAATGTTAGGTCCACGAAACTTTTCTCGTACTTAAACTATAAGAAAGAATGTGGAGGGTGTAATACATCATACACTGTAACACAAATAACTTGCAAACCTGAACGTGAATGTGTATTTAATGAACGTCACAAGTGAAACATTCACTAAGACATGTAACACTTTAATCCACAGAATCGCAGTATCACTTCAATGTGAAAGTTTCTTCAGTATCATTGTTTGCAGCTAAAATATACATCCAGACCAGGCATCATCATATATGTACGGAAGACACAGTGGAGTATTACTTTGCTTTGGTCATTTCTACAAAAGCATCAACTGTCTTGTAGCAGAATTTCAGCTGATTCTGAAAGGAAACAAATATATATATTAATTAGCAACAATATTCATAGACTAAAACTAAGCTGATAGAAGACGATATCAGCTCACTGACTTATCTATTTAATAATACAGATACTGCAGACAAAATGCCACACAATATGCAAGTATATTCAGTAAAGGCACGATGTTAACAGTATGTGTATCGTAGAATGGTGTGGAATACAGAATCGTAATTATACACTATGAATCACAATTTAAGATTGTGAAACCCAAAACGGTCTGCGAAACTCTAAATGTGTGGTACATTTATAATACATACTGCATTATTGATTGTAGTCTTCCGTCTTGTTCTCACTTGTCTCAACGTGTTACCGATGTTAACCTGTCTTTCACATTGTATCTTTTCCAACAGACACGCCACAAAACAAAATAAACCACTTCTCTTACTTGCATCTCTGTAACGACATTCAAATTGAATACATTATAAACACTTTTCAGTAAATACTAAACACAACACAATTTCAATTCATTTTCAATTACATATTACATCCTAATTTGAGAGTATCAATAACATTTATAAGTAAGTAATCCAAATTGATTCATGCCAATCACCTTCCATGACGTTCAATATAGATAATTATGATTACAGTTGTCATGTGGTGGAATAAAGTTATCAACAATACTCACAAGCAATGTACTAAGACATGCGATTCTTTTTCTCCAAATTGTGTAGTGTAATCATCTACCTCCTTCACAAATTCTACAAAATTGCTTGAGTCAGTGGCCGTTTCTTTACCATGTTTCCAGTCATGGTATTTGAAGTGATACGATGTCCACTTCCCCTTATAGTACTGAAAACATAATACATCCCGATGAAGATATTTCGGTGCATGTAAGCATATGATGCGATACGGTAGATGTATCATTCTTAGAAATAAGCCGTACTAAAAACCGGAAACTAGATAGCTTTTTTTTCCATTTCCATCAACATTCGGAGAGCATAATACAAAACATATATCAACATTACATGTATAGCAATGCACTAAATCATTAATCGATGATCCACTACATGAAGCAAACTGTGTTAAGAAACGGAAAGGCTAGGTTACCTGGGATTGACAAATATAGTTTAAACATATAAATAGCAAGCTAAAATAACCATACAGCAGCATACATATAAAATAATACATTATTACTAGACCATTTATACATTGTATTCATTAAAGATGATGTTAAGGAGAAAATACTTAAATACGTTCCCTTCGACACCAATAGCTTCTTTTGGGAATACATATTGTCTTATAATGAATGCATTTGCTGAGAAATGGACGGGTGACACAATACCGAATTCCGAGTGGAGTATATCATTCCGTGCTAAAAATACACTATTTACATAATCGGAAGTGGCCATGGTTTAAGTTGCCAATAATTCTAAGTTTTTCGGAGTTTTCGAACATCGCTAAACATGCATGTGAATATAATAAAGAGTTTTTGAAGTGTTTACAGACTGCAAGATGCATATATGAAAGGCGCTGAGTGTTGATTCAATGTTAAAATATCAGCTCAAATTAATAAGCACGTTAACGTCTGGTAATGCAACAGACTACGAATAATTATACGATTGCACCTACCTTTCCTTTGTTTTCAATCTTCAATTTAGTAACAGTGTACTTCGGATTTGAATCAAGTTGTTCGCAAGAAATAGTGAAGTTTCCGAACGTGAAAGCCTGATTTACAGGTGGAATGTAAACACCTACATCCTGAAATGTACATTTGTTTTATGGGGAAAATAAGGCATTTTAATGGAAATTTGAAGAGTAAAAGCTGAACAGATAACAGCTATTCGTTTTGAATCAAGTTTAATGAACTCTTTAATGTGCGCTTCTTTCTCGTTATATAGTTGTTCATATTATATTCTACCCACTGTCGGCCTATTGTTTCCATCTTTCTTGACTTGTCCTGTGATGTATTCCATCATTTACCCCCCCCCCCTCCCCCTCTGTTTGTCCTCTTTAATTCTCCTTAGTTATCCCTGATGGCAATTCCCTGCGCACCTGTTCCTTTACGTGTTTACCTTTGCTCCTCTTCAAATGCCTGATGTTTTATAGATTGTTGTTTTCTTAGAGGTCTGTGTGGAGAGGCATTGTCTTCTTATGTAAGTGGCGTTCCCTGTAGCAACTTATTCTCTCTCGTTTAATAATTTAAAAACAAACAAACCAGTTTTAAAGGTGTGTTTCCATCCATATCCACCACACATATACATTGCTCTTGGAAAATCATGCAGATAAAATCCTGAACAAAGTTTTTCAATGGCGTTTGTGCGGCAATAAATTTGTTCTTTGTTTTAAAACTCTGAAAATAAAATTGTATTCCGACTTTGATTTGGTCAATTATTAGAACAATCACACGTATTACATTTCTTAAATGATGTACGTGTTACATTTGTTATGAACTTTTTGCTAAAATATTCATGCATAAATATTGCAGGGACATCATTAATTCCATGTTGTCACTTTTTACAAATAAGCCGAATAACATTACAAATGATTGTTATGATAAGAGTATCAACACTGATTGAAATAAAGTCAATGGAATCGATTTCAAGTTTGGTGCACTATTCACTTACATTGATATACACAGCATTCGTATAATCTGAGTCATCAGATTCCTTGTCGACATAAAGTCTTACGCGATATCTGTCGCCTGAAAATATGAAATTATTGCTTTTTTGCCATGATTTATCACAATATGTTACAAACGTTCATGCATAATTTTAATTTTGATCATAAGTATTCTATGACCATTTAAAATTACGGCGACTCATTTCAAAATTGCGCAGTATGTATTAGCCCATATAAGTCTCAATTAAAACATATCAATTCACGTATGCATTGTTTCATCGAATACATTTTGTAGTGTGGCTTTTATGTTAAAATGAATCAATTAAATACAATAATGTATTAGGCCACAAAAAATAACTGAAATATATTTCACATTTACCACAAAACCTACACAATACAGAGCGAGGGCGCAGAAAGCCGTCAAGTAATGAATACCTGCTATGTCCGCAGATGGACGATTAGATTTGTCCTGTTTATTGTTCTGAATAGCTTTCTTTTCATCATCATTTTCATTATCAACCGTTGTCTTCAGCGTCTGTTAAATTGCAAAACAGATACCATACAATGCATTCATACAACAGAGCCTCCCCAGACATATATAGGTAAAAGAATTGGAGGGTCCATACATAAGGTAGGGGCACAATAACAAAAAAGACATAATGATGAAATCATAAACAACATTACCATCCAACCCGAAGACAACAAGACGAAAATGGAAAATACATGAGTAAACTTGCAAAATGTGACTTAAGGCAATACGATCTTAAGTAGTATATGCAGCAAAGACAATCCGCAATTGAATCTTCATCATATGCGTCATCGTATACAATAATAAATCAATAGATTTACATACATATTATAACAAAGTATAGTATATAAGCCTCTTCTACGTAAGCTATGTAAAACTCTATTAAATAACTCTGTGTAAATGAATGTCATTCGCACAATTGCAAGTGTGATAACATATACATTTGTTCTACTCTCTTCTTAAAGAACAAATAATCTTTATAAAAAGGCTGCACACTTGCACCAAACATGTGGACATAAGTTCATTGCTTCTCGTCCTATCTAATTTTAACATTTATTTAGCTCTTTTTCGTGCAACATTACATGTAATTGATGAACGAATATTTACCTTAAAAAGTTCACCGACCTGGGCGTCTGTTGTTGCATTAAGTACAGCGTGGAATTTTGCTGCAGAAATACATTCGCATTCAAAAGCAAGTGCATATACACAGGCCTTGTAGATGTACACATATTGCTCCTGAATTGACGTATTATATAATTCATTATATAAGTACATATATTGTAACTCACTCAGTAATGTTTCAATTCTATAATGTGTTCAGATAGAAACGTTTATAATGGAAATGTTACTTTGTTCTAAGAACATTTGAAATCATAATATGAATATAGCTTGGTATCTTTATCAATACAGGACGATAGGATGAGCTGTTACGATACATTAGTACAATAAGTATTATGTTTCACAACAAAGAACGGACAATGGATGTAGTCAATCTAAGTCACTGTAGCATATATTTAACTTGTTATCGTTGATTTCTTAAAACGAAGTACGATTGCGGAACAATCCTGTTGAATAACATGATGACGCGATATAATATGCACTTATTATTTCTACCTGATTCAGCAAGTAACAACATATCACGGTCTACATAAAATGTACAACCAATACTTTCGATTGGTTTCGTAAAGAATCGACGGCCATATAATGAACGTTTATTGTAAATCCTTTGTGAGGAATCAGTGAGCCATAACGTACTATGAATTCGAGAAAAACTACACATGGACCAGTCAAACAGCGTACATCTATATATTATAAAATAATAAAATTTAATTGCTGGTACAATTTGCCAAATATTTATTTAAATACATTTGCAGCGTACATTATGATGAGTATTAATATATAAACATGATAACTTACGAACCTGAGTTTGTACCATGCTGACTCTTTGATGTCTCATATTGCTAACACATGTAGAAACGTTGATGGATTGTGTTGCTTTACCTTCCGCTATAAGACGATCGAGAGCAATCAATGTACCTGTACGGCCGATACCGGCGCTGTCAAAAATGCAAAATTGTGTAAAGTACGTGTATGTTCATGCTTTGAAATAAATGAAATAAAGAGCATACGTATAACACAAAGAATTGTAGACACATGAGATTTGACACAAAAATCACGAGTATATACCAGTGAAACACCAACTTTCAACTTATCATGTGTGGTTCATAAACAGTAATACATACAATGCTTACCTGCAGTGTACAATTACTGGACCAGGTTCTGGACTTGGGGTAGACCTCATCCTCTGTCGAAATTCTAACAGACTAGTAAGATCAGCTGGTACTCCTTTGTCTGGCCAAGCTGTAAAGTGCAGCTGTGTAACTGTCCTGTTATGAATTTCCTGTTAAACAATTAATTCAAATTGATAAATAGCGCTATAAATAGCAATAAAACGTACACGAAGGTTTAAGAAATTACATACGTATATTTACAACCTGTCTCCTTGAAATGCAAAATCAATTATTTTTCTGAAACAAAACGGATGTAATTCATCAAATATCTGGTTTAAATCAAAATGTAAAGATTATCGCACAATTGAAATTAAGCATGTTTATAGAAGTGTGTCTTGTGTGAAGATTATTCGTATTCATAACACGTAAACTACAATATCAACGTACTATCGATACATTGAATATCCTAACTGTGTACTCAGCGTATTCCTCAACATTTCTACAGGTAACTGTGACCTCGCCAAAAATTTTGCTAGATCCAATATTGGGCCAATATTGTTCACATTTCATTCCCTGCAAATTAAAGAATACTGGATTTTCAACACAAAACAATAATTGAACTGGTTCACAAATGTGTTCATAGAGTATTTAAGGTATTTGAAAATGGAATATGTAAATAGTTGTGTCATAATTACCTAGAGCCAAGACAAACAAATACAGAGGAAGGTTTGTGATTGTTAATAACAAGCGAACAATAAAAATAAAGAAAACGAAACTACAATAATCTATAATTACTAAATATGAACACCATTGCTGGTTCTAAGCTCTATTTACCGTTAATTCCCGAAGATTTGTCACCATTATTATTATGTCCGACTGTTCGTGCCAGACCATTTTCCAGAAGGTTTTAAAGCCACTTGATGTGTCAGCCGTTGGGCCTTAAACGATTTAAACTAAACCGTAAAGTAGATTGTTTGGTTGAAATGAAATTGTAAGTGCTAGATAGAAAACGACTTATTAATCAATTAATTAAACTTTTACTAAACACGTATATTTAATCGTGACAATAAAGACAGTGACTTTAGACAAAACACGATTTGGATTATGGACTTAACTTTACCAACACAAAAACTATTAGTATTGAAAGAAATACCTAATGATGCTATGTAGCATTTCTCCTTCTTGTAGCCCTTAAAATAAAAGAAGACAACTATTTCGCGTATGAAAATAATTGACGTTTGCACAGTAAGAGTAACATCGTACTTAAATGTAGATTGATATACATTTGTGGATATTGAGGTAGTTGTACGCTTATAACAGTTATTGGGTCTTACAAAACGGCAACATACACTCTAAAAAGGAACCATTATATCGATTAATGTATCCACATTATGTCCCAGTGGACGAAAGCAGCAAATGGCAAAAAAATAAAATTATAGTAAAGTTTCGGAAAATATAAACAAAATATGAATTCAAAATGATTTGCCTCTGCAGTTTTTGAATTATTGTATGAAATATAACAAAATCTGCTCTGTCTATTGTTTCAGATTACAACTTGATAAGCACAAATTTGTCCGTGCCTTCATTTTTTACCGCAAAAGCAATGTACTTAAATAAGTCTATAGTACTACGCGCAATACGATAAGTATTGGATTTCGATAAACTGCGAATTCGATATACTATTTGAATGCGCAGCCTAGCGCTGTATAGTACAAGACGAAACCAATGTATGAAATACTTACATCCATATAACAAGCATTGATAAAAAAGTCAGGGTCATCTGGTATTGTTACACGTGAGTGGTCATCTGTAATACAACATAAGTGGTAATATTATTATAAATACACGTATAATAGTGAACATTGGCAACATAATTATGTTGATTTGTTGTACAAGTTTATATGTCTTACATGTATAACTTACTGATAAATTAACATTTGATCGGTGGAAATATGGACATATATGTGTCTATCATATTTCATTTCATTACATGTTAACAGAGTACATCGATTCTTAACGTCCCCTTACGCCGCGTATACAATATATTTTATGACGTCATTAAAATTGTATGACGTCAATGATTTTTTATTATACCATACCAAGAAAACTTGTCTATCTACAATGCGATTTACATTTTATGACGTCATTTGACAATACCAAGTAAACTTTTCTTAGTAATAGTTAGTAGATTTTAAGTAAAATCTTATTGATTAAGAAGGGGCGGAGCGAGCGTAGCGAGCGAGCCCTCTTCTTAACCAATAAGATTTTACTTAATATCTACTAACTGACTTTGAATGTAACCTACATTTTGATTGGCCGATACGCATGCAAATTTCAAATAAAAGCTATAACGGACAAGTTTAGTAAATTTCCAAATATAATAACGCTCACACATATTCGCAGTAGGCGGAGCTTAAAAAGCCCGCGAAAAGTCGAAATTCTTAATGAATAAGCGTAGTACTTAACGGGAGCCGTTCTGTCATTTCATTGGCTGAAAATGTAGGTTGCATTCTAAAGATTCGTTGGGTGCAGTCGTGTTTTTGTGTTTTATTTTCTTATTAGACATATTTCTTTTAGTTATAAATTCCATTTCCCTATCAATAATATCTAATAATTTTTATTAGTAAACACATTATCAAGTTGACTTTATTTTAAATTGCATTTTAATTTGACATTTTAAGGTTACTTCTATTCTGATGTTACTATTTTAGTTACGGGGAACAAGGTCAGTATAAGGCTGCTTGTTCCTCCGTGCTCGATTAGTTACTGTATGTCTGTTGATATGTACGTGATAGTTGGTTTATTTTAATGATTAGTTACAGCCTACTTAGTCAATTTATGTATATATGTTGGACATCAATGACCATATAGCGATAAGGTGTGAGGTTAGCTAGCTGTTAAATCGATTTAAACCCCCAGTACTTTTTACTGACAGTTCCAAGGCTGTAATTCGTTATATGATTGTTGTTTCTGTTTGTGTTATGAATGTTTTATGTTTCCCTTTCTCCTATGCAATTCTGTCACTTTATACAGTGTTCAGAGTGTTTCCTGCCCAATTTTGTGGCCAGTTGTCTTGAATTGTACTGTGAGCTTTTCCATCCATTAATTCCCCCCTCCCCCTCCCTTTACTGTCCACTTTGATTCTCCTAAGTATTCCTTATGGTCTGTTGGGCCATTCCTTGTGCCTCTGTTTCTTAATATGTGTACCGTTTGACCTTCTTAAGTGCATTATGTTTTGTGGATTGTTATTTTTCCTGAGGCCTGCGTGGGGAGGTATTGTCTTGTGTATGTGGCGTTCCCGTAGTTACGTATCTCTCTGTGTTATGTTGTATGTACTCGTCAAAGGAGCTAATCCGCCATTTTGTATGTTCACTGCATTATGAGAAAGTAATCTGAAACGATTGATATAATTTTGACAGGTTGAAATAAACACTTTTAGACAGATGAATTAATATAGATAATAGTTATTATTATGTTAGCCTTACTGCACCCTATAAAACAGAATAGATGTATTCGTTAGCTTCTTAGAAACTATGTGAGATGATACCTCTTAGGTATTTTGGCCAGTATGCAACCATTTAGGTGACCACGCAATAGCAGCATAATACATTTCGGACGTTTCGAAACATACGACTTACAGGGAAATTACAGGACTATCTTATGCTTTGACCAACGTTATAGTAGGGTCAACGTCTGATGGCACAATTACTCTTACGTACGCTAATTAGCATATTGATAATATTCACTTAAAATGGGAGATTATCAAAGTACGTGTCACACAATCGAATGTTTAATAAATTGTTAAAGAAACATGTGTCAATGAAATAATTTATCTTGTATCAGTAGTTCTGTAGCTCTGTGTGATAAGTATTCCACCTTGAACTAAATTTGTTTTTTTTAATTTTGACTTGTTTGTTTTGTTTATATATTATTTTAAATTAAGGACAGAAAATACAACGAGCAACGCATTTCAAATATGTCATGTCTAAAATTGAAGTGTATTGGCGCATACATAGTGTTCCTTTTTAAATTAGCATTTGGTGATACTCTCGTACACATTTCGTGGCAATATGTCATTTTCGCATAACATATCATTAAAAAGTCCTCGAGTGCAGGGATGTGAACCCTGGTAATAAGCGTAGTAAATATTGTGCATTTCCAATGGGCCGCAGAACGAGCATACATTTGCTGTAATATCATTGTGATACGTCGACAAAACGCCTACATAATCATGATCATTGTACTTACCTACACATTGACATGGATCGATCCAACCTATGACGTATTGTATATAATACTGTGCATCCAGATTGTGGTCGTATTATATCAGTAGTTTGCTTACCGTCATGTATTCACATGCAACTTATTGTGGATAGTGTTTCAATATAGTAAGTGTTTCACATAATTTATCTAAGTTGTAATATGAAATATAACACAATTTTAAACACAAAGGCACTCGCCAAGATGTTAATATTATACTTGGTCATTATGAGGGTTGTCCATAGATGTAAATTATGACTTTGTTTTGCTTTTACAAAATGAAACTAACAGTTACTCAACATATGAAATTAGTGTCTGATACTTGACGTGCAACACACGAATTCATGTTTTATTAGAAAGAGATATAAGCACCTCCAGAAGAATTGGTATTAAATTTGCATTACATAAAATAAACATGTAAACGTCTCATCAGCATATAGTTTCTTACTTTCATTAATAAAATATACTCACATGGAAATATTCCATTGTATCTGTTCAACTTAATATTTTCCGGTTTGACTGCAACAGTGCAAGGCATAGTAAGGCCCTTTGGTAAGATCTGAGTGAAATAAAACACTACCATGCCTATTAATATGTATATACTGCTGCAGTGCAATGCGAAGATTACTAAAGTTGCTTAATATACTGGACTAATAATTGAATATCATCAAACCAATATTCTGTTTTAACACAAATACTTTATGCAAACGAATACGGTTTAAACGTTTAGGCAAATGTTCAATTGTCAAATTTTTATATAAATGTATAACAAAGAATATGACCATACAAATAATAAAATGTTCTAGCAATAGACAAGGAATAAACGTCATGGGTCTTTAACAAAAACTTACATGAAATTCTGTTGCAAACGATTCAACAGATTTTCCTGCGACAAATGCGAACAGTTCATGCACAAACACGTTTTCGATTCGCTCAATCTTTTCCGAGGAGTTGCTGTATATGTTTTCATCATTTTGGTGTGCATTGCTACCTTCATGATCTTCATCATCATCCACCTTGCATAGTACGCCTGCAAACTCGGTCTTGGATGGAATCGGCGGAGGCGCTTCTGAAGCTGTTGATATTTGTGCCGTTGCTAACATTGTTAAGGGAAAGAAACTGCGATGAAAATAGTTTTGATGTAACTTTCTTTCAAACAGATAAACACTTTAAATGCAAAACTACAAACATGAATGTTAAAGTATAGATTAAAACTAAATAATTTAGACGAGGAAAAATAAATTATGTTATTTTAAACAAACGTATGGTATTATTTAAAGCGAAATAAGAATTTGCTAGAATCAGAGTACCTAAAACGTTATTAGTATATTTTAACCGTCTATGTCGGTGCGAGTTTCCAACAGTTTGCTATTAATTATTCACCTTTGATATCAGGCGAGATCGTTTGCATTGGCAACTCCTCTTGCTTCGTCATTCGCATTTCGGCAAGCTTCTTTTTTGAAAAGTTGACGTACTGTCCTGATTGTGACGAGTTTTCACCATTGGGCTTATGACTTTGATTTTTAGTTTTACCTAAGTCCGTGTTCTCGTATATACCTCGGTCAGTTGGGATCACTAATGGATTTAATTCATGTTTAATCACAGCCTTATTGTCTTTTTTTACGTTGACATACAATGAAGCAGACGCCTCTGGCTCGTCAGCCGGCTTTTTCGTAATTCTACAATGTGTGTTTAAAAATACAAATACAATAATACTATGTTATTTGATACATGTTCTTAAGTATAATCAAGAGTTCAAGTTGTTACAATGAACCTAATCCCGATGACATCTATATTTCCACTGATTACTAAATTTACTTCGTTTAGACTCTCACCTACCAGTCGGTAAAGTTTATTTGCGATTTGGTCAATTAAATCGATATATTACGCATCAACGTTGTATATAGAGAAACAATGTCATCATCATTTGAGCGCGTCTACTCCACGCCTGTTTTGTTGTGACGTCGCACGCGAGTTGTTAATTCACAAGTGAATTATCGAAAATGATACATGGGTGTTATTATAACTCTACACATAATGTTATGCTATAGAATATATTCAAGCATTAAGGTCAGGACCACGTTAATTTGTTTGGACTATACATTTGCTTAAGATAATATCGGGAAGACAATTACAACAGGCTCTGTGACTTTTATCCTATGTGGTAAAGATGCAATTAAACGCAACTTACATCAACATTGTTCGGATAGAATAGTACCACTTAATCATTCGATATATTATATACATACTTATGTTGTAAGCACTATTTTTGTTTCGTAATATTCCAGTAAAGCCGTCATTTATTATTGAAACACAGTCAGCAATACTGTATACTTGTTTTAAACTACAGACGGACCTCGTTAATTCGAATTCATCGGCTGCGAAACATTATTTCAAGTAATAAATGGTTTACAATAGCCAATTTACATTTGAAGTGCCTAATGGAAGGTTGTTGAATAAACTAGGTCCAACTATATTACCTTCTTCTATAGATGACCACGCCTGCAATAACTACACCTATTAATAGAAGTCCTACTGCAGATCCTACAGCCGCTCCAATTATTGACGCGTGACGCGTGTCTTCCAGTATCAGGTCTGAATATTGAAGCAGGAAATGCAATACACTAAAAATCATATGAAATGTATACACTTAAAATGATTGACAAAATAAATCTGCATTAATGTCCTGCTGTAGATCACAAAGGGGGATGAAATCCGCCCTAAAGTTGTTCAAAAAGTCAATAATTTCTGCTAACATTTGTGCACAAGTTTACCATGACCTCTAGCGTTATTGTTATCATATTACTTCTATTATTTGTATCATCATTACATTATAATTATAATATAAATTTACATAATTATGTAATTATAAATGCTCATAGCAAGTTACGCTTATAAATATCAGATATTGGGTTTCTTAAAACACCCGTGAGTGTCAGTGTGTATTTAATGTATACACTAAAACAAGCGTGTATATGTTTAATGGTTTGATTTAACATAGTAAACATGTGATTGCATCCATTAACATTCAGAAACTGCCGTTAATGTATTTTTATTTGCTACACATTTGTAAATAGATAGCAAATGTACGATATGTATATTTTGTACACTTCTACATAATAACTTACTTGTACTACAGGTCAGGGTAACATTAGTTTTCGACCGTCCCTTGGCGTTTATAGCGTATAAAACGATATCATAACTTGTACCACTTGACAGCCCAGTAATATTGTAGTGTATTGTTGTTCCTGTAGGTCCTGTATCTTGTACAGTAGCACTATGCCAATTATCTTCTGTTTGTTTGCTGTACATCACGGTAAAGTTTTGTTTTGACCCATTGTTGAAGCCAGATTTCCAGTTAAGTGCTATAACTAAGTCAGATGTTTTGCTTTTATCTTGTGTCAAGTCGGTCGGTACTTCTGGTACTCCTAGAAAGTAAATTAATGCCATTTAATACAACTAAAGAGTTTGCAACGCATGCATAACATGGCTTTTGTCCCAATGTATGCATACGGAGACTTTTACAGTAATTATACGAATAAACGAACGTACCAAGAATCAAGATTAATTTATCGTATATATGTACTGCAAAAGTAAATATCATTAGAGCACGATACTAATCAAAAGCACAACTATGATAATTACGCTGTTTCTGTACATGTGTATGAAGAGATTTACGGTGTATCTACTAGAAAACTAGAACGCATATGCATAATAACCATTGTAAAATATATATCGAAATTTAATATTTAACTGTACACGCAACAAAATAAAAATGACTGAATTCATGATTATTTGACTACCATACCGTCTGGTTTTAATTGAAACGATTCATTGATCGAACCAACGTCATTTGATACAGTGAGTGTATACTCTCCGAAATTTATTTCTGCTACATTGGGTATTGTGAGATTTGTCTGCAGTTCTGTTGAAGATATGTTAAAGCGGGTCGTTATAGATGAACCATTTCTGTACCACTCGAACGATGGATGTGGATATGCTAAAGCTGTGTAGCTCAATGTTACATTTTGGTTGATAGCACTTGTAACATTAAACTGTACGTCTGCATTCATATCGGCTCTCGGTTTACCTGTATATGTAGGAGTTAAGATATATTTAACTGCGTTTAACGTTCACCCTGCACGTTAATATGACAGCTAAATCCTTAATCAATGTCCACGATCGCTAAAACTATAAGATGACCATGATTGTCCTATCTCGCTCACCTGAGACCAAGTCCCCTGGCCGTCACGGTCTTTAAACAATCAACATGGCTTGAAAGAATTGAAGCATTTATATAAAATAATAAGGGATGTGTAAACCGGTTAACATGCAGTTATCGGTTAGTAAAACCAAACACCGGTTAATCGGTTTTTTATGAAAACATCGAATTCTCATTCTGGAAAAACCCTAACAACACGAAACACGTAACGATTGTCGTGTTCAGTAAACCGTTTGAAAGATTAAACAATTAACCAATTAGAAAATTAACCGAATATTGACATGCCTAGAAAATTTAGAAATCGGGCTAGTGATTTCTGAGCAGACAGATATGAAAAAAACCAAGCCTCCCTCCACGGCGATTTCTTTAGGAACCAACCAACAAAGAAGTGATTGACGAAAGGAAACGTTTTTTTTAAAATTATCCGCGGTTTTTAAAGATCAATGTGAACATTTGGACTCAAAAGCGTAAAAAGGTTTGTATATGATATGACCTTGTGAACAAGTACTTAGTCATAAAAACCCAATGTTCAACTGTGGATATGATTTAATTTGTTGACCTTTTATTAGCCTGTCCTGGACACCAATGACCACATATCGATTATGTGTGAGGTTAGCTAGCTGTTCAAACTATGGACAAAACAACACTTGTTTTACTACTGTCCTAATACTCTAAAGCACTTTATGGTTACTATTTCCTTTTGCAAAATTCCTCACTTCCCATGTGGAGTTCTTTTACTGGATATAGTGAAACATGTTATTTTCTCACCCTTTCGGCCTATAGTATTTGACTTATTCCGTGACGTTTTCCAGCCATTTACCCCCCCCCCACCCCCTAGTTCGTCATCATTAAGTCTCCTTAGTTGTCCTATAATGGTCGTCCCGGCCATTTTTTGAGGACCTGTTCCCTCAATGCCTGATGTTTTTGGACAAATGTTTCTAAAGTTATTGATCGGACAAATTACTCGACGGCACCCGCCCGCCCGTACGCCGCAGGTGAAACTATAATAGTTATTATACGTCCCATTTTATGAACGGGCGTATACAAAAGAAAGGACAGCTATCAACTTAACGCATCAGCTAAACTATCCAACAATTATAAACTGATATTTATTATTATTGACATGTTCAGTTGCATATTGCATTTACGATTACTTCTTTGCCAAATATTTATGAAATGTCTTTATTAAGATTTACATGTACTTAGTTATGGCAAATTATAGATAACATCTTCTTACATCTGACGAACACTTGAACTTGACGAGAAGATGGTTCGTTGTTCAAGAAATTATGCCCATGACATCTGTAATACACATGCACCCCAACACACAACGCTTGTGTATTGTATAATAATTCATTTGCATTGGAACTGTTGACAATAGATGACGACTCGAATATTTTGACATCAGCTGTTGGATTACTTTGTAGACGACATTCAAACACTAGGCTTGTATTTTCCATGACAATTACGCTGGTGTTATGTCCGTAGCTTCGAATGTAGAAATATGTAACGTTTGTTTTAACTGAAGAATAAAACATGCAATTGAATATAATAATGGTGCTAACGAGTATCACTACCCTCGATATGAACACATGTTAACTTAACAGATAGCTGTGGCTCAATAGTTTTAAAGTTCTGATGTACGAATTGAGATAATAAATACATGTTAACAACGATATATTTATACACTTACATTGCACACTCAAGCGAATGTCAGCACTCACATTCCCAATTTTATTTGAACCATTTGAATCTTCCATCACGTTGCTAGCATAACATGTGTATAAAGAGTCATCATATCGTGAAACATTAAGTATTAGAAGTTCGGCGGTCCTCCACGTTTTAGTGTCGTTAGATCTTCTCCATGTCACTTTAGTATTTGGTGGATTTCCATGTACAACAGGACAAGTGTATTTAACATTCGCTCCTTCTGTAACTTCGAGTGATGTCCCTTTTGAAATGTTAACTGACGGTGGATCTAAAAATACAATGTTAACTTATAATATAACAAAATAAAAACAAATGTATGACATCTCCAAATAATTCGAAGTTATCACATATAACGATAACTATTAGCAAGAAACTATGCCTTTGTAACGCTTACGAAAGTTATAGGTGTTTGACGTTTCCATTGTTGATACAAAATAATTACTTATTTAAACATATCTTTGTAAAACATAATTACATACATAGTACTTCTATATGAATAGATCTTGATGTACTTCCATATTCAACCTGTTGACACGATGGATCCATGGTATTAATTGCCGTACATGTGTACACCTTAACGTCATTCCGAGAAACCTTTGATATTGCTAATGTTGCGTTTGTCACATTATATCTGCCATAAGTCCACCGAATTATGTTCACAGGCGGATTGGCATACACTGCACCACATTGTAATATTGTCGAATCCCCCTCGACTATGGTTTTGTTGTCCGTTTGATTTATTACTGGTGGATCTGAATATATACATGTAGAAACACAATGCATAATAATAACTTATAGTCATATAAAATTGAATCTTTGAAAGTGCTCATCAACTCGATTTGATTAGTTGATTCCTGGGAAAGGATGCGTCGGTTTATTACGGTTGAATTGCAATAATAACTCCAATAATTACAGAATCCGGAATAACAGAATGTTTCGTCTCTACATGTAAACTACGACAATGTTATAATAACAATTTTTATTTATGTTCTCAAGTAAGTTGAACCTTAAATTCGCCGTATTGTTAACAGCAGCAATTATACATATTCGCCATCAAGTCATGTTATTTTTACAATATTTGCAATTACAACATTGATATAACTTCAGTCAAATGAATATAGAGTAGAAAATAACATCACTATAGAAATATTGGAAAGGCAAAGTGTCTTATTTTTTACATATTATATGTTTCTTCATAACTTGCGCAATCACTCAAAATCGAAGAAAAAGAACAATTCGTCAGCTACATACACAAAACGATTAAATACATTACATATGTATCTGATCATTTCAATTGTTGGCACTAATAAGCATATACATAAAGATGTTAATACGATAAAATATTTGGCATAATACAAAACGACTTAACGATATGATCATGCTACAAGTTGACACCGACATGTCAAAACAACCTTGAGAAGATGTAGAACAATAATTGTGTACTCACATAGAATACTAGTAGTTACTGATGCCGTACTAGTTCCAGCAATGTTTATAGAGTTGCAAGTACACAAAGTTGTTTGTGTTGCATTCCATGTTATAGTTTTTGATACAATGTCATTGTTACGAGTTCCACGGTGTTCTGTTACATTACCCGTACAATCCCATTGTAATGAACCAGCTGGATTCCCTCCATCAACTGTACATGTAAGGGCTGCAGCGCGGTTCCGAATTACTTTGTACGTGTTGTTGTGTGTACACTGAATAACTGGCTTGTTTGTTGGGTCTTAAATAAAAAATAACATGCAGGTTAGATATCTACTTTGCCATCCGATGACCAGAACAGGGTCGCTAAAACGGACTTTAGCAATTACAGTAAATTATAAGCGCCCGATTTATCGCATGGATTCCTCGTCCAGGCAGGCGACTTTGTTCTATGTAGTATATTGTTTTACCTGTCAATGACGACCAGTTTATCTCGATACCTCGAGCGCAGATTATGGTCCCCTCAATAAGTGTAATCATACCCAACAATATCGCTTATCAGATAAATCCAGTCGATGCAGATCGTTATCGATTGGACTTTTGGTCAGCAGTCAATTTGTCTATCGGTAGTTTCCGTTAGTAACCGTAAATTTTCCGATGATCACCGATTAATGACTTGTATAACACATTAACATATAGCCTTGGGCTACGTTACATCTTTGTATCCGATAAACGATTAAAACATTGTTTTATGATCATAAAGAGAAAACAATTGGAGTTCGACCTATTGGTCCCAGATGAAACACGAGATTTTTTTATTATTGAAAATTAACCTAGGTATTAACACGGACATGTCCGTGGTGATAGGCAAATGTTTTCTTATGAAATAGAAAAAAACAAGGAATTCGTTTCACTTAACCTGTGTAATAAACACTTGTCATGCAGTTTCCAATTAAAATTGCAACTACAAATTAATTGTGTGCACTTTAAATACCAAAGATACTGTGGTGACCGCTTACAGTCACTAACGCGTAATATATACGTATTTTATTGGTGGTCCCTGATAGGTATCAGAAAGGGTGGTATTACATGTACATAGGATGTCTGAAAGGCTGAGAATAAAATGTTTTACACAGGCGACTTTTGGGTGAAAAGAATTAAATCACGGACATATATAACATGTTTAATAAATATTCAGTTTTATTTACAGTGTACATATCATGATAAGAATGTTCGGATATCAATGTATTTTATCGTTTCATTAAAACACACGCGGAACAAACACATCTTCTCATCATGTACATGATTTATTGAAATCAGTTATATAACTTATGCAATAAAACTGTGGACGAAAAAAGGGAAAATGGTCCATGGTACAGAAAGCAACCGTTAATAACAACATAATAATAATGCTTGGCTATTCACTATCACGCCCTCCGCATTAAATTTAGCATGCGTATATATTTAAATGTTGTTCAAAACAAAGCAGTTTACACCACTGATGGCATTTAATAACTCCAACTGTTCAAGTCACGACTTTACACGTGCAACAGCAGTTGAATAAGTTTTCCTTTCTTTCTTAATTTTGTTGTTACCCCTTTTTCATTCAGCATGTACATTATACACCGTTTTAGGGACCCTAGTTGACACTTAGCTGGCACTGGCACTTATAGCACCTACCAGTCACACTAAGCAGACTACCATTCAAACCAATATGCATACATTCATACCTCCATTTTTGTGACACAATGCAACACAAATATATGTAATACACCTTTTTTTGGTCACATGTAAAAAAGGTTATACACAAATTTCTGTATGTTAAAGACGGACACCTGCCAATTAGACATTCAAATACCTGGTGCGAAGGTGTGAACAACATCATATCTAAGGCAGTGACACATTTAACTCTCACGGAGTGTAATTTATAAATTTACTGATTAAATTCTATTACCACGGACATAATAAACTTTTTATATGGTTAATATGTCCGTGCTATAATGAATGATTTTAACTGATTTATAAACCCTGATGAAAATTAATGTATTATATTAGTTCATTATATTTGTGGAAGATCAAGTTTACGCCACATACATTTTATATATTTGTGACCAATGCTATATCTTTGCGCTGAATAAAACAAAATGTTCATGACAATTGAAATTAAGCTGCTGCTAAAGAAAATACGACACAAGAGTCGCGATAATGGTATTCTAGAAGAAATTAATTTCATGAAGCTTAACGCTATAATATTGAATACATGCAGTCTACACTTGACCAACATAAACCATGGTCCAGCGAACAGTTTGATTGAGAAAACATCTTACGAGACCACATGTGGAGATTAAACTTGTCACAAGAAAGACTAACCGAAGTCGGTTTCACTCGCTAATCATCGTGAATTTCCGTGATATCTCACAAACTCGTGTTCTGATATAGTTTGTCAATTACAACAACTCATTCATTGAAATTCACCGCACACTGATGAACAATCCAACCCATAGTTCCTGCAAGTACAACGCTAGGTGTCACAATTAGTTTTACAGTTACAACTGGTTCGATTAATTCATTCAACTTATGCATGTGACATATGTGTCTTAATTGCTAAACATATTGATGAAACATTGCTAAATATTTATGTTAGTGGTGTGATGTTCCTTTTGGATTTGACTGATGTAGATCCGATGAATATAACACCTTGATATATAGTTACATTAGTTCTTCTTAGATGAATGGTATAATTTATAGAATGACAGTTGGAATAATCAATGAACACAACAATAATGTTAAGATACATCATTATTATCTTGCTTCGTTCTATTTCGCAGAAATAAATCAATATTTAATAGCATTCTACGAGATTTGTACAATTTGCGGCTTCAACATAATTAGAATCTACAAATAAGTTATGTAAAATATGATTAGAATCTACAAATAAGTTATGTAAAAAAATGATTAGAATCTACAAATAAGTTGTGTAAAAAATTATTAGAATCTACAAATAAGTTCTGTAAACAAATGATTAGAATCTACAAATAAGTTATGTAATGATTCAGATAAACACATTGGACAAATGAATATTTCGCCATTCTTTCATCTTTAGCAAAATGCTGGCACATATCCGCTTCCGTAGGAAAATAATTTGACAACATATTAAGGTTACAAAATTAATTTTCGTCTGATTCGTTAGAATGGCACAGATGTGTAATATTTGTATTAAATGTATGCTTTTGTACGAAAAGTATTTGTTTTTGTTATTAATCTTAACATTCCAAACGAAAACATAAGGCATAAAGAAATTATTGACCATCACTTAAATATGGCATACCAACAATCTAATATCAAAAGGAATGACTATCGCATATATTTTATGTACTCGTATAATCGAAATTATAATACTTATCTTAGTGCCAGGAGTATATACAGTGATGTTTAACATTGTTTACATTTGTGTGCAGACGAATTTATCTTGATCAATTGGCGCATGTGAATAATCTTAAAAATATGGTGTATAATACACGCCTTTCGTTGAAATATTTTTTACATTTTTAATTTTCATTTTTTCACTTTCTGCGTCAAAGATTTTACTAGACTTTTGATATGTTCTTTATACAAAATTATTCTAACTCGTGCACTTGAAAACAATTATGTTGCAATTATGTGAGGGTTAAATTTAGATTGACTGGACTATTTTGCAATCATCATATGCATGGCTGTATAAAACCTAGTTTATTTTTTGTCTATAAAACAACTGTTTTATTGGGGTAATCGATTGAGATAAATAGTTGTTATAAGAATGTTATAAAGTTTATTACTAGCGGCGTCATCATGTCATTTTTTTTTCAAATGTTACGAGTATGTTATTTAAGAAAATGTTGATCGATGTATCATGTGCCGAATTTCACCTTCTTTGTCCAACATTGTCGGTTACCGGCTGTGATCGTCTTGCACATTTAGTGTAAACAAGTATATACACCAATTAAGTCTTCTGATGCCATAGTATTGTTTTGACAAGTAAACCAGTTCATGCTTGTTTTATTTTGGAAAGTAATAAATACATGTTTAATTCAATTTTACGGAGCCCCTAAAGTGACATTCCGTATCTTTTTTGAAGCGACACTTCTGTTTTTATTTCGTTGAAAGATAACATTATTTCATAAAAACCTAATATTATTTTGTAAAAACCTAATTTTATTTAGTAAAAACCTAATATTATTTCGTATTTGTGAATTAATTTGTCGCCTTTGCTAACTGACTGGCTATGCCATGAGATGTTTGATCCAAATGTGCAAGTACGTTCTTACGAAATAATAATACGTATTTACGAAATAATAATACGTATTTACGAAATAATAATTCGTATTTACGAAATAACATTACGTTATTACTAAATAATAATTCGTTAAACGAAGTAATATTACGTCATTACGAATAATGTTTTTACGAAATAATATTACGTTGTAACGAAATAAAAATAAAAGTGTTGCTCAAAAAAAAGATATGAGACTCCATACAATACGGAACACAAAGTACATAAATATATTGGAACTTACATGTTACGTTAAGTGAAACGTTGTGATACACTGCTTCGTTACGTATATTCTCCGCCTTACAAACTAAGATACATCCATTATACGTTCTGTTCAAAGTCAGTTCTATTGTGCTCGTCGTAGATTGAAGATCATCATCACTTCTGGTATACGTAGCGTGGTTGTCAATTTGAATGTTTTTGCTATCACATAAGTCAGTTGCGATAACATACCAAGAAATGTTAGCCCTTGGTCTACTTGGAGACGTTGTACAATTTAGCGACTTGCTACCCTTTTCATACAACGTGAATGTGGACATTTCGTTTGATCCTATTTTGGCACGATCAACGGGAACTGGAATACATTGATATTCATACATAATTCTTACATTTAGACATTGCTTAGTGTGATAAGCACGTAATATGACCTTTATACATATAAACTGATGAGATATAGAAATAAGTCGTTTAAGAGGATATATATGTACATAATTCATAGTTTACTGTACCCAAACCGGCATGCTATTCTATTAAGTAACTAAACGCATACAACATACATCATACTCCTGTGATATCAAAATAACCCACACAATGTAAATGATAGCTACTGATACTAAAGTTTATCGCTTGCTATTACTCTCTCGATGTCTGTCATTAATTGGGTATACTTGTAATCATATTATTTCCATATTGCTTTTACCAAATTGAATGCAAAATGAAAAGGAAACTGTTTATATTACGCACTGTAGATGAGTAATCGTTACGCAAGGAACTAAATGAGGTATTTTTTAACGTTCACTATAGCATGAGATGACACGTCTTCTGCATACAATTTTTATATACTGACGTTAAATATCAAAAGTGTGCCCTCGACATTTCAGCATTTGCCTTTAGGCACGATACAATTGCTTGGTTTGGGAAATAGTTTGCCAAGTTATAATAAAATGCAAAGTAACTTGCGGATACTCGAAAACAAGAACAAACTGACATGAACGGACTGGCATACCGGAGGTTGGGCCGTTGACGGACATAATCGAGCAAGCCTACAGTCCCTTCATCATGTTGAAATTGAACAATACATATTAATCTACTCGTATTGTAACTGAAACACGTATTAAGCGACTTATTTAATTATACGACTACGGATTTGCTGCGGATCGTTTCTTACTATATGAATGATATATATTTAAACGATTTTTCTATAACGCGACCTCATTAAACCTCTCGTAATAAATATCGTTAACTAAAAATCCATTAAGCGACCGCATGCACTAAATCATACAGGGTATATCGCACGCGAGTAGTTGTCCCCCGCCGAACCGAAGGTATTGGGATATTCCGTCCGCCCATCACACTGGTTAGACAAATTTCATTGAAACGTTCTATGAATACATATATGAATATCGGAATGATGCACATCACAAGCAGTCAAAATCCACTTATGTATGACAGAGTTATGACCCTTTGTTACTTGCAATCAGCCATTGTCCATCCGGGGCCATAGCATGGTACTGGATGGGTATATTTCATCGGACATTGTTTATGAATGTATAAATGGGTATGGGAATGATGCATATATCAAATGATGTTACAATCCACTAATGTATGACAGAGTTATGGCCCTTCGTTATTTTCACGTTGCCATGTATTATTATAATAATTATTTTAAATATATGTCTGGAACCACATCTTGGTTCTGGTTGGTCAGCTTTCATTGTTATTTGAACATATTAATGAGGTAAGGGAATCATGGTGAATATCAAAGGCCCCATGAATCGACTCGTGTATAGAAATATTAAAGTCCTTTGCTTTTTTACAAACAGCCATACTGATTTTTAAAGAGTTGTATAGATTTGTTCTACCCGAAGCAATCTCGTTATGGTTGATCATATCAGGTTGTTATCCCTGCAGAGTGATATCGAGGGGTACACTACAAACTCCTGCTGAATAAACTTTTATTATTATATATGTCCTCAAATTTACGGCGTCCGCACTATTTAGGCTTTTTCGAGGAATATTTCATAAACTAATTGATTTTTTTATTTCCTGTAATTTGCCTAATTCGGCGGGGGATATCAATTCAACGAATTTCTTGTTCACGACTACATTCGCGCATTATCCTGTAAACGATTAAGTACATAATAAGGCGTGATAAGTACGACCGGTAAATACTCAGCGACACAGTTATAAAACGATGTGTACAAATCGCGGTATATGTATCCGCTTGAGCGCCAGTGTAAGTGTCATTTTATTACACAGCATAACCATTATACTTTCTACCCGAACAAAGTTCATGTTACGTCGTTGCTAAGTGACTTGCATAGTTACAAAGACATTAAGATTTTACAGTTCGGTGTCCTGTGAAGAAATGTGCGAGAAGTAACGTTTGTGTCCTTCGTGCCGACAAACTTTTTATACTCACTGAGATAATTAAAACGACATTAAACAAATGCACCGTTTATTACTATCAGCTTGTGTATGCACTTGGAATGTATTTGAGTTTAATTCCTGTAAATAGCTGTCACAACGTCGTCAGTACTGTATGCATGACGTCACGCCACGCGCAGATTCGTGTAACTGATGAGTACAGCATTTATTCATAGACTGAGAACGCTAGGTATGTGTATAAGTGAATGCGTCTATGTTTTGCCTTTGATTGTCTCGAGTGTGTGACAAGAAAACTCCTGAATTTTAAACACGAGGCAAATACTCCTGAATCTTGTCATATTGTATTTAATTAAGGGGAATTTAAGAGTAAGACATTTGTACATACTTAATGTTCTTATGCCTAGTGAGGTGATATAGTTTAAATGGATTTACGAGGCTTTATTTGACATTATACATTTGAATGGAAAGAGGGTGGTGTTACATGTAACGGTTGATATTAAATTCCACATTCATTTGTACTGAAGTTTTAAATTTGGCGATATCTATATTTAAGAGGCCACTTTAGTAAGCGACCACTCTTTGGCTGTACATTGGGTGGTCTCTTAATACAATGTATATTGTATTTTATTGTCAATATATGCAATGTCCTTAATCAAACTGTACTTTGGAAAAAAAGATTTTCTGCATTTTAGGAAATCTAAATAAATGAGGTAAATGCTATAGTAGCTCTATATCTCACCTGAGACGTTGATAGTTATGGTGTTACTAAATCCATCATCAGCATCATTTTTACAACGCCATGTATCGTTTTGCTGACTTCTTGTCACATTTTTGAAGGAGATAGTAAAATTATTCTCGTTTATGGCATTTCTTTCACAGAAGAATCCAAACATAGACATGTTAATGCCTCTTGATTTACACTCTTGATTCACAAATCCTATCACAATGTATGTGTCTGTCAAATTATTCCGAAACAAAGAAGACGTATTTGAGGCAATTACACACGTCATATTAAATGGTCTATGTTCAATGGCACTCGCTGCACTAACACTTAGTATCGGTGGCGCAAACGCAACGTCGGCTGGAATTAGAAATTTCAAACTATATAAACTTCCAAATCGATTTAAACATAAAGTAAATACAATGAAGACGATACTAGCAAACATACTATACTTACCATACGATGCAATCACTAGTAATAAGAACCAAATCGTTCCTTTCTTCTTAAACATACTATATTCGTATTGGAAGCTGAAAAGATATTTATAATACGTTTCATGATTCTAAATGATGTGTAAATAGTTATATTTATAATGTGATTTAAAACAGTTTTGTTCAGGTAAACACGTCGGACAGTTGTATTAACCAGTTATCCTTAAAGTAATTCTCAACAACCCCGCCTAAATACGACGGGGGGACACATACTAGTGCAAAATGCCTTAGTACATGACCTACCCGCCCGGGTATCGAATCCGCGACTCTCGGAAGCTCCATCGGGTGGGCATGTAGGTTATATATATATAGCTTAAAGCAGTTCTGGATGGCTTTCTCATTTCTATATCCCGGATGGAATTCGAACCTGTGTTTGTAAGGGGCAAATTGCCTGAGATCAGCGACCATAACCACTAAAGCATGGATGTCTTAGAAATGTTGTAGCACAACGGTAAAGTTACGGATAAAAACAACCTAACTGGTGTATTATGTTATGAATGACTGCACATAGAACAAAACATTCCTTACGATATCATCTTTCATTCAGTCGTCTCTTTTGGATGGTTGAATGAAGAAAATAATACACTGGCATGAACTTTATCATGTAGCTGAGACCGACATCATCCCAGCTAAAAAATAACAATAAAAACATAAACTTTAGGTTATGAAACCGAAAGGTTATTTATATTAAGGACTAGATACTGTAAGGGGTGTATCAGTCCCAAGCCAGATTTTGATATGAATGGAGTCAATGCAAGATACAACCCTCTACATATTTAAAGTAAATCTTCAATTGAAATAGGAAAATAATTGTTTCACAATATCTGTGAATTGCAAAACAAGTATGAACTCATAATTGTGTTGTGTTGCCATGGTAACCAGGACGTTCTAGTGTCCATAATCAGCAAAATTCTGCACAATGATTAAGACAAGCAGTATGAAAATGAATGCTGTTTACATCTTTTCAAAAATAAGTCCTGCATTCGTCTTTTTTAATTAAATATGTCTATTGAATGAATCTTTGATGATGAATGATAACATTGATCCAACTATTGTTGTATCTTGTTGGTCGGTCCGTCGGTCATTACTATTTTGCATGGCAATCACTATGAAACAATACTTTCTCACAGTTTAACATATTTTGATACAAGTAGCACATATGTGAGCACATATTTATTTGGCCATTTTTACATAATACCATTAAAACTTCTCCCTTGAATATTTGAGTTATGAAACTATGAAAGGGTATTGCAAATTCATATGTGCTATAATTGATAAAGTGGACACAATCGTAAGCATGGTTTCTCAACAGGTTATGCTCAATGTAATGATGAGAGGTCTGTTTATTTTACTTGAGATATAAAAGGATGAACAATGTCTCCTTAATTATGTTTTTTGTCAACCACATACATATTATATCACTTCTTTTATTCACTGTAGCTGGCAACTTGCAAGAAGGATTTGTTTCTGAAATACAGTAAATGTAAATAACATATTTTAAATAAGTACAATTTATTACATTATTCTTATATAATTCATAAGTACATATTTCAGTTACACATTAATGAATAAAAATGGAAAATGATACATAGCATAATGTTGTATTGCCTAATATGTTTATTAAAAGATCTGTACTATACTATTGCACCTATAACTTTCATTAACTTTGATTAAGATATTAAAACGCTCAATTTTGTTCTTAATTTGTTTATGTAAGCATCCTGAATATTATATTAGGAACACACATTATTTGATAAACAGAAAAAAAAGTTCCCTGTATAATTCAGGACATGCAAGCACAAAGTCAAAATAATATACACTTGCATCTGGAACTACATCTACGAGTATAGGGGTTAAATCCTTACAAAAAATGAACTCGAATGTATACCATAATCATGTACATGTCGTATCAGGGTCATTTTATATATGTAGTTTTCTCTTAGATTCGTGCCTCTAAGCAGAAAAGCCATCGCAAGTTCATTCAGTGCACAGTTTACTTACACATTTTCATTTTAAACTAAACAAGAAATATCTTGGTCGGCGCAACTTGAAGATTGTAAATTTGTTGTACAAATTAAAAAATGCCTAAATGTCATTCAATTACGCTATACTACAGAAACTCCGAGACATGTAAGGGGAGATCACTGCGTATGATACTGTATCAATCGTAACTACCCGACGGTATTCGGCAGAGCTAATAATGCCGAGGTCATAGACACAGTATAGTCTGTTTCAAAATAGTTCAACATTTCTTATTGCATAAGTCGTGAACTCACACATCTATGTTAATAAACTTGTTACATAGCGATTTATCTGATTAAAACAATATAAATGTTCGCGACTGGTACATAAAACCAAGAACGTCTTCTTAATTCCAACACTGGACAATTCCTCGTGGTGATGAATAACAACACTACTTACTAGATAAATCTTGAAATACACTATACAAAACGCCGAAAAAAAGAAGAAATCGTCTTATTCAAATAGGGTCGAACCCTAATCGCTAGATTGCAAAACATGAATGTTGACGACGTGGCTACCTTTGTCGTTCATTACATTTTAGCTATCTATATTTCTACAAAGGACACTCCACTTCCACCGCATATTAATGTTGTATCTCTTGCCAACGATTTTTTGAAGTTCTTCGTTGATAAAATTTCAAAGTTAAGAAATGACTTAGATAATACATGTATAAGAATTGAATCATCACACAATAAGTCAGTAACATTAAATGCGCCTTTGTTCAGCGCAACTTTGACTGAGTTTCAATCGCTCTCTGGAAATGACGTCATTAGGCTAATTCAAAGTTCAACATGTGAACTAGATATTGTTCCAATACCAAAGTTGAACGATAATCTTTAACATTTTGCACCAGTTGAGACAGACATTGTTAACATATCGCTATCAGCTGGGTTTTTTCCAAATGAGTGGAAAAGGCTGTGATAAAACCTTTACTGAAGAAGAAAGGTCTCCCTCTAGAACTTCAAAACTATCGGCCTGTGTCAAACGTGTGCGTTTTATCAAACTTCCTTGAGAAAGCTGCCTTACAACCAATTACTCAGCATATTGAAGTAAACAGTCTTCTTCCATCATATCAAAGTGCATACAGAAAAAGCCTTGGTGTACAAACACCCATGATTAAAATGTATAGCGATTTATTGGATGCTATTGACAACAAGAAAGTTACGATCATGGTTATGATTGATCTCAGTGCAGCTTTTGATACAGTGGATATTCCAATTGTACTTCAAAATCCTCATGATGACTTTGGTATTAAGGACACCCCTTTGAACTGAGTTAAATCCTACTTGACTGAAAGGACAATGAAATTCGGTGTACCCCATGGCTCCTGTGCGGTTCCGGTCATGTTAACCATGTATATCGCTGCTCTGAACAGGGTTGTACCGAAATACCCAGCAGATATGTATGGATATGCTGAGGATCACAAAATTGCTTTCATAATTCAAGCTGGAGATCGAAGAATGAGACAAATGTTCAACAGCTAAATGATTGTCTTGATGATATCATCTTGTGGATGACAAGTTGAAAATGAATAACTCGAAAACTGAAATTATCTTGTATGGAACTAAGTATCATGTAGCAAAACTTAACATCTCAAGCGTAATTGTTGGTGGATGTGTGGTATAGTGTGTTGATCATGTGAGAGATATTGGTGTACATATGAAAAGTACTCTAAATTTGGATATGCATATTAAAAAGAAATGTCAGATTGCGCATGTCCAGCTTAGCAATCTGAAAGACATTTGTAAACATCTCTCACAAATATCAACATATGTATTGGTACACGGTCTTAATCACTCTCGCATTGACTTTCGCAATGGACATTCACGGATATCCCTGCCTATCTGATTAACATACTCCAGAAAGTTCAAAACCAAGCAGCAAGAGTGGTTACCAATGCTCCATATGGTCACCATACTACTGAAATTCGTAAATCTGTTCACTGGCTTCCTGTGAGGGCAAATATTCGGTTCAAAATTCTTATTATTGTATTTCGAATTGTGCAGGGAACAGCACCATCTTATTTGGGGTTTTTGTTCAACCGTATTCAAGGAAAATACAGACTACGATCTTCTGATGACATTCAATTAATTATTCCAAAGACCAGAACCAGAATCGCTGACAGATTAATAACTGTGGTTGTGCCAAACTGGTGGAATGCTCTTCCTAGAGGCCTAAACATTATCAGAAATGAAATTACTTTCAGACAGGAACTGAAAACATATTTTTAAAAATGTTTTACGATTGAAGTGTTCGCCTGTTTCCGTGTGTGTATATAATTCTATAGGATTGTCTAAATACCTCATTTACTGTGTGAAGTGCAATAGAATATTGTGCTATAGTTTTTGCGCAATACAAATGTATCTTTATTTGTATTTAATAAATCAAGGTAAAACGGATTGACGGTGCTTTCGAAATCAAATCCAATATTGTTTTAAAGCTGACATGTAGACAATCTACTTGTGGTTGACATTATATAATTATTATGGTAAACTAACTAATGATACAATGAGCAGCTTTTTTTAAAACCCACCCAATAAAAACACGCATAATGGACTACAGTTGTCACATAATGACAGTTATGATCAGTGTTAGAACGATCATTTAATTCGATAAAAACATTAATACACCCGCTGGAAAATCAATAGTTTTGGAATATTATAGAGTATATTTGTATGTTTCGGTGTTAGATCGAAAGTTATTTTACCGAGTGAGCAGACGCAATATTTTCACGGGTGGCGCTACCACGAGCGAGTAAAAATTTAAGTCAGATTCTTGCGAGGTGAAATAACTTTCGATCTTAAACCGAAACATACAAATATTCTATTTGTATTATGCTTCATTTTGGTATATATTTTTTAAATTTTTACTCGCTAATTACATTGAATTTCCCCGTTGATTGCCTCAATATTTTATGTGATTTCATATACCGTCGCGCGTTCGTCTCCTATCAAGTAATTCTTTAATAAAATCAGCGACTTGTCCGTACATAAATGTATTGTATTTAATTATAGAGTAAGCAACAAATGAAATGTTATAATTATTTTATATCCGATGCGAAAATATATTTTTAAATTATGTATTCATCCGCCATCGTTGACAAGAAAAACGACATACAAAAATCACCAACAAATACTAGTAACTAGAATCTAACAAACAACGTGTGAAACGAAATTTAAATGATTAAATTATATGTGATCAACATGAGTTATTTCTAACTCATGATCATAATGTTGTGGTAAGTATATTTAAATACATACACATCATGTAGAGTCGAAATGTTTGGCGCATAATTGTTCACTTTTGCCACAAAATAGCACAACCACTTGCCGTGTCGAAAGTCGGTGAACCCCTAGGTTTAGTGATCTAACTAACCTATATATCGCAGCAAGATTATACTTCCTTCTTTCAAGAAATACATGGTAAACTATAATAACCTAATACGACTTCGGTGGTTAATTTAATTCACATACACACCATGCAATTAAAAAGTAGGGATTATTCACATAGACACAAACTCAATAGTTTACAATCGGCACATTACACATTACACATAGTACTAGTTCAATAAATCGAGGTGTTTGTTACCTTAATGACTTAATTCCAGTAATTGAATCATCGATTAATACATTCGTTCCAATATTGAGATCACATTTTAATAAATTTACATCGGAGCCGTATCTCAAAACAATATAAGATACCCTGCTTTTAACACTGTATACGCATTGACACGACTGTACCATATATATATCGCCCCCTGCACGCATACACCCGAAGACGCAGAACAGTTAATGTACATCGGCACAGTCATGTTGGTTAGTTGATGATGTTTTTAAACAAGTAAAAGAAGAACTCAAATACATTGTTTTGTCACTGGTGACTATTAATGAGAATGGCGTTTTCATAGAAATAATATATTTGTCCAGTTTATTTCACTTAAAAATAACATTTTATCTGTCGAATGTAAAAATTAAAGTGATAGTGAATTGTAATGGACGTTACTCTGGAATACATTAATATTTTAATAGAACTGTGATTTATTACTGTCTTTGTTTTCCCTGTTTAAATACTTTGATAAATAAATGTAGTGTCGAACTTGTATGTATGCCGAACAATGTTCAGTTGTGTCAAAAGATGACACTGACAAGTAACGTTTTAATAGCCACAGCAAACCCTAAACTTGCGTATAAATAGAGGACCTAACATGGGTGCTTATGTTTTCGAATTTATTAAAAGTACTGGTCTAAATGATATTATACGAGGCTTTGCCGAGCATTATAGCATTTTCGACGAAGAGTTTAATAAAGTCAATAAAATATTAACACGAATGGTAGATTCTATTTATCACATAAACGGGCTTAAAACAAACAAAATCACATATACTCGTTTCTCTAGCCGCCCTTGCATTGACGTCTTTTGTGATTCGGTCGAGTAAAATTGTTCCAAACATTTTCACAAAGTAAACAACGACGATTAATACCGATAATTAAACCGGATTTAATGTCGACCTATGTCGAAACAGAAAAGAAACACTTAACAACATGATCGATAATTAACTACAGTTGTCAGGAAAGCATTGAAGAATTGAAATATTTAGTGCACACACTTGCTGTGACGACATGAGGCCGTGACGTCACTGAGTCAATTCTAAAGTAATTCAAAGCAAAGAAGGTACTATGGGACGGTAACACTCGTCTATGTAGCTAAGCTGGCGACTCGTTGCATACTTCCGATTTGTAACTTAACAGTTTTATAATATCAAGTATGTGTACATATTTCAGATTGTTTGCATGGAATATGGAACAAAACAAAAACATAAGACAGCAATGCGAAGAAGAATAAACAATTATTGAAAAAATAGTACTTAAAACAGTTTTACCAAGAGATCTTCAATCCGACTTGTTCTAGAAATGCTAGTTTATCAAACCGAAATAAAGAAAATTGGCCATAATAATAGTGCGGTTTTGTGTTCTCAGGTTAAGGCGCGTCCGGTGTACCATTGAATAAACGTTTCACTTCACTGTTCTCACAGCGTCGTTTAGTTGAGGTTTCTTCCAATGGTGATCTTGCCTTTTATTTGTTCCTGGTAACAGAAGAATCTCTACGTACATTATGTAGACATGCGTATCTATTTGGAGTTCTTAAGTCAAGACAAGCTGTTTTCTTCGGTCTAGTTTTATATCCGTTTTGATTGGATTTAGGATAACTGTCATAACTGTCATCTTCGTTTGCTGAGTATTGTTGTTCGTCGAGTAGCGGGTCTTTTTGTATTCGAGTGTTTCTGTTTCAATGTTATAGAATTTATTCCCAACGTAGAGTTTATCACGAACCAGAGTTACCTTTTCTTTGATGGATTTGTCATCTTTGTATTTTCGAAATATTGGATATATCTGTCTGCGGCGTTTTTTCCATTTCCGGTGGTAATTGCTCGTTTATATAATATCCGGTTTTCTTTTTGTTTAGTTTGATTTTTCAACATTTCGTTGTCTTCAATCATTTATGATACTCGTATTACTTCGTTGAGTGAGTTTGGAACTACTTCGTTGTGAGAACTTGGGATGTGGACGTATTTTAGCTGGTTCTGGCTTTCAGTTTTTTTTGTGTTTGGAAAACGGGAACCATTGATGTATGCCTCTCCAATTGCCACACTACTATAGACGGTACTTTGGCGGTACCGTCCAAAAATCATAGGAGGTACATTAATCAACAGATCTACGCTGACACAGTTGGATATATGTCACTGAGTATCGCTGTCAAGCATTTGTACTTGTTTTATCGGAGGATGGATTGCATCAGCGTGTGGTCTATTCTGATTGATGTTCACATAAAGTGTTGATACATTCAGACAAGCTGAAATGTACATTTACATCGGATTTGAAGTACGCGTTCAGCTCGCAATGGTTAACATTAGGATAAACTTTCGTTTATGAAGCCGTTGGACATTTAGACGATCGCGAAACTCGGCCATGTTTGTTTGGAATTCTGACAGCGCGTATTAATATGTATGCGGCCCTAATTTGCATAAATATCCACTAATAGATTACGAGAAATAATGCATAGGTTATAATCACTCCCGCGCCGTATGTTATTTGATAAATTAAGAATAGTATGTTGGTGATGTCGACAGAGAAAGTTTATCAGGCAATTCGGCTGAATAAATACCTGAGCAAAGCCTGATAAACTTTCTCCATCCACGTCAACAACATATTATTATATTTATCCTGTCACTGTTTGTGTTAACTCGAGAAATACCTGTGCATTCAGCCTATCAGTGCCATTTTTGCAAAGGCTTTTCCGACACAAATGGATGAAACCGATAGACATTCTAATATTGAGAAGATGGGTTGGGTATGTACTGCTGATACGGTATTTCCATGAGACACTCGTCCGCACGGTCATTGATGCGTTCAACGTAGATGGGCTCAAATTTCCGACATGATATTGTTAGTATAGTGTCAACAGTAAACAATATGTTTATTACATTTACTACTAGTTATTGTAAGCGCTTGCATTCAGGTCAACATGCAAACGGATAGAATTAAGTACCGTTTGGATGGAAACAAAACAGTTTTGGGAAATGAACTTTATATTGTATGCATTTAGCAAAAATATGAGAACTGTGATAGTGCTTAATTGAAAATCCACATTTGAAAAAGTCCCTGATAAAGATAACGTCGCGACACTTTACTCCCGACAAGTCACGTGATCATGTGTCGTGAGATACAAGTCATGGACCAAGTGACCTGAAAACTATTGCCTGACTACTACAATACATATGATTTTGAAGTTACAGAATTATTGAATACAGCTAATAAATTGCTTTGAACAGTTTTTTGAAGACCAGTTAGTGATAAGACATGTTAAAGGGCAATGTCATTCTAATATTCCTCAGGTGGATGTCATTTTTAACACGGAAAATCGTGCAGATACATTTTAAAGAAAAATCGTGTTATAATCACCCATCTGTTGTACTGACTGTTCCAAGGTTGTACATCGCTGTATGATTGTTTCTATGTGTGTGTTGGATGTTTGTTAAGTTCTGTCTTCCCCATATGCTGTTTCACTTGATATAATATTCACGTTCTTAAAGAATGATGGTCATCTTTCAGGACAATTTCTCAACTAATACACATTTTATTCCAACTGTACATTGTGGCCATCGGAATGTTAGAGGACCCTTATTTCTGACACAATTTAGACAATTTTTAAAATTATACTGTACAATTATTTTTATATGTTATCCTCGGCTCAGAACTCACATTCGATTCTGTACAAAATGTCTTTAGATTGATTGATTCGTGATGTCCGACCCAGGTTAACGTGAATCTGAAGACAATCAATGTGGTAACAACTTACCATCGACGAAAAGGGTACATGACACACTGGCTCTCATTTTTATACTCGCGATCTCTTTGAATGCGCGTCCTTATGAAGGTGGTGACCTTCATCAACTCCGTAAACTTTTCGTCCAGGCCCATGATGGTTCTTTAATATTATATTTACTTATATTTCACTTTATGACCGCTTCCTATAGGTTACGTACCAGTATGTGGTCGAAATACAAGCATTGCTATGTTTGTGAACGAGGGCCTCGACTTGCCGAGATCGATAGTGAACGTACGTTTAAGGACTCATCTTTATCACACGACCATTGAGGCACTATATACAAAGTCGTGCTTATTTAGTTCTTAAATTGTAAATATCACTGTCGAAATAAAACCATTCTACAAACACAGTCTGTGGCTTTGTGTGATTTTGATGCACCGTTTACGTAGTGATAAACCAGTCTAGGATCTAAAAATAGATATAGTGTGCATTCGTGTTTTACAGTTACGCTAGTTGTAGTTTATCAGGTACAATTTATATGGATTAGTCTGTAAATGTAAACTTATTGACATTGCTAAATTAAATGTATTAAAGGACAAATTTTACAAGTATGAGTGTATTATAGAGTGGTGATGAAATTTAAATTGTTTTGACAATATTTCTACATTTTACCATGTTGTTTTTATGACAAATACTGCCTGAGAAAGTATAACTAAACTGTAAAATTGTTAACATTTATAGGATATTCGACACGGACATTAACATACATCAACTGATAGTTATGAGTGCTGCTTTGTGTGATTATTCGTTCACAATAGCACTGGTAATGTTTACAGTAGGTAAGATGATCATTGTTATATTTTAAGTCTGATCACTATTAAATGTATGTTACATAATATTGAGAACTGGTACGACATTGAGTGCATGTACTCTGTAAAATAAATTTGTGCACTAATGCACATTTAAAAGAGCGTGCACATACAAGCTATGTAAAACATTACATGTTTAATAATTCGAATAATGTGTTCTTACTATATCAACGATACTCTTGAATAGTTATCTGATATACGGATGCAACCATTTAATTTCGGAAGTAGTTTGCTATCAACTACAATTGATTCAAAACGTGCACTATTGGTTCATTTTCAGGTAAAGTTAGTGCGAGTCCGACGCTTACAATTCTCAATAATAAATCTCATTTGGAGTGTGGAACTATGCAAACAGTGCTAACATGTGAACTTCAGGCTCCGCTAGATTTTACAATGCAATGGTTCGTAGACGGTACTTCTGTATCCAGATGTGATAAACAATCTTGCAGTCGTAAAGATGGCATGTCGTCTAATTATAACACAACTGTGACGGATGTTGGGAATATATTTAAATTTTACATAAGCCCTGTGGACATATTTGACACCAGAACATTTTCCTGCACAGACGCAAAGCCTTCAAATGACATTATAATTACAACGGAAGAAGGTAAGACGAATTCTCTGTTTTCGGCATAATTAGCCGCGTGAATATGCTCCAAACATATAAGACAAAAACACATCAAAATATTCATGGATATTTGGCGACGTTGTGAGAAATAATGCTTAGTAAATGTCTCCCAAGGTTATCTACTCAGTTCAGTGAACGATGAGTAATAACTGTGCAATAATATTTATTTTTATGCGCGTAACTTTGCATAAACATTATAACAATAGGATTCCGCGTTCCTGACAGTGATCCGAGTCACATTGAAAGGACTTTTTATATTGACAGAAACTCAATGTAATGATGTCATTGGACATAATTGTCGTGACGCTTTAGGCATAATAGAAATAAAGTAATTAGGAACGCCTACTCATGTTGTTGACTCTTTTGCATATCTTATACGTATACACCGGTCTGAATTTACATTGACACCACTTATGTGGTGACTGATCAACTCTTAATCGTGATATGTATTTCCTGCAATTGTGCTAAATAATACGGATACAAAACGATAGAGTATTAATAGTTTAGTAGGTATGTAAATTTATTCGACTTTCAGAATTGTATTCGTCAATACAGGCCCAGTCCTTAGTTCAACATTGAACTGTTAAACAATAAACATAAACCTATGTTATGTCACTTAATCAATAATGACAGAATGTTTGTGCAAAAGTCTTTGAAAAGAGAATGATACATGTATCAGTTACATCATTTTAATTTTCAAAAATAACATTTGTGTATTATTTGGTCCAATGTCTATCACATAACAAATTGTTGCATGTAAGCTAGATAATTAAAGACTGCATGCCCCATTATTATATATATATATAATTAATTAAACATGCCGTGTTTGTGATTAAGTAATATATGTTCTACATTTTCAAATGGAATAGCATGAACAATTGAATATGACTGTACATATCTTGTCTCGTTTTTAATCAGTGAAGATTAACAAGACACTCACTACAATTACGAACAAAACAGGGGTTAACAACGTGGAATTCGTCGTAACTACAAGCTGTGTGTTTCAACCGGATGCAGTAAAGCTTTCTCTAGAAAGTAAAAAGGTACATTGCAATTGATTACAAATGTCATAATTCGGCAAATGGACCTCCATCGAAAAATATGCATTTAACAATGTTAAGCTTGAATATGTTATTGCCGTTTTATGCATGTTTTTGCATGTTTTTTATGTTCGCATAGTTACAATATAGTATATCAAAAGGAATCTTTAATTATAGTAGTGTAAGCTGTCGAAGACGATCCATGAATAGTTTTTGTATATGTATAGGTCAACGGAAGTGGTGGATTCACATCTGTTCAAGTTGAAAGCTCGAATACAGAGACAGTTTGTTCAAATACAGAAAACCCGTATTGCGGAGGAAACAAGACCAGTAAACCAAAACTTGTTTTCACAATATCAACGGATGAAAATGGTGGCGAAATGCATCAGTTTAAGCTGCGCCTTATACAAACGTTAGAGAACGGAACTAAGTACACTATAACATTCGAAAACGATGAAATTGGACCGCTTAGGTTACCAAGTAAGTACACTTGTACACAGTATATACAACATCTAAAATGGAAATAATTCAAATCACAAAGGAATGATACTTATTATAGTTTTCATAGATAGCATACTAGTTTGTTTTTCTTGAAAATGCTTTAAATCTAATTATCACACTTTGATAGTCGAAATTGTTTAATTTCACGTGTTTGCATGGTGAGCTTAAAAACACCTGAGCAAAGGCTCAGGGTAGCTATTGACATTATTCGCCGTCCGTCCGTCCGCGCTTAACTTAAACCTATTCTCCTCCTAAAACACAATGCCAACTTTGACCGACGTTCACAGATATTGGGTCCCCTTTCAAAATAGTTCAAATAATTTCACTCCACGCAGAGTTTTGGTTACCATGGCAACGGAGCGTAAAAACTTTTAACATGTTCTTATCAAAAACTGCTGTCCCAATTTCGATACAGTTTCACACAAGTGTGCATTGATTGAAGCTCTACCAAGATTGTCAAATTATTTGGATTCGTCAAAACATGGCTGTCAGGGGCAATATAAAAGTATCCCTGTCAATATTACTGGCCAAATTGCGATATAAGTTCACAAACATGTGCATTGGGTCACATTCTACCAAGATTGTTCATAATTTCACTGACATGTTTTCTAACAAGATTGTTTGACAGTGTGTTTCATTGAAAACATGCCTGCCAGGTGGGTGGGTAACTTATCCGATATATATACATTATAATTAATACAGGGATTACTATTAACATGCTGGATATCATACTTGCTAACTTCGTGAGAATCTTAACTTTAATGAAATGTTGCACCCTGTGATACAGTACTATAATACCAGATGTTTCAGGCGCCCAGATGAGCAATCCTGGGCCATCATCTTCTTATGTAGAAGGAAACTCCTTCCAGGTGAACGTTGTACAAAACACAAATCTCTGAAACATACAGTTAACAATAATATCAATACGCATTTTGTTTCATTGTGCCCTATTTTACGTTAGTTACTTTGACTCCTCGTGTATTATAACTATACTGGCACGAATGTATATTTCCCTTCAATTTCAGTCTCATCGTGTAATGGTTCTTAAATGTTCCTTTTAAGTAACGGTAACATTGATTACACACATCTATATCATTATTATGATTATACATCAATTAAATACTCAGGTGGAAACCTAGGCTTCGTTCCTTTGGATTACGTTACACTTAACTTATTATTACGTATAATGTGAGCTGATTGATTCACTGGCATGTATAAATGGTTGAAATAAATATTTTTTTATTTGGACAATCTATTGATACTAATACAAGAAGTCGCTGTGACACCCGAAACAATTGACTGACTACTTTTTATATCAAGTTATTACGGTTGGTTTAGTTGCTTAGCTCTCTTAAATAATGATAATAATCAAAACAGCTCGAACGACAGGAGGTATCATGTAAGTCATATAAATTAAACACAAATGTAACATTTGTCAACAAAAGTGTAAAAAGTATTTTTACATAAATACAGTGTCTTCTATGTTTGTAAAACAGAACAATCAAACGAACACTAACCACAAACTTAATTTGTGTGTACTTTCTTAGGATGGTCCGTGGTAGAAAAACACTGCGCGTCAATCTGGTTTAATGATGCATTAAACCAGGGACCGTAATAATGTGTTCCAGATCAAACCTAGCCCCGCACAATCACTTAGACAAGAAGACAGGGGTCAGATGTTTATAACTGCAAAAAATGTCGCCAAGGTATATGTCTATCAAACGTATGTCCGTCCACGGTGTGCTAGTAAATGATCTACCTTACTTACAAACTGGATGTTGACATTCGCGCTCCCGCCAATTTACCCCCGTCAAAGTAGCAATGCAAGATTTTGATCGGATTCGTGATATATTTTACTTCCACAAGGAGGATCAAATAAGACCAGTATAGACGGTGATATGGGTAGGGTAATAACTAAGTGCGCATCGCCTCCATAGCAACTCTGTCATCTTATTTTGTTTAACAGGTGCTCGATTCACTATTTTTTGACAAAACAAGTCGTATCCATAAATCTCTTGTGTTGAAAAGACAAATAAATCCACGAAAAGCTACTATTTTCTGTTTATTGCATGGAAAGCATAAATATGTTCATGAAAATAAGAGTTAATGCAGTGGAAAGACCGATGGTGTCCAACTTCTATATACTTTTGTGAATGGTTAAGCAGGACGTTGTACAGCGACAGTATAGGGACGTGACGTCCGTGGCTGGACTACATTAAACCTATCCTACTATCAGCCGACTAATAAAATGAATAACAACATAAGTTATATCCGCTACAACTTCCAAATACATATTGCGGTGAACACATGACAGTGTACGTAAAACATAGATATAAACAATCGACCCGCGAAACAAGTCAATAATGTTGTCGTGGAATGATCAGAAAACAGAACAACTGAAGTAATGTCGATAATGACACGTCAAGTTGAGCAAACTACAAACATGGACCAGTTTCCTTCCGTTTTTCCGGGATAGTTAGGCACCATCCTTACATATTAAAACCCGCCCCGTCGTCGCTTACACAATGAGGGAAGCGAGATGGTAAACTGCAGAAATCGACAACCAAGCATGCAATGCGGCGCAGTGCTGTTGTTGAATCGTAGTAGATTGTGTGACACGAATAGGATAGCGTTCGCTGATGGTACAGAAAGGGACGTTAATTTCTGTTATATAGTCTGATCTTGTTACGCCTACTGTAGCCTTACAAATATAAATATATTGACCGTTCCTAGAATATGAACGGTTGCGTTGAATGTCTCTTCCTGTTTAGTTTTTGTGCAGTCCCGTATAATTCTCCGTTCACATAATTTTAGTTTCAGTATTTACTCCCCAAAAGTATTCATTTGTTTTATTTCGTAAAATATCTGAAAAAAAATATTTTTGTCTCCAATGTATTTGTTTGTATTTAAGTAAAATGTATCACAGCTTACTAAGACTTTATATGTATTCGTATGACAGTAATGAACAAATAAAACTTTGCACCAATCATTCATACTTATTAAATGTGGAATTAGGTTCATATAAAGTCATATGCATGCATACTTGTATTGATATATCTGCATAGTTAGGAGGGTTATACTTCAATGACGCAAGACGTTGTTATCTCCGACATTGTCTTGCATGTAAAATCATATGGTCAAACACTACTCCACTACACGACGTTCTTATCGTCTTATGCGAGTGTATGATACCATGACATTATATGCATAAGATTGAATGCTTAATATTGTAATTGTGATAAACTAGAATATCTAGTAACTGTTTCAAAATGAATTTAACACGACCACATGAGTGATTGACAGAAGCACACCACTTATTTTTGCTAACAAATAGTCTAAGCTACAAAGGACGTTGAATTGTATTTTCAGACAATAACGGAACCACCTCTCAACAGACGGACAGTACAACGTTATCATCAAAGACAGATACAGTCCTAACTAGCCCTTCAGACAATAACGAAACCACCTCTCAACAGACGGACAGTACAACGTTATCATCAAAGACAGATACATACAGTCCTAACTAGCCCTTAAGACAATAACGGAACCACCTCTCAACAGACGGACAGTACAACGTTATCATCAAAGACAGATACAGTCCTAACTAGCCCTTCAGACAATAACGGAACCACCTCTCAACAGACGGACAGTACAACGTTATCATCAAAGACAGATACAGCCCTAACTAGCCCTTCAGACAATAACGGAACCACCTCTCAACAGACGGACAGTACAACGTCATCATCAAAGACAGATACAATCCCAACTAGCCCTTCAGATAATTCAAGATCGATTAATTATACTGACATTACTGACTGTCAAACGTCCGATATGCATGAGTCTTTCATATACCTGATTGTTGGCGGTGTACTGCTTTTCGTATTGCTTGTTTCATTTATAACACACGTCGTGTACATTAGAATTAAGTCAAGCAAACGAAGTGACAAAAATATACAACATACTGACTGTAGCATGGAAACAAACTTGAACTGACACAAGTGCTAGAAGATGAGACTCTTGTCTATAATCATGTATTCGTACATGTGTATCCACAGAGTACTATTAGACATTAACATCATCTGATTTCCAAGAAGTACGAGATTCAAAGAACTGTAAAACATTTTTAATAAGCTGTATATATTTTTTTTCATTTAGCCTTGTAATTTTAAGTAATCAGATTTTTTCACTATAAACAGAACATATACTTGAGTTTATGTAGAAAACTGTATCGACGACGGTTGAGATTCCAAATAGGGTCAAATACAACAGTTCATATAAAGGGCTATTGCCAAAAACTGGTATTTTAAACTTTCACCTGTATCTGAATGTGTGTATTCATAAATGAATTGTTATGGATAGTATAAAAGTGAAGATAGTATTTAACAAAGAAAGTAATATTATATAATGGCTCAGATTTAAGAAAGAAAGATTTAAGAAAGAAGCTATAGCTTCAAATACATGAAGGATTTCCATCGTTTTCCAGTATAAGGTGCCTTTGACAACATATTTATAAGGGAAAATAAAAATAGGGACCATTAGCGGAAATCATCGCATAATAACAAAAACATACTTGTGTGTATTTTGTTTTCGGCGTAGCTGTATAATATTGATGTTGACCTACTTTTTAGACCAATCAAATGTTGTACATGAAGCGCGTTGTTTAAATATGCAATAAATTAGACTATTTGATTGGTTTATATTTAAGCGGAGAGGCACGAAACCGGGTGTCTCGATCCGATTATTCACTATTGATCAAGTCTTTATATAAACTTTATGAAAGTCGAAATTATAGTAGATGATATGTGTTACTTTTTCTACCAAAATTTGACACGATTTTTTTAATTTCATAGTTTTTAGTAATCTATCGTTGACAGATCCTTCTCGTCCCGTAGTGTACCCCTTTGACAAAATCAGAGTTCAGAAATAGGGCGATTCTTGTTGCGAATGTTTCAACAATTTTTAATATATTATTGTGCACACTGGTATTTTTCATTTAATAAATTAATAGCCAATTCAGTGTCTGTTGACTATACACAACGCTATAGAGCAATAAATAACATATCGTTAGACAGTCCATGTTAAATAAAAACATTGTATAGCGTAATAATGTATTCATTGTTATCTACGGCAAAACTACTGTTTTGTTTTAAGTCAATGACTAGTTAACATACCACGTGACACCATTGCATCTGTCTTGTTTATATTGTATGTTTGTCACATTTGTAGAAACAGTTGCATTCATCAAATGGTTGCATCTTTTTCGGCTGCTAAAGCAATATACCAGTGTTTAAAATCATGGTTAAAATTATAAAAAATTGACATTGGTGTTGAATTTAATAAATATTAAGTAAGATAAAATCGTTCCCATTACATTAACAAATGCATTCCAACAGGAACAGAATGTATCAGTATTAAACAATATTACATGATTTTATTTTGAAGACCGATATACAAAATGTTCAATTTCAGACGGTATTCAGGATGCAACGACTCATGATATCAATTTGAGTACAACTTCTACACAAGGAGGTATTTCTTCAGGTCACCCGATTCAACCCTTCCCTGCTTTAACAACCCAATTTTGCAGAGCCAATAATTGGTTTAACAATGAACCCTCAACATGTTCCTCTACTGTACTCATTCTCAGATACGTTACGTATATTACGGAACTGTTTTGGGTTAGGCCTAAATTGAAACAAAACAGGTCAGACGTATCAAAACAATTATTATCAGTGAAAAACAATCGAAATACCAAAATGTCGGTTGGTAAATAAAGGCACAGACCAATCGATATAGTCAGTAACATGGGGGCGGGTCACCGCCGTTACGTTACGTTGACGTCGCAATTACAGAGGAAAACATTCATTAAATAGTTATATTTAAACCTTTTTTTCAAAATAGTCCCCTTTAAACTTAATGCACCCCCGATGATGCTGTATCCAATGTTGAGAATTGTCCAATTACCATTATTCATCAAACTGGGTAATAAACTGTTGTGCAGATATTGAAAGCTCTCCAAAACTATCAAATTTGTCATCGGTGTCTATTAACGTCAAACTGTTTTCCAGCGACCATTCCTGAGTTCCTCATTGAACTCCTCTTTTACGTCTTTGAACACGAGCAACCTCTTGACTCAATTATGTCACGTCTGCTTCATCGTCTGGAGCCTTTCTGTTGGCGTCTTGCATAATTTATAACATACTTTGATTGACGCGCGATTTTCTCTCTTGGGAGTTGACGTCAATTCGCCCATGACGATTTGGGCCACATTCACTTCTTCGTAAACTGTAAGCAATGGCATCATAAGTCTGCATACTGACGTCCAAATTTGTTGGCATCATTTAATGGGTAATTGATTAGCTATGTGTATTTTTAAATATGATAGTTATGAACAGTATCAGTGTGGCCCGCCTAGGCATTACCTTGTTTCTATGACAACGATAGTTTGTACTATGAATGACAACCAAAATTTGCGACTGTCGATCTATAGAGTACGAAACATTATCCATATAAGAGCAATTCAATAACATTATAGGTGTGTATTAAATAGTTATGTAGAAAGTCATTTCTGGATCACCCTTTGTACATGTAATTGAACGTATGTCCTAACATGTAATTGAACGTATGTCCTAACATGTAATTGAACGTATGTCCTTACATGTAATTGACGTATGTCCTAACATGTAATTGAACGTATGTCATAACATGTAATTGACGTCTGTCCTAACATGTAATTGAACGTATGTCTTAACATGTAATTGAACGTATGTCTTAACATGTAATTGGACGTATATCCTAACATGTAATTGGACGTATGTTTTAACATGTAATTGAACGTATGTCCTAACATGTAATTGAACGTATGTTTTAACATGTAATTGAACGTATGTCCTAACATGTAATTGAACGTATGTCCTAACATGTAATTGAACGTATGTCCTAACATGTAATCGGACGTATGTCCTAACATGTAATTGGACGTATGTCCTAACATGTAACTGAACGTATGTCCTAACATGTAATTCGACGTATGTCCTAACATGTAATTGAACGTATGTCCTAACATGTAATTGGACGTTTGTCCTAACATGTAACTGAACGTATGTCCTAACATGTAATTGAACGTATGTCCTAACATGTAATCGGACGTATGTCCTAACATGTAATTGAACGTATGTCCTAACATGTAATTGAACGTATGTCCTAACATGTAATCGGACGTATGTCCTAACATGTAATTGAACGTATATCCTAACATGTAATTGAACGTATGTCCTAACATGTAATCAGACGTATGTATGACATACGCAGTTTGTAATGCAGTTTATGAAACTACTTTAGCAAACGCTTGTTTGCGTTTCACACTACTAATCTTTTACACATATGAAAAGCTGTTGATACGCTGACATTATTATACGTGATATAGACGTTCTGATGAATACTGATGGGAGTAACTTTATAACGATCTACGATAGCAATATATAGCTTGAACTAAATTCCCTGTTTTTTTTAGAATCCAGTAGTTTTCAACTTAGCTTTCACTAATGCAATCGTTCGTATTTTCTTTCGGCGCAGCCGTACTACGTGTTTTGATATTTGCATATCAGTGTTATGTAAACCAATCAAACCTTACGTTAACCTCCAAAGCGATTTCTTTACAACCGATCAATGTTTGTAACATTGACGAGTATTGGTTAACCTTTCGATAAAAGTTACGTTACCTTACCGAAATCCACTGAATTTCGGTGAATTTACCGAAATCCATTTTTGATCAGGAGTCACCAGGAATCGTTACATCTCGCCAACATAGGAAGGTATATATTTGCTATACACATGCATTTACAGAAAACTTCTACTATAACGATACAGCTAGCAGAGATAAATCGCCAAGTACGGTACAAATCTCACGGGGCCTAGCCCGCCTTTTTATTGATTATATTCCGTATACGACGATGTCGCCTATTTCGATATTTTAGATACAATACTAAGTTCCTTGGGTCATAAACTCTAATGTTATATAATTACGTCAATATATAGGACGCTTCTTGCACCTGCGAAATAATAAATAATGTATTGGTCACACATATGTTGCGACCGGTGGGCAAAAGCCTACGGCAAACACATTGTATGTGATTGACTTCAACTGCTAACACTCAGGTCCATAACCTCTTTACGATTTAAAAAATCACTTGCTGCTAGTGACACTTCCTTGCGAATGTTTGATAATTGCAACATCTTTACAACAACTGCAACATTCGAACGACCTCCGAATGAATCCCTGCGATTTGATATGCGTTCAGCTGCGGTTTCCGGTCGTAGACGAAGTGTTTAACGTAGTTGACCGTATTATGAGGATGCAATAATATGTTTCGAAGTGGTTGAATGCCAGAAGTATTGGTTATAAAAATCAACACCTACTCGTTGTAATGTTTACTTTCCATGTCTCGTGACGAAAGTGGGTTATGCACATAACTACTTTCGATTCGAAAACGAAATTAAAACGTCCAAGTAACGTAATATTCGTTATAAAAATTGATGAAATATTGAAATGCTAGAATTTACATTACTGAATAGATTTATAATTAATGCACATTTCTGAATTATCCATCCCTTGTCACTTCCAAATTATTTTCGGTAAATGTTAACCTTGTATCTAATGATATTTGGATACAACGATGCATGTATTACGCTCCACAGGATATCCTTATAAGCGGGATTTGTTGTATATTTCTGAACATTGCCATTTACGTGCGTTCCTGATTGAACTACACTTGCTTGCTTTCCACTTTCAAATGTAATATCAGAAACAGTTGGTATAAACAGCATTTATTTTTAAGTTCGTGTCAGCATGTGCTCAAGGATGATTGTCTATGGTCATTCAGCAAGCGGCATCTGCCCGTCGACCGTCCGTACATTTTTACTTTAAACAACATGTCGTCGCATTATTTCCATAAACCCCATATCTTGTTGTTCGCCTTTTTGAGAAAAAATACTTTAAAGCTTTACCCTCTTAAGATAATTGTTACACGTGTGGTTATGTAATTGCATTTTTTTAAGTTATGGGCATTCCAGAACAATATAGGTAGTACAGATAAAAAGAGCTTGGAAAGACGGTTTCAACATCACCAAAAACTCGAAATCGCCAAAATTTGTGATATGGGGTTCTGGAATAAGGCGACTATGTCCTCCTGGAACAACTAGCAGAATATGATGATGATGATATGTCAAATGTTTTCCAGCACTGTCTACCACAAAATGATTCAAATAAATTTGATTTGTCACAAAAGTAGGTCAGACACTCTGATTGGATTAAAATAATAAACACTTTCCAAATAAGTAGACGAACCCTTCAAATCACTTGTATTCAAGTTATTCAATTTTATTAACATTCTAGACGTCACATGTATTTTCTAACAGTGCCGAATGATCAGGTACTTACGTGAGCGCATCAGTGCCATCATGGTCTTCTTGTTTCCGTCTGTATTATTGTTGTATTGTGTTATTTGGACTTACTGGCGTCGGTTTTGTTTTAATTGTGTTGGCATATGCATCCATTATTCAGTATAACCTCATTATATTTGACATATACATACAATCACTTGACATGAATTCGCAAAAGGGCAAATACAATCGTGTTAATATTTGAGCCGATATGTCATTGTATCCATGTATATCGTAACGTAACAGAGTAACGGGGGGTTACCATTTTGTATTCTGGTTGTGTAGTTAGTATTTCATTTGATCCTTGATTAATGTATTTTTCCTATCAAGGTGATCATAACGAAGCGTCGAATCTAACACATATCTTGGTCAGAATTATAGACCGATCAAACATAGTATACAGCTACATGCTCGCTTTATTCTATCATAAGTATTTTACATTTTCTATTGTCATCTGTTTTCGATACTGCATGGATTGTCCAGTAGTTGTATGTCACTGTGACCATTAATTTGGTCTATTGTAACCAATTGCGATCCAATTTCTCTGAGCAGTATAAAAGGCCCGATTTTCGGACCAGCTGAGGCCACATCATAACATCAAATAAACCATTCCGTATCACCGCTAATATCTCTACATGAATAACATTTTGGTGTAAGCATTAAAAGCTCTTAGTATATTGTGTTACCCAACAAAGTGTACCACGTAATTTTAAACGCATTTTGAAATTGTTCTAAGTAACATATTTATTGGAATTTGAATCGAGAACTCTCACTTAGTTAGCAATGCCTTTAGACTGTGGAAAGTCACTTATTCATGTGGTATATTTAGGTATTAACTGTGGAATTTTCAAAAAGCATATTGTTAAATCTAAACTGAATGCATTCATTATTCACTGGTTACAATTTATCTGAATGTACATAGTGTATATATTATATAGAAAACTAGATATTGTAATAAACCAAATACAACACTGTATAGTTACACCTGCAAACGTTGTGATATTTTAGCCGTTAACTTTGAGTAAATACGACCTATTAATCAGCATTACACAGTAACATTCAAACACATGTATAGCACAGACATAAAATAGCACCTTCAGACCTGGAATGTAATAATATAAATCATTTTAAGTCAATACTATTATACATTTTGTTCTAGGTGTATATACGTTATTTTCATTAAGTGCAAATAAACATCTATTTGTATAAAATAAATAATTAGGTCAAGTAATGGACGGACTTGCACATATCAGAATGTATATGCAATTATTTAGGTAACCACAGACACAGACATTACAAAAACAAGCAGTAACTTCGAGCTACATTGTAAAGTCGTGAAATATTAAAACTGTTAGCTCAGCAGAAGAATATTGCATATTTCTGATTAAACGAAGCTAACTATACGATGCCAAACACAAGGTGTAATTAAAATACACTGTAAACTACTGTAATAATGTGTGTATTAACCCTGGATGACCCTGGAAAGCTGGAACGTCCAATTTATGGGGTACAAAATAAAATGTATACATTTAACCAAGAAACATATATCTTTCATGACATTAATCGCATAAACAACCGATTTTGCTAAGTGGAAGTTTCTTCGCATTGTATTTCCGTGGTATCTTTTAAACACTAAACAGTAACATAAAATTCACTGCATAATGTATCTTAAAACTCTGTCTAATGAACAGTGCACATATCTCCATTTACATTGACAATACCAAGCAGATGGTTTTAAGAGATATACTTATTTATTTGCTAAATATTCTCTGGTATGGAATTTCATTAATTGTCGACAGCAGTGTAAAATAATGTGGCGTGTTCTTTACTGAAACATATTGGGACCTTATAGAATTTGAGGTTTTGTAAAGTGATTGTTAAAATCATTAACAAGCTCAAACTTTCGTTATAGAAGATGGACATTCATTACGAAAAATCTTAAAGGCGTGATTGAGTATTAACTGTCTATATCTGCTTGCTGCATATAAAATACAAACACTATCGACACTTTGTTTTAGTCACATGTTATATGTTTAAACCTAAAATACATGTTATCATATTTATTATTAACATTAAAACACTTAATATTCAAAATGGGTACCACGAGGAACAGACCAATGACACTGTAGTCGAGCCGAGCATACATACTTCTCAGTCTTCAGATCTTAAAAAAACTTATCTTTACAAAATAACACTTGACGGGAATAGACGTTCGTCTCAATACCATTTGCATTGTTCTTCCCAGACAGAGACTTTGTTTGATACCTAAATATGCTACTTTGTCCTACGATGTAATGTTGTGTCCATTACGTAAAATTTTAAAAGTGGCCATCTGATTTAGTTTGCGTTTGGTGCTATATTTGGTTACCCAGATGTAAAGATACGTTATTGTTGTTAAGCCAGGATGAGTATTATTTCAATAACTGTGCCGCGTTTTGCAAAAAAAGTATTATCAATCCCCATAAGTTTTAGTATACTTCATAGTATACACGTATGATGACTGACTGTGTTTTGAAAGTCCAACATAACATAGATACCTGTGCACATTTGCTTTAAATTTCATCTAGCATTCATTTTATTGTTAGCCATTATGAGTGTCACTGTTTTCTGTCGTTTATAGCTCCAACTACACCCACACCTTCTCCATCGAAGTCATGCTGGTTCTGGTGCTGGTGCTGGTGTTGGTGGCCTAAACATTTCATTGTGTGTGTGATTGGCAGCATAGTTGGACTAATTATTGTCATTTTAGTGTGTATACTTATATACAGCTGTTGTAAAAGAAAAGTCAAGGGTAAGTAACACTTTGTAGTGAATTTAACGTCACATGATCGTTTTTAATTAATTGCAGAAGATATATTGCATAGTAAACTATGTTAAAGTTAGTACCCTTAAACTATCAAAAATGAGAACAATCGAGATTGACAAGTTTCAAGTTTCCAAATTATTAACGATATTGCTATTTTTCAGATAGAACTATACTTGCAATTGTATGTGCTGCTGCTGCTGCTGCTGTTGTTGCTGCTGCTTGTCGGTATGCGATAACATTCTATTTTAATTTTAACAGTTATATATATAATTGATTTAAAGCACTTTTGCAACTTTAGAGTATCGTGTGCCCTAACAAATATGTACCATCGTGTTTTCTGCCTAAAATCAAACGTATTGTTTAATTATATTGTCTACGTACCATACTGTTTATTATTATACCTCACGTGATTTATTCATGCAAAATTCACATAAATACACTATAAACATATCCGTAATGTTACCCTGCGACATACCGTTTTTACCCTTTGACCTAACTTTTTACCCTGACGCGGGTCTAATAATAGGCTACTGGAAATTCCCATAGTCCGAGTCGATAGGCGCTTATTAAAAAAGGTAACAATCAAGCGCTTGTAATGTTTGCAGACGAAATTATCTTTCAGTTTTGACAAATTCAGTTCTTTCACAAAAATTGCTTTAAAAAATCCAAAGACTCTGCAAGTACTTTATTGTTTCTGTTTCACAGTATACGTGAATTGTGTTGTTGTGAAGAAGAAGATGATCGTAAGTAGGACTGTGTTTTGAATTTATCGTCACATGATCGTTTTTAATTAAATGCAGAAGAAACATTGCATAGTAAATAATGTTAAAGTTAGTACCCTTAAATTATCAAAAAATGAGAAACAATCGAGATTGACAAGTTTCAAGTTTTCAAATTATTTACCATATTACTATTTTTCAGCTCAAGATGAGTCTGGAGATGACAGTGATGCTAACAATAGGTATGCGATAACATTTGATTCTGAATTAACAGTTACATATCTGATTGATTTAAGGTATAAGACCCATAATTGACTTCGTCATTTCCATTGTATATGTTTGACTCTATAAGCAACATATATATCTTGTTACAAAATTTAATATCAACATATTATCATTTATCATTTATTTGAATTACAAAATCCTTATTTTGTTCATAAAGGGAGGTAATATCAATTTCAGTGACAAAGTATTGAAAATAAATAAATAAGTTATAACGAAACCAAAAATTAACATTATATCCTATCACCCTCCATGGGATCTACTATTTATATAATGATTTACTAGCTATACAATTACTACGCATGTATGCATTTTTTTACATGTAAATTTTATATTCAGGCATGAACTCGATACTAGAGAAGACCATACCAACACTAACAGGTCGCATGAACGTACGTGTACGTTTTGTTTTATTGACTTTTATAATAACATAGTTGATATAGTTAAACAATAAATGTACACAGATAATTTAGCTTTTGCGAACGAATACATTTCTCTATTTGTAAACAACACTTAATGCTAAGTAGATATATTAGGGCTGTAACGAGTATCCGAATATCCGAGCACTCGCGGTCCAAGGCCAGCAAACCAAATACCAGATTCGGCCACAATAAGATCGACGATTCGCGAATCATATTATCTAAACATGTGAAATACTTTAAGACAAAATATTTCACGTTTACCATTTCATTTTCGTCGATATCTAATTATAGAAACATTAAACACATTGGTATATATTAACAACAAAACCGAAAGTAGGTAACGTGATTCATGTAGAGCTAGAGGAAGCATAGTTTCGAAGAAAAGGAATCTCGAAATAGCTAATATTTTACGATCCAATAAATACTAAAATTAATTTGAATATAAATCAAATAACACAGATAATCGTTTGACGAATAAGTGTTTTTTTTTCAATTTCGAAACCAATGCCTAAATTGTGTTGACTTTGCATGTACCGTCATTTCGTCTGCATACATGATTCTCCCTGACAAGTTCACGTCAAACGTGCATAAATACTTCGGTATTTCCGTCGAAAGTGACCGAACAGCTGTTTGTAAAACACACTTCGATGTGATAGCGTATTCTCATGGCACTGAATACCTGTGCGCACTAAATACCGGTGGTAACCGAAAATGTCCGATTACTATGCTTGTTTTCGCCGCACATTTGTTTAAATCGTAGTGTTTAGCCCCTATTAGTTCTTCCAGAGGAAATTGTCGATTTTGCAGACATATTGTATTGCAAATCAATATACAATTTCAGTATAACTCTTTGTCCAAGACATGTGTTTATTTTATTTATCACCCCACGCTTATATTGCAATTTTGAATCACACGGTTTCGCACTGTCACAAGGTAACTTGATCATCATTTTACGTATTGGTTGTGCTAGCAAAACACCCCAAAGTTGTTCAACTAAGTATAAAGTAGATATTACAAAATATGGCTTTTGACCATTACACTTGTAGTTCGTACAAACATAAATAAACATGGCGGTGAGTGGTTGGCTTGATTGAAAATGGATTGTATTTAAAATACAGATTTAATTAAGTTAATTGTAAAATTCATTTGCAGAAATGGTTTAGTGTTTAAGATATATTGTTTCCATTGTGGTTCGTGGATCGATTTGTGATTTGCTTATACTGATTCGCGATTCGGATCGGATTGACATTTGTCAGACAATCCTCAGCCATAAGATACATGTATCGTAAAGGCTTAAAACTTTGATTTTTAGTGGATACTTTTTTTATTCCAGCAAACATTCAAGGGCAACGGTAAGTGTATATATAATAATGTACGTTTCAATATGTTATTAAGCCTTCAATGATGCGAATGATATTGTGTTTAATCTACAAACATGTATTTTTGTAATGCAACATCATGTTTAAGCTATTACTGTCAATTTATATTTTTATACATTTATTGATACACTATATGTATGGTTTTTTAAATGCTGATTTATTTGTAAAACAATCAGGTCTTCTAAGAATTTGATGAATGACTCTGTGTTTTATTACACAACTAATATATCTGCATAATTATGTATATAGGCCCCTGGGATCACACAGTAAGACAAGCAACAAATCTTCTCATATTACAACGCTTAGAAATAACAAGTTAGAACCTCTCCGTAACTTACAAGTACAAACGAGGTATATATATATATGTTGTTTTTTATAACTCCACTAACACATTAGTTTTGTAATGGGTTTTAAACACTCATTGAATAGCTAGGGTCATGTAGTGACCTTTTCAGCTATTAGGGTAGAGGCACATCCCGGGTGTTCATTTTCGCATTATTTTAGACATATGCATTGAACCTGGGTAGAACCTTTGAACTTCCGTTTGCCTGTTTGATAAATCCATATAAACGAATTATACAACCAGATTGGGATTTGAACCCCAGCGGTGAGCCACCAGTGGTTTGAAGCATATGATCGTAAACCACTCGGAAGCCCCATTTATATCAATTAGAAATGCTTCATTATAATTAGTGATACACATGTAATATGTTAGATGCACCTAATAACGTAGAAATGACCGATAATGCGCTGTTGAGTGATTTGTTCAGTAAGCATTACTCGAGTAAATAATATCTACATTGCTACACATAGAAATAACTTGTACACGGCTTCGAAACAATAAAATCAAACTTCGAGCTGTAAGAAAGTTCACAGCCAATCCCAAAGCACAAACGGACATGAACATATAACTAAACAAAATACAATGGGAACACTGTCACGAAACACACAAACATGATGGGCGATTATTGGCTTGCGAAAGTAACCTGGTTTAATGGTGCACTGAACCTCACACATGTCTTACAATCACTCAAATAAAACAAACAGTGGAAGTAAGAAACCTTCGCCGGAATAGCTCCCGCCATAGGATCTGGCAAGCACATGATATTGCATGTAGAACATAGATATAGAAAAAACACCAGGCATAAATTATAGTCCCCGCACCAAATCATCGTATTTTTATTTAATACTATTTCCCTAAATTGTTCATTATGTACTCGGAGTTCTGATTATTCGATGAAAGGGAAATCATTGCTGTGTGTATCTTTGAGATATGACTGTGTATCCGAGTTTTGAGGGCAAACATTTATACCAGCCGATGTAATCAGTACTAATTACTTACTTTCAATCTGTAATTCACACCTTACTGTTTTAAAAAGTTGATCACATTTAGCAAGTGCGTCCATTGTCTGTCCTTGTGTGTCGAAGTATTAATTAAATTGGCCAGTTTGAGCTTTTATTAACATGCTCTCCTCTTCTATATGCATTATGTAATTATCTCTGTTGCATATCTATCAGTTATCTCCAAGCTTCATTATTATGACGTAATTGAAAGAAATACATATGACGTCATTTGGCAGTAACAAGGAAACGGTTCTCTCCTTATTGCTGTTGGTTGCTTTTAATGATTAGTTACTGCCTACTTAGTCAATTTATGTATATATGTTGGAAATCAAGGACCATATAGCGATTAAGGTGAGGTTAGCTAGCTGTTAAATCGATTTAAACCCCCAGTAGTTTTTGTTGACAGTTACAAGGCTGTAATTCGCTATATGATTGTTGTTTCTGTTTCTGTTTATGTTATGAATGTGTTTTGTATTTCCCTTTCCCCTATGCTGTCACTTTATACAGTGTTCAGATTGTTCCTGCCCATGTTTGGCCTATTAAGGACTGTTGTCTTGACTTGTCCTGTGATCGTTTCCATCCATTAATTCCCACCTCCCCTTCCCTTACTGTCCACTTTGACTCTCCTAGTTATTCCTTGTGGTCTGCTGGGCCATTCCTTGCGCCTCAGTTCCTTAATATGTGTACCGTTTGACCTCCTTTAGTGCCTTAATATGTTTTGTGGATTGTTGTTTTTTCCGGAGATCTGCGTGGGGAGGCATTGTCTTATGTATGTGGCTTTCCCTGTAGTTACGTATTCTCTCTCTTTTATAACCCTACTTAATCCTCCCCTATTAGTAGATTTGTTTCATTTTTCCAATATATTAACTTTTATTTTGTCTTTATTTTAAATTCCCTTTCTACGGAGCCCCTAAAAGGACATTTCATATTCTTTTTTTATTTCGTAAAAACGTAATATTATTTCGTAAAAACGAATTATTATTTCGTAAATACGAAATATTATTTCGTTTAAACGAATTATTATTTACTAAATAAAAATAAAAGTGTAGCTCGAAAATAAAAGTATGGAATGTCACTTTAGGGGCTCCGTACCTTTCCCTATCACCAAGTATTTAAGATTAGGTCTACATAATAACTAAACTTTTCCAGATTACTTTACATAATATTATTGATATACTACTATCATGTAATAAATGGCTATGAAGCGGTTAACTGCGAGGTAAGTCAAGCCTGTAAATCGCTGTATGGTTATTATTTATATATAATTATGTTTTAGATGTATGTTAAATTCCACTTCCCGATGTGCAATTCATTCAGGTGTTATGATATTCATGTTTATTTCTTCCCACTTTTCGCCTATATGTGTTGATGGCTTTCTTGGCTTGTTCCGTGATGTATTTCACCCATTTAATTATCCACTTAATGCTCCCTAGCTGTTCTTTATGGCCGACCATGCCATTACACTTGTACCTCCTCAGCGTTTGATGTTTTGTGGAGACTCCAGGGGTTCTGTGAGGGGAGGCATTGTCTCGTGCATGTGGCATTCCCCGTAGCAAATTAATATCTCTTTCTCTCACTTAAGACATATTTAGCCGAGATTATTTTGACATTTAAGCGCTGAACACTCTAAAGGTAACATCTTTTACATGATCTGTATGTCTCACTAAAATGTGCAGTAAATTTTGAAACTGTGTCATCTGGGTAAAAACTAGGTCACTAAGTCCAACTATATTAAAACATTGTTACATTTTGGACTTTATCTATATGAGACATGGTAAAATGTTGGCCTTTATAAATTCTAGGTCAAGTTGAAACTGGGTCATCTGGGGTCAAAAACTAGGTCACATGATCAAATGATGCAAATCCTTGTAGATTCTTGGGAGACTGCATTCTCTACCAGAACTACATTGCACTTGATGAGAATGTTTGTCTTAATAAAATGCAAGTCCAGTGTGGTACTGGGTCATGTGGGGTCAAACACTATGTCACGAAGTCAAATCATTGAAAATCATCTTAGACGCTATTCAAGCCAACATGGCAATGTACTCAATTGATCGATCTAAGCCGTCATGTTTATTTCTTCCAGTTTGAATAAACAAATGTAGAACGATTATTCAGCACACAAGCTGTGGAAGAATACTGGACACGATTACCATTCACAGAAAGACCGGCGGTTGTGTACCATGAAAATGTGATATGAAGCTACCATTGTGTATTGAACTTAAAAGTATCAAATCCAGTCTTTCATTTTATTATTTATGTTTGACTCGTTGTGTTGCAAATTGAATTGAAGGTAAAATGTGGCGTTATTTGGCGTCACTTCAAGACGTATCAGTTACAAAAAGAAGTATTTAGTATATTGAGTGTGTGTGTGTGTGTGCATATATGGTATGTCAGACTATGACCTAAAACTCTGTGATAAAGCTGTTTTGTATTGATTTCTGCCATAACCTTCATGTATTTAAGATATCAAAGATACTCTCATTCTTCTATTAGTCGTGATATCGAATTGTCTCATGACACCCACTGCATCATCGTTTTCATGATATCATTCATAGCGTTATTAAACATTTGCATGCATACATTGTGTTACAGTCATTACACATATTTTTTCAATAACCCAGGTAGGTTTGAAACAAAAAATGAATGTTTTTTATTCTAATTTAAAACATACTTTACCTACTTGACATATCAATACTTTTTTAATGCACCCCTTCGAAGAAGAGAGTGCATATTGGTTTGCACATGTCGGTCGGTCCAGGAACCCCTTGACCTGTCATCCTCAAACTTAGTCCTCACATTTATCTTGGGTAGCAGAGACACCCTATTGATTTGGTGTCAAAGGTCAAGTCACATGGGGGCATACTGTTTTATAAACAACTCTTGTTATAATTGTTTCATCCATAAATAATCATATTTAAGCATGGTGATGATTATGCGACTATATATTCACATTTTGTATATAATTAGGCTGTTTACAAAAAAAAACATTGTAGACACGTGTCTTGTTTTTATTTTAAACCGAAGCACTTTCTGAAACACATATCAGAAAAGAGAATGGTCTGGCTGACTATGATAAATAACCATGGATAATTCAGGGGTGGGAAAGGATTAAATTGATAGACTACACCACACTCAGGACAAGGCATTAAAGCCAGTCCATCCGGGTCGACAAGGGGGAGAAAAGAACTGGAACATAATATCAAGCCAAGGCATTGCACTGCACATGGAAATGGGAACATAACATACAGTTTAAAGAAACAATAAACATACAGCGATTTACAGCTTTGAACTATTCAGTAAATTACATGGGTTTTAAATAGCTTTAACACCTAGCTAACCCGATACTTGATCGCTATATGGTCATTGATTTGCAACATATACTCATAAATTGACTAAGTAGACAGTAAATAATCAGCACAGTCATTTATAATACGGATACTATAACATACACGCATGTATCTAATTGAGTACCCGGACAAAAGCAGCCTAAGGGACATCAGCATTACAGTTCTCTTGTAATAAATATCAAAATCAAGTTTGCCTATTATTATTATTTGATAGCAAGAATGAAACCGACAATAGTATTACACAATTCAATGAATATTGCACAGAGCGAATTTAACCATAACAGCAATCTCTAACATACAATATTAAAACGAAACTCTTGAATGTAACGCTACAAGCACTCGTGTTCTATTTACAGGTAAACCTAAACTTAAAGGATCTATTCACCGCTAACTCAATACAAATGTGTGAATATAATTTCAATAACGGCCAAACGAGCGATCTGCAGATAGTGAATATCTTTATATTCATGATTGCAGGCTTTAGACTATTTATAACTGCGTGTATCATACAGTCGATTGTGCAACTAGACAGTTATAAATAGCCTGGCGATGTTTGCACAGTGAACAAGGAAGTTCAGATAAGCAGATATTAAAACTAGGCTATTGACTCGTGTTACAGGTTTGCAAAACTGAAGTGGCCAGGTTGTAAAATATGTGATAAACTGCATGTAGACCGGTCATGTGTACTTGTTAAGCTGCTAATATTAGTAACCACAAATACTATTAAATGTAATACGTTAAGTATGTGTAATACAACTTTAACCAAACAATCAATAATAGAAGCATCAAGTCAGATATACTTATACAGTAAAACCTCAAACATAAGACCACCTCAAAATTAAAAACAATATTTAAGTCCATTTTTCAGTTCTGTTCTGTATTCAAACTTAATATTAAGACCAGTTTTTAAGGGTCTAAAGGTGGTCTTATATTGAGGTTTTTCTACAACATTATAATGCAATGGTCGTTAAAATTCGGCGTGAAGCTGGTAATTGTAGAACAGCACTGACAGAAGTATCATTGCAACTACAGACATCGCAAACAGTTAAGGCATTAACCACTATTCAGATTACATCATGTCGGCACATTTGTGCTGTGAAATAGCATATATGTGTAGTGGATATGAGAAATATATGCATGTTCAATTCAATCGAAAGTTTTTTGAAATCATACAATCCAAAAGAGTGAAATCATTTACAACCATGGCACTTTTTAAAATTCTGCTAGTAATTTTGTTTCAGTGTATGCATTTGATGTACTGTAACAGTTGTAACAAGGACAGTATCATCGTGCTTACTGTTGACAGTAATGTAATGTTAGTAACAATGCTGCTACTGTTATAACTGCTGACAGTAATATACTATTAATAATATTACTGCTACTGCAATAGCTGCTGACAGTTAACAGTAATAACATCTGACAGTAATGTACTGTTACTTTGACCGATGTTGAAATTTTGTTGATGTAAAGAAATCAAATTGGTAGTAAATTCTTGCGGCAGGAAAAATGAAAGTGATGCTGAAGATAGGTGGGCTCTAAAGAGGTTGCATTGTATATGATACATGTAGGTACATTATTTCTGCGCATTCATCGCCACTTACTTGCAGATTCATAAACATACATATAATAAAACAATATTTTAAATTATGTGAAGACTACAATCAAACAAGGAATATGAAAAGAGCAGGTGACAGATTTGCAGGTTTTATGAAACATATGAAACATAAAATGTTCATTCAAACATTAATTTAATATAATATGTTTTTGCCATTTATTTGGATACACACATACCGTGTCTGTTGGAATAGATTATGATGAGGACCTTCCAGTAGACGGAAGAACATATCATTCAAAATATGATGTCCAGGAATATTGGTTACATCTTGAAAACCTTGTTGTCCAAGTTTTTAAGATCTACACCATTGGTAGTTACATGTTATCATTAAATGTATTTGTTTTCTTGAAGGGAAGATGGAAAAATACAAAAATAATAAGATCTGGAGTGGAAAAAGTGTTTAAAAAAATTAAGATGTAACAAGACACGAAGTGTTATTTTTAGTTTTCAAAGCTAACTATTTATATTGTCAGAATAGAACAGTTTGTTTCAGTTTTAAAGAGAAATTTCTTGCTAAAACATGTTCAGGTATTTAAATTAATAACATAACATCCCATGGCGCCGGTATAATGTACTTCACATAAATGGAAAGTATTTTAAGAGATGTAACACATATTCCTCGGTAGCATATTTTGGATCATATCTGTGATGCGATGACTACAGTAAAACCTCAATAATAAGACCAACTTTGAAAATTGGTGCTCTAAATGTTGAGGTGGTCCTATTATGGAGGTGGTCTTTAAGTGAGGTTTTACTATATATTGAAAATGAATGTTCTATTATTTTCAAAGTCAATTTCAATAGAAATTAAGAAAAACATATTGTCTTGCATAAACAATAGATGCTAACTTTGCTAACTTTGCAATAAAAGTCAAGAAAAATGATTCGTCTAAAAATATGTTGACATATATAGTTCATTTATTTGTACACTAACACATTGATTCCAACAGTAATATGGACTAATACCATTTAAGTTTGCATGTTTTGTATTTGTCTGACTACATAGCCAGCCTATACAGGGGATACACACTGACTCATGTTATTTAAATAAAACATTTTAGACAAATCAATGCACCAACAGTCTTAATTGTATTACTTGTTACATGTTTTACACATTTTGAAACATGGTGAATGCTCATGTAACTTATTACTGAGTGGTAAATTATTATATTTAAGTGGGTCGTTAATTATGTCCTATTGGTGAACGTGCGATGCATTGATGAGACTATAAATACAATGAGAATTTACAAAAGTTATTCTATAGATTGATTTTAGTAATGTGTTCATTAGGAGTAGATATACTGACTGTTGTCCGTAGTAGCGAGGTGGTAGTTGCGAACAGATCATGATATTGTATAAATGAAACCAATGTAGTGAGTATGAAGAGTAAAGTAAAGAAGTTGCCAATGTATTAAATGCTGTTGAGAAGTGACTGTTACAGTTATGTGCTATCTGTATCTGCTATAAATCAAAACAAATCAAGAAGTTCACAGTTCGTTTCTCTCTGACTAGTTGTAGACAGGAATGTCCTTGTCTATTTGACGATCAATGCAACGATTTTCATTGTGTTTACATAATGGTTTGCACTAACATTCACAATTTATTGATTAACTCACAAACAGCAGATATGCACTGACATATCGAATACAATTGTTAAGAAGATTATACTCAGACGGTAAATAGGAATAAGCGTAACCGGATACGTTATACATTATGCACTCTAAACAATATCATATTTGGTATACAGATGAATCCAAGCCATAGCTCTACCATTCTTACTATTCTAATGAGATAAATACATTATTCATAATACACGCGATTATTGCGGACAGTTAATGCAGATGGGAAGCTAAATAATATCATTATTAATCATTAAAAAGACACGTTACCAATATCAACGGGTAATTGAGAATGAATATTGGTCGTACAATATTGAATACAGATACCACACGATAACTATGTCTGGTTAATACATTATTAGTACCCTCGCCGTAACTCATCAGTACTCCGAGTCTGTTGCCGGGATCAATGGACCCCAGACGGCAGTGTACTGTGAAGTCATGTATGAAACACTGTCAGGTTATGTCAACGATATACTGCCATTATATACCAGCACACACTGTCAGGTAATGGATACGGACACACTATTATGACGCGGACACATTCACAGGTCATGATGCGGCATATTGTCAGGTCATGCCAGGGACACACTATCAGGTCATGCCAGAGACACACTGCGAGGTTATGCTACGAATGAAATATCATGCCATGGATACACAGTCACTTTATACCACGGACACACTGTCATGTCATACAACGCACACACTGTCAGGTCATACCACGGATACACTGTCAGGTCATACCACGGACACACTGTCAGGTCATACCACGGACACACTGTCAGGTCATACCACAGACACACTGTCAGGTCATACCACGGACACACTGTCAGGTCATACCACGGATACACTGTCAGGTCATACCGCAGACACACTGTCAGGTCATACCACAGACACACTGTCAGGTCATACCACGGATACACTGTCAGGTCATACCGCAGACACACTGTCAGGTCATACCACGGATACACTGTCAGGTCATACCGCAGACACACTGTCAGGTCATACCACAGACACACTGTCAGGTCATACCACGGATACACTGTCAGGTCATACCGCAGACACACTGTCAGGTCATACCACGGATACACTGTCAGGTCATACCGCAGACACACTGTCAGGTCATACCGCAGACACACTGTCAGGTCATACCACACACACACACTATCAGGTCATACCACGGACACACTGTCAGGTCATACAACACACACAATGTCAGTTCATACCACGGACACACTGTCAGGTCATACCACGCACACACTGTCAGGTCATACCACGGACACACTGTCAGGTCATACCGAGTACACACTGTCAGGTCATACCACGCACACACTGTCAGGTCATACCACGGATACACTGTCAGGTCATACCACGGACAAACTGTCATGTCATACCACGGACACACTGTCAGGTCATACCACGGACACACTGTCAGGTCATACCACGGACACACTGTCCTGTTATGCCAGCACTGACTATCAGGTCATGACACGGACACAATGTCAGGTTATGGTGAAATGACATACTGGGATAAAATGTAAAGTAATTGTGAATGATGCTACAAAATAGTAATTACCCTTTCAACAAAATTTGTTTAAATTTCAGACTTCAATTTCCAGACAAGAAACACATCAATACATAAGGTTGAAGTGACATTGCATGATCAAGCCGTCTATATTGGTTTATCAATAAATCCCCTTTGTTGCATGCATCTGAGTCATGCCGTATTATTTTCTTCCTAGTAACACAACACATATTGTGCAATATCACCGGTGGTACGTGCAGTAGCGTGTTACACCCTGTAAACAGCGGTATTGAATTACAACATGTTACTATATATGTGAAATGCATGCTATGTCAAGGACGATTTGTTATTGAAACCGATATAGTCCTGTATAATAACAAACAGTTCTTTTACTATTACCCTGAATAGTGAATGAACCCGATACCAAAAAAAACCTTATCATACATTCGTACGATGGTACACACACTTGGTATGTATGTCCGTTATAACGTACATGACACTTGTGACATGGCTTACAGGTGTGCACTGTGCAGATATGGTTTATGAAGTATTGACACCTTATGTCGGATATGGCATACTACAGTTGTCCAATATCATTGATATAATACTTGACTACACACATGTGATAACATCTTTTTGAATTATGAGCCTAGATAGTAATACAATGTTTCAAACTGAATTGAGAGGATGCACTCAAAATGTGCGATAAAACCGACCCCTTATGTACGTGGCAAATTGTTTCCTAACTTGATTTAAATCGATAACTAACTGACAAATACATTTTCTTGATTAAAACTCAACTTGAAGTATAATTGCACTGCCTAGTTTATGTTGCACTTCCTAGTTTAACATGAATACATCGCATGTCATGTTCAATGTCGACGGATTTGTTAAATAAAACATGTATAGTCGTTGTTTATCAAATGTTATCTTTGGCTGATCGTCCGTGTCAAGGTCTAGTACTTGACAATAAACATATCAGGAAGTTAATATCTAAGCTAAAATACCGAACTTAAGTACCTCAATAACGGTCATCCTATATCATGGATCTGCTCACACGAATAAAATATTTTCTATACTATGAATGTGTGCATAGCAATGGGCTAAGACGTACCATTACTACCAAAAACTATCAATTTATGAACTTTAAGTTATCATTTATATAAAGAATAGCAAAATATCTGTTGAATCAATTGGTTACACAAAAATTGTTAATCACCCCTTGAGATGTTCCCCAGTAACATTGATTGCCGAACTTCGAGTAAGCAGCAAAACTGTATCGCCTAACTTAGACCGGCACGAGTGATTGATTAAACTGATTTACATACCTGCAAAATGTGAGGAATTTGAAGAATATATATGATATTGAGTATTTGCTTTAAATAGCAGTAAGCCCTGACAGGATGTATGGTTCAATCATGCGGACTAACATAACACATACGATCATACACTTTGATCGGTTAAAGGGAAGTCATCCATTTTGGTAGCACATGAGTACAGTAAGAGTTATTTTGTAAATACAGTAGAACTTCGAAACCTCGAACAGTTTTGTTTCGAACACAGTAAATACCTTGAACAGGTTCTTAAGTCCCGACCAAATGCCTTTTCATTTCATATTGTTTAACAGTAGATCGCTCGAACAGTGAAAGGTCGAACTCTAGAACATGTTTTGCGGTCGCTAGCTACCATTTCTTTCATTTTCCCCCATAAATAGGTCGAACAATACAGTACATATCAACTGTGATTGATCAGTTGTTATTATTCTGTTTGTTGACAAGTGAGATTTATTTTGGCAACATATTTCATTCGCACGTCGTGCAAATTACTTGACTGTTGTACTATATACATGCACATCGTGCTAATTACTTGACAATTTAACTACATTGTATATGTACACTACACTATTCTGCTGAAGTCTGGGGTCATCATACGAGCCTAAATATTGAAACATTTTCTCCCAATTTTGTAGAAGGATATTATGTGTTAATCGATCAACAAATTTAAACGCTCTGTATGGAGAGTTAGGTCGTATATCCTTGTATGTACACAGAAAGTTAATATTGATTAAATATTGGATAAAAATATTAACACTTAACGAATAAAGTATACTTTTTAAAACTTATAAAATGCTTAAAAAATGATGCAGATGATGGCCTATCATACAATTGGAGTAATTAGGCATATAATACAAAGAACATTTTAGAACAAATAGGATTGTCAAATATGTGGAACAACCAATTTAACATGCTTATTAATTACAACACTGTTAAACAACGAATATTAGACATTTTTCACCAAAGCTGGTATTCTTCAATTTATAACTCAACTCGCGTAGAAACATTTATTCAAACTCTTATGTAATTTAAAAAGATATCTCGACGTAATCAAAGAATCTAAATTTAGAATTGCTCTCGCAAGATTTCGAACATCATCTCATAACTTAGCCGATATTTAAATCTGCATAGAAACCACAGAATTTATAAAAACTGTAATACAGAAATGATAGAAAACGAATATCATTATCTATTAATTTGCTCAAAATTCTCTAATTTAAGATCAAAATAATTATATATAAAAATATACTACTACACATGGCCAACGAAACAGTTGGTAAGCGGCTTGGTGGAAGGGTAGGACGTTGAGCCATGTCCTCGTTGGTGAAGACAGATGTGAACTGGTCATTCAGAAGTTCAGCTTTCTGTTTACCATCGCTGTATGCCAACCCGTCCTTCTTGAGTGAAGACACACCAAAGTTGTCTTTCTTCTTGGATTGTATATAGTTCCAGAAGACTTTTGGGTTCTGGTGGTCTGGCTGGAGCATATCTTATACGTGGGCATCGTGGACGGACATGCATAGACGCTGGGCTTTCATTTTAATGTCTTTATATTTGGACCGTTCAGATGGGGAATTAGAATCATTGGCACGCCGGAACCATCGTCGTTTCAGTCTGGTGATTCGCCTTATATCCCGGTTAATCCATGGTTGATTAAATCTTTGGGCGCTTTGGCGATGTGGGACTTCGTCTTCAAAGGTCTTTTGGCAGCCGTCCTTAAAAATAGTCCAGATGTAGATAATGTCTGAAGAGGGGTTGATTTTCTCTAGTAAGGTTTATGATAGGGCTATGCTTTTTTCTATAATGGTATTGATGTTGGTCTTTCCCCACATGTACAGCGTACGCTTTGCCGGTTTAAGACGTGTGGCATACATGTTGGTGTCAACACATATGGCATGGTGGTCGCTTATCTCTGGGGTTGCTGTGCAGCGGTTGATAAGTTGTGGTCGAATGGTGAGGAAAAGGTCAAGTATAGTGTCGCCTCTAGTAGGGAAGTCAACTATTTGTGTGAGGCCTAGTTCAAGTTCTAGGAGAAGAAATTGTTCGTTTATGGCCTTTCGGTATTGCTGTCCATTGATGGAGTTGTTTGACCAGTCAATATCTGGTAGATTGAAGTCACCCGCAATCCAGAAAGTAGCGTTCTTAAATGTGTTGTAAATGTGTGAGACGGCTTGGAATAGATGTTTTGAATAGTCTTCATCATTATTAGTTGGTATGTAAGCTGAGCCGATGATAAGGGTCTCTTTATTGATACATTCAATTACATGGAATAGGATGTCACATGGAGTGTTGACTTCGACTGGTTCACTGACGATGTTGTCCTTAATAAGAATGAGGCTCCCCCCATAGCCGTCGGGTCTCTCCTTACGGTGAATGGTGTAGTTGCTGTTAGTTGGAAGAACTTCAGCGTCATAGATTGTTGGGTTTAGCCACGTTTCACAGCCACAAATGATATCGCAGTTGACAGATTCGAGAAAGTTCCAGAAGCTTGCTTTCTTTTTGGAGCTGGAGACACTTTGAATATTTAAGCTGGCTAGTCTGATGTTGTTGGTGCGTAGTTTGTGCTTGAATTTCTTTTTAGGACTTGAGCATGACGGTGGGAAGTTTTCCGTACTAGAGGTGCTGTTAGCTGACCTGGAAATACTGGATATGTCTGATATGTTGACGCTGGATACGCTCTCACGATCCGAGATGTCGCTGCTGAAAACCGAGTGTAGGCTGGTACCCGGGCTTGGTTGATCTGTGTCATTCTGGTAGACAGAGTCAAATAAGTTTGAGGAGAAGTTGGGGATACCACAAGAAAAACATGTAAAGCTCTTATCGTTGTCAGATTTAGTTAAAGGTAGGAAGACAGCATCTTTCATCTGTATATACTTGGCGTGATACCATGTTTCACATTCATCGCAGCATAATGCCTTCTGATTCCAATGGCAGCCTTTCTCGCAGACGCCACATGGGAACTTAAACTTGCGCTGTCGTAGGGTTAGTAGAAAGCTGAGGTAGCGAATGTGTTGTTTTCGTTTGAAGAAGATACCCCGGCCGCATAAAGATGAGGGAGTGAGGGAATGGGGTCTGTGTTGCACAAACTGGCACATGTGGTAGTCTCCAACAGGAGTCCCTATCAGCAGTCCCTAGGTTGATTTCCGATACAGGGTTGAGTGTTCTATTTAATGTGGCAAAGATTGCTAAAACCAAAGGTAAAAAGTCGGATTTAGTGACCAGCATCGTTCTTAGCATGTAGTTTAACGTTTTACTGAAGGTATAAGACGAGTTCATCAACTTCATGGTCATACTTTGCCAGATAATGCAACAATAGCTGTTTTTTTGTTGAAGAAAAAACGTGTGCCGGATGTTTACACATCGCCGTTGAATAGGTGAGTTTTGCCTCGCGCTGTATGTGCGCAGCCGGTGATCCAGTAGAAAGTTCCTCTTGCAAATGGTGCAAGAAGTAAAATCGTGTGGTGGAAGCCGATCTTGTCTGTGGGGCTCTGGATTTCTATTAAGGAATGTTTAAGTAGTGGGATGGAACCTGATAAGCTTACACAATAACGCTAGATCTTGCTGCGATTTACGATTCCGAATACTTTTTCAGAGAGTTTTGAAAGTCCGTCTGACTACTACGCATAACAAAGTTCTATACATCTCATACCTTAACATCGGAATGGTTCAAGTAACAAGATGAAGTATTGCCTGGAAAGATATTTAAACAAATAGATGTGTTAGGCCGTAACAGATTTGAGAAAATTATATAAACATGTACATTATACATACTTAATGTATACAATTAACTAAACGAATTGAACCGGTTCATTAAACGTCTTATCACAGCTCTAAATAAATTAATGTTTTCTGACACATCAGAGAGCATGATTTTATTCCTGTGCCGCAATCAGGTAAGAATTATCATAATTATTACGACAGCGTCCATTCTAAGTACTCAAATCAACAGAAACTAATATGTATGCAAAAATACATAAATAAGTAAGCAAAATATTACTTCCGTATCGCGAATACATGTGACAAACACACTGCTTATGATATTCCGTAAAAAGCTTCATGTAGCCGAAGCATAAGGTAAAACGACTAACTTTGATTAATGTTAGTCCTAAAAATATGTTTTCTAGTACCCTGTATTCAGTAAAACACTTTTATAAGACACAAAATAGACGTGTTTTTGCCCCCTCGGTTCGATATTTTGACAGTTCTGAGCATGTAACAAAGTAAAATATACATATTTAATCTTAACGGAATCTTTGCATAACTATATTTGTAGTATATGATAAACTTACCTTACTGAGAGAGCCGGGAATAACCGTGTTTAAAATTACAGAATGTACCGTCGCCTTTTTAAAGACATTTCTGAAGTAGATGAGATACCTATAGAAGTATTTTATTTATTGAAAAAATCTTGAGACTAAAATGGGCTATTTAAGACCAGAATAACTCTAAGATGTTTGTGAATAACTCTAAAGAAATATTTTAAAATATTAAGGTAAAATTTTGTCACATTTGAGAATTTTCTAGTAGACATGAGATTTTTTTATCTATGATGCTTTGTGAATGCCGCCCTGATACAAACATTCAATGGATAAAGACTCTCAGCACTCTAAACTCAATTAAAAATACTCATTAGTCTGATAGTGAATCAGATTGAAAGTTAAGAATGCATAATAATGTATGTGCTGTTAATTCTTTGTTGCCAACTTTGTTACAGGTTTGAGTGTACTATGGGATCTGGGAGTAATCATTAGGTCAGCGTGTGACCAATTAATTTGTCCCGTATCTCATAATCACACTAAATTCTCAAAGAAAATTAACAAAATCACTCAGTACTCTTTTGAGAGTTCGACTTTATAAAGTTGTGAAATAGTTTAAATCGATCATTGATAAACCATATATCAGTATATGAGACACTCGTACGTGCACGTATAATAACTTTGTATTACAATATATAATGGAACGACCTAGCAGCCGCTCATTTTGTTTCGTCTGCACGTATCCAATTTCCGAAAACGACACAAGCTTTCAAACTTAATTCGAACCGTTATTGACGTTTATACACCATGAACAAACCAAATATCATAGTGAAGCGTTACCTTATATAAATATCTACTTCTCCAATAACCCGATGTCAGATGACATTAATTTATTATCGTATAAAAAAGTCACATAATATGCTCATATTCACGCTAATTTTCGCTTCGTCAGCCATCCAGCAAGCCATTCCGAATGCATCCTCGGCACCCAGGCCATTCATTACATATATGATACCCTGGGCAAAATGACTATATAAATCTCGTACGCATGAATAATTAATGAGGTGAAATCCAGCCGCTTGATTGGCCGCATGACACACACCTCATGCACTAAATTGCCGAGGAGTTACGTGTGTCAATAGTCTCTGCCGTTTCGTCGTATTTGCTGATAGCTCTTCACAAAGGAGATTCCTTCTTTTTTGTTATCGTCCATTTCATTGGTCGAAAAATGCTAATGAATGTTCATGCATGTTTCGCTAGCCAATTTGCCCAGGGTATCATACATGTTATGAATAGCCAGGGTACATAGGATATTCCGAATGTAAACGGACTTTATCCAAGAACGTCCGAGATAACGATTGGCATGGGCTCAAATTCAGCCCGCGACATCATCGGCTTCGTGACGTCACCGGCAGAGCGCGCGCCAGCGTACTACTGATAATACCGAGCCGGCGGCGTTCTCGTTGTCAGTGTTTATTAGCATTCTCATTGACCTGTCCAGCCGTTTCCAGGCTTCAGCCGCTACCAGGCGTATTTAGTACCATATACCAGCCGAAATACATGCAGGCCATAATGCCAGTATCCCCATTGACCAAAAAGGTATTATAATTTTCCTTACAACTAGATCTAGATCTCGACTATTTAAAGTCATATTATTAGATACCATGAGAGGAGCTATATAATTATACTTGTATGACAAACTTATCATCGTGAAATAAACATTAATTATATCATTCCAGATAAAAATAGATAGCCTCTACGACCAGGTAGAACTAGATCTATAAACCAACTTTTAGTGATGTACGTCCTTGCTTATATATATTTATTATTTCCCTATACCAAAAAAGAGCTAGTATTCTACCACAGATTAAACATAAAGATACCAAGTATTCATATCCTGACGAGGTTCAAGCTCCGTCAAAGACGAGGTTGATTTAAGAAGACGACTACAGACAATATTGACTCATATTTATGTAACTGATTTGTTTATTAAATCAAATTGTTTTTCTTTTTAACTTTCAGATTTTATCGTATATTTGTTCTCCTTGTGTTAACCACTACGTGCGTTTGAGAAGAACCTACGTCTTGTATATTGAGGCGTGTTCGAGAGCAGACTCCGTTTCCGTTTCAACATTATATTTATGTCCAGTCTGTCCGGTAAGTTCGGTTGTTGAACAAATTGAAACTAAGTGTCATTGATGTGTGTAGACATGTCTGTGAATAATTGCATGACCGGTACAAAAACTAAATAGTATATTTTTTACAAAACGCAGCTCGACCAAAATAAAGGTATTATAATACATTAAATCACTTAAACAATCGTGTCACTTATCGCTCAATGATAAACCTCCATACAACTATAGTATAGGGTCATGCCCGTGGCACATTTACGCGATAAAAAATAGCGCATCGTTGTATTGGGTTGCAGTGGTGATGACATATTCTTTTTGAACAGCCATTGTATAAAAAGTGACAAATTTCTGTCAAACATGAGGACGCGTATTATTAACTTTCAAATATTTCAGTTTATTTTATTATAAAAACGTCGATTTTATTAACACATTTATCATCGTTATCAATATTACACTTAGCACCGATCGTGTATCCATAATGTAAAACAGTAACGTCGAATACTTTCTAATAAATACGTGGACGAATAATATTCATTCAAGTATTATTTAAGACTATTGAAGCTTAAATTTTATTTTTCACTGTTATTCAACTTAGACATTATCAATGAGCGAGTGTACACGCATCACAGTGTATGCAATAAACTGTGTAAACATCAGACAGGACTATACACCTATAAGTTTAAATAAACGGAAGTATAAAGTGTGGCAGTATATGTATTACTTTTACAATGTGTACGTCTTTGGGTTTTAAACCAAACACTCAAATATCAAATGTGTTGTGAAAACGCATGCATGTTATAAATACTTGTGACCCAATATTCACATTGTACATTTTAAATATGTATTCGTTGTAATGTAAACATGGAGGTGTTGATTCGGATAACATTGTGTTTGTCGGGTACCTTTGTTTTACTAAAAGGTATATGTTTTTTTTTCAAATAATGTTTATTTTTATCACTCGTTAGCAAAGTAATAGTTAAGTGAGGTCATTGACCGCTTGTTATTGTATTAAAGACATTTTAATTTTCACATGATCACGTAATGTAATATAGATTATGCAATGTACTTGTAAAATGTAGTATTATAATCATTCAACGTTGCAGTAAGGATATAATATAATGTCATATAGCCCAATGTGGATGAACCAATAATAGAATTCGTGATCATTAGAGTAGCTACCAAACGAGATTATAATGCATTCCAATTGTGTTTAAGTTGTTTAAAAGTGGTTCAATACGTAAGGATGAAGGATTGCGAGAATAACACTGACGCCTATGGGGTACATGGGCAGTTTGATAACACGCCTTATTGGAGTACTATGTTTCTTGCATTTTCTGAATATATGAATAAAGGTAATGGTAGTAATGAATGCACACATCACCAGAATCATATGCGAGTTATAAAACAGTAATCCAAAATATGTGGAATTTAACATAGCAGAAACAATATTAATCGATGATGAATGTAAAGGTAGTACAGTTATATGTAAGTCGAACATTCATCTTTGTATTGTTCCATTTGGCAATATTTCGTGATATTGAGTCAATCATCATATGGGGCCCGGATGATCGTTGAAGGCTGTCGGTTACCTGCTTAAAATCGCTTATTCCTTTCCAGGCAGCATTTAGTTCTGTGTCAGTTAATTTTGGTCTTCAACCATGTATAGTGACGTTTTTAATTTACACCCGCAAAATGATGAGCAAGAGGGCATGTCTGTAACAGACGCCCATCCTAATCCCGTCCAGCAAATATAATCGATGTTCATTGACATTTGTTGTGGTGCATAAAGAAAGCGACAAAGGCAATGTACGAGAGTCGTTCGGAAATTATTGAGACATTTCACACTTTAGTGGCAAGGAATGAGACGTTAACTTCGTATTAATAACCTATCGGGATGTGTGCGTTTGATCGCGACGCCATGAGCATGTCCATGAACGTCAGACGTATTTATCCAGTCAGTCACTCGTTCTGAAAGTAAACATTATTCAGCAAATGAACTGCATACGACGGTTCACTAACTTTTCATGTATATCAACATCGATCAAAGTCTAACCTCCTCAAAGCTGTTAAGGTGGATCCTTTTATCGAACTGAAATCACTTAATTTGACACCCGCAAACACTATGTTGCAAACCACGGCGATTTATCTGCAACTACTAGCTTTGGCTGAAGAACGATCAGTGTAATTGTCACTTTGTTTATGTGTTTTACAATCAGCTGTTATTTACATTAAAGGTGAAAGCACAGTTTCATTGGAGCCAAAACAAGGAAATGTTGTTAAAGGGGAAAATATAACATTAACATGTTCAGCGTCAGGAGGACATTGGCATAATATCTCACAGTGGTCGATTATTAACAATGGTGAAAATAAAGTGGGATACATAACTGGTATAAAAAGTGAGTGCCATGTGACAAATGAGTTAGCGAACAGCAGCCAATATTACTGCAGATGTGATGGACAACACCAATACAGTACAGTAATAATTAATGTAGGTATAGGAAGACACGGGGAAATATGGACATGCAAGCAATTCACTACAACTGACTTAGGGATAACCAGTCCCAGCGTTTGCCTTACTGTAGATGGTAAATATGTATACTAATGTCATTGCGTTCTGCATTATATGTTACATTGTAAAGAACTAAAGGTTGCATACATCAAACATCTCAGGAATGGAATATATTTAAAACTTACCCTTAAATATAACATGTATATGCATAGCTGACAGTTTGTAAAAGAAGTACATGTTGTCATTGGAAATTCGATGATAGGATCTGAATGTGTCCATATCGCTTAGAACAATTATGAACACGTTTGTAAATTAGGTTTACGCATGTAAAGGATCTGTCAAACGGAATGGCATTACATATAAAACATTCGCACACTTTCTATCAATAATGGGTGCTCTAATGTATCGAAACAATTATCGTTCAAGCTGATATAGATTTACTGATTCAACAATTCAAAACGTCTCGGCTGAAATTATCTGTATTTAAAACAGTGCCTTTTAAAGTGAAAGATATGTAACTCTCCATCACAGTTGTATGATATGTTCTGTAACTTGTTGCATTTGTATGTAAATTTTATGTAACATTTTTGTATTAATTTTGTGTATGGTTTGTGTTTTGCATATACAGGTAGCTTGTTTGAGTTTGTACTTTTTTATGTGACTTGTTTGTGCTTCAGTGTGTATACATGAAATTTGGTTGTGTTTGTGGGTGTGCATGTAGCTAGTTTGTTCTTGTACATCTAAGTATGGTTGTGGCATGCTTGTATTTGTGGGTGGACATGTAACTTGTCTATATTTGTTTGGCTATAACTGGTAGTATTTGAACATGTATCAAGCGTGTTTGTATTTATATGTGTACATTCGTGTGACTTGTTTGTACAATACAAGATACACATTTTTATTTTACGTCGGTATAGATACAAACATTTTATAACATTAGCTATGAATAGCTATTGACCGACTGTATTTGTTTTTATATAATGTTTATTGCTGATGTATGGCCTGGTGGCCTGAATCATCGAAATAAAGAACTGAATTGAATCTCCCTAACTATGTCAACGCAATAATGACATCAATCATTTTCATGACAGTATATTACTAGTATGCATTTATATTGTATACGTAATTATCAACACAAACGTAATGTTATAGAAATGGTTATGCATATTTATAAATAATTACTTGTTTAGTTCCAGTTGCCTACGCCATCATAAATGATTCAACATTGTCAATAATAGAACGGGAAGAAAATACATACCTAACGCTAAAATGTGTGTCTTCACAATGTCGACCGGTAGCAAATATTACTTGGCATTTTAGGGACCAAGATGGGGAAATAAAGAATGTTACTTTTTCTGAATCAATAAACTTTACAGAAAATAATAATTTAATTAGTACACGGAATTGGATCAGATTTTATGCAAGCAGAGACATGAATGGGTGGAGTGTAAGATGTAACGCAAGTAACATACGCAATTACCCTCAACATACATATACTGTCAAGTTAAATGTTACATGTAAGTACGTCACGTTTGCTTATGTATACTTCATTATTCACCTTTCCCGGTACAAATGACCTGTCGATACAAGATCGTGTCCATAACCACGTAGTTTGATCCACGTTTTAACTCATCGAATAGTAACTGCTTGTACATGTATACTACAGTAAATATTGAGAAAGTTATTAGTAACTATCATAATTATTTACAACAGTTATATTTTATATGGATGTTTTCCATAACGGCTCGTGAAAATTCATAGAACGCGAAAGACGAGAAAGTAATAATAAGATATTTAAAACCACTTAAAAAAGTAGATTTACAGTGTGTTCGAACCGTCCACCACCTGATGCGGATGTCATGTTCGTAGCCACTGGAATATCAAGGCAATCGAATATTGTTTGACAGTAGGCGTATATAGTATTCGATTTTAACCTGGCATACCCGTTTTACATAATCGACATTATCCGATTATTTGTCACATTAATGTGGCCCAATAGACACTATTTTATGTAAACCTTGACAAACAATCTTACTATTCTGAGCTTTAAAACGTTGTGTGCAATCCCGATCCCATTTTATGGTCGTAAAATTGTGTAAAAGTGTGTATATCTTTGCTCTGTAATTGTTCATGTAATGTCTTGTCTCCTCTATTATATGTTTGTAAAACATATGTTCAGTTAAATATAGTTGTGCATTATTGATGTTTTCTCGAATTAATCGATTTGTAGACCCCACAAACATCCCTACTAGTCAATGTTCGGAAGTCGGGACATATAAAGTTATTAGAAATCGCTTAAGCAACCTAACATGTTCGGTAGATGGAGGAAATCCACCTGGTCATTTAGAATGGAGTTGTGACAAAAATTATATAGACAGTCATATGCCACAGCACAGTCTATCTAAAGGCCCGGTCACACAGCCTTTCGCGTCTGTATCGCGGGTAAAATTTCGCGATTTTTTTTTGCCCGCGGTTGCCCGTGGTGGAAAATGTGCAAAATTGGCTTACCCGCGGTTTACCCGTGGTATGCCCGCGGAACAGACGCCGGCGACTGTTCCGCGTCCTTATCGCGGGTGAAGCGCGGCGGTACCGCGGCCTACCACGGGTATAATAAAGCAGCCGAACCGGGCTGTAGAAATCATAACCGCTCAAGACACAGTCCCGTGAAGATCAAGCTATGGCACCGAAGAAGAAGCCCACGCACAGCCTCCTCACAACCCTACTGCAGTCAGACCTACTTCAAGCAGCAGCAGTACTACCAGCCTCAGCCCAACTACGACCAGTGGAGCAACTGGCAGTATGGTGGTGGTTATCAGCAGCAGCAGGTTCCCCAGCAGCAGCAGCAGCTTCCCCAGCAGCAGCACCAGCAGGTTACCCAGCAACCACTACAGACTCCACGCCGTACCAGGGAATCAGCTGAATCTGTGGGAAGGCTTTTGGCCTCTACCATTGGTGAGGAGTGACCCTTAATGGATAGTGGTATGGGGAGGCTCTCTCAGACCTCTCAGGGAACTCTCAACACCCCGAACCTTTCCACAACTTCACCTGGCCAAGCAAGACCTCACGTTGCATCATGGGACCAAGCCAGTCAGGTCAGTCAGGCTGATGAGACCTCCTCGGATGCTACGGAGTAGTGTGTGCTTTGTGACTGATTTGTGATTTTGTGACTGATTTGTGATATCTTTATATTACTGTGTTTTTAGGCTGTGGACGATTGGCTATATGTATGCCTTGCTGTTAACTTCACTGCTTTTGATAACTTTGATATAATAATAAAGTTGTACTGTTGTTAAATTGTTAACGTTTGTTTGTGTTTCCTAGGTAAATAAAATAAAGTGTGTGAATTGTGTGTAATAAAAATGAAAAACTATTACAATAATAAAATATTAGTAAATTTCAAATGACAAGAAATAAAAATTAGATTAAGACATTTATCTTCTACAAAGTACAGAAGATAATAATTTTAATCCAATTTTTATTTCTTGTTTTCTTATATTTCCACCACCCCCAACACAAACACACAAACAATCAAATAAAATTTAATATAAATAAAATATATTATACAGCAATTCGACATCATATTATACATTCATGTTATAACAATTGTAGAATAATCCTTAGTTTAACCATCATCAGTTCATAGATTAAATGTCACAGCTCCATAGCATGAGCAATCACAATAACATTGTCACATTCACAATAATTAGAAACTGCATACTCCATAGCATGATCAATCACAATAACAGTGTCACTGTTACAATAACTAGAAACGGGGTAGGAGCATGTCATCCTGCCATGGAACCCTTCCAGCCGGTGAGTTGCACCACTCCATGATGAGGTTCCTCTGAGCCTTGGCTATCCTGAAATCTCTATTGTTTCCTGGTACTCGGTCAGGTCTCGTGTCGTCAAGGTTCCTGCCTGCACGCCAGGCACCAGGCACCAGGGCTCCATTTGGACGCTCGAAATCCACCAGTCTGTTCTGCATCACCGGGTAACGTGTTCTCATCAGGTTGTGGAGGAGTACACTCGCCTTGACCAGGAGCCTCACAGTGTCAGCTTCATGCATCATGGTAGTCAGGAGAACTTGAAATCGGTTGGCAAGGATGCCAAACGAATTCTCAACTACCCTTCTGGCTCGCGAGAGTCTATAGTTGAATATCCTCTGCTTCCTGGTCATGTCCTTGTTACCATACGGCTTCATCATGTAGGTCCGGAGTGCGAAAGCATCATCTCCCACCAGAAAGTAAGGTATATCCTCAGTGTCACCTGGGAGAGGATCAGGCTGTGGGAACCCAATAATGTCATTGTTCTGGAGACCCTCTCTGAAATCACTTGCATTGTAGATGTGGGCATCAGACGAAGACCCCTTGCCGCTGACGTCTATCCAGAGGAACTTGTAGTCAGATGTGACGACTGCCAGGAGGATGACACTGAAGAAGCCCTTGTAGTTGAAGTAGTCGGACCCAGTGTTGGCAGGAGATTTACAGGCAATGTGCTTGCCGTCTATTGCACCAATGACATGCGGAAAGTTCCAACTGTTCATCCAATTGTCACTAATCTGACGCCACTCTGCAGCAGTCTGTGGTGGCGCGAGCAGCTCATCACGGAACTCCTCGACGATGGCCGCACACACTTCGCGCAACACCAGACTGATGGTGTTGTGAGGGACCCTCCAGCCATACTGCATCTCACGGTACTTGGCGCCAGAAGCAAGGTGCCTCAGGGTGAGGGCAACCTTCAGGCCTGGATCAAGGGGTGCTCGCCAGTTGGTGGTCTCCTTGGTAAGGGCTGGTGTCAGTCTCTGCACAATTTCATCGAACATGGCAGGTGGCATTCTCATGAAGTTCTGGAAGGCCCTTGGATCTTCATTACGGAGCTCCACCATGAGACGATCGTACAGCCCCAGCTCAGGTCTCCTGCCAATCCAGTCGCGCACCCAGATGTTCCGGACCACCCTCCTCCTCCTCCTTCGTCTTCTTCTGTCAATGAGGAGCTGATGGACCTGTACCACTTGGTTCTGATGCTGCTGGAGCAGCAAGACGAGGTCATTACGGTGACGGGGATCCATGTTCACCCCTTGACGTCTGGAGCACAACTGACGAATGCTCGGCAAATCGCGCTTTTTATATACCTAAAATCAGACGTTGTACGGACGCGATTAGGCCGTGGACAATCGTATTTGGGACGTGTACAAGACGCAATTGAACGTGATTAGGCCGGTATTGGGGCGCGCTGTTTACGCGGAGAAAGGCGTTTGTCCGTGCTTACACGCGGTACACACGCTAATGCACGTGATAACAACGCGGTACAGACGCGGAACAAACGTGCTATGACCGTGCTCCACCCGCGATTACCCGCTAAAATTTCGCGTCCTACCGCGTGTAACCACGTCTTAACCGCGGCCGTAGCACGTCCTAGCACGTTCGTTCCGCGTCTGTACCGCGTCTTTACCGCGTGTGTACCACGTGTACCGCCCGCGATTACCCGCGGTCTAAATTTTTGGGCAGCCCAAAACTTTTTCGCGCGGCCAACCGCGTGTGAATTTCTTACCGCGTGTAACGACGGGTAAAGTACGGCTGTATCGCGTCTTTATCGCGACCTCAAAGCGTCCAACAGCGTCTGCTTCACGGGCAGAAATGTTTGGCCGTGATTCGGCCGCGATACGCCCGTGGAGGGCTGTGTGACCGGGCCTTAAGACCATTATTTTGAATGCGACACAAGCAACGAATTGCACATGTACTTCTTCGAATGGTGCAGGTTCGAGAAAAACGTCCGTTCAAATAGATGTCCTGTGTGAGTACAAACTGTGTTAATTTTGTCCAAATCGTACTTAAATCGCGAATGCGAATAACTAGAACATGTGTTATACGATTCTGAATGTGTTGCTGGCACGATATGCCTACAACTTTTCACTTCTAACTGCAAACTACACACTACCTAGACCGACCAACGTGTGTACTTTGTGTCTGTATCGATAATAAATGTTATATAATGGGTATACAATTTGAAAGCCGCATGTATACCTGTAAATAATATCGTCTAAGGTAATATATTAAGGTATGAATGCATTTGAATGTATTGTTTCGTTATATTGTTGTTGGAAGTTTATTGTATTAGTTACACACAGTTACTTAATCAACATCATCTAGCGGCCAATGATTTGAAATTGGTATGTAGTTATAACTCTTGTCAGTAATATAACAGTATCATTGGTTTAAGAACAGACCCTTGGTTTATAGTATCATATATATTTTCCAATTAGTATGTAGTGTTCTGGACTGATTCTTGTAATTTTTATGATCGTATATTATATTTAAGATCCTCCTATAATAAACGACATGAACAACACAACAGTAATCGAAGGAGATTCTGTATTCCTAAAGTGTGATGTTAGCAGCGCCAATCCACCCGTGAAAACATTGGAATGGACATCTAACAACCACGGTGTGTCAGGAGCAACATTGATGATACCAAACGTTTCACGGAGTGACGATATGATGTACACATGTACTGCAAACAATTCCATGGATCCGTCATGTCAAGGTGTTGTAAATGGCAGCACATCAAAGTCTCTTCATGTGGTAGTTTTATGTATGTACTAATGATTACATAATAACACGTTTATATTACAAGGAATTAACTAAGATTAATTTTGTCATTAAGAGACAATATGTACTATGAATTGTACTTCTTTGTTATCACCTTTGTCAATTGTACAGAACATTCGCGGGTGGTCTTTAATTTTCTCTAGTTGTATGTCATTTTATTAATGCAAAATTATGATATGCAACATTTAGATATATAGTGCAACCCTGTCTCAAGGATAAACACCAAAACTTAATACACAGTGTCATTTTGCTGTAACATGTACTACCTATTTAATCTCTCTAGAGCAACAAATTCTCAACAACAACCTATATTTGCGTTTCCGATAGGATGTTGCTCCGAAGAGGTTGCTCTTTAGAAGCTGTATAACCATTTTAGATCCCCCGTTGGTGGCAATTTCATCACCTACATTATTTACAAGAAACGAAAGTGAGATGTTTAATTACTCTTGTCTGATCGTCAATGGGAATCCATCAAATACCGTGGTAGTATGGAGGAGATCAAGCGATAATAAAACATGGAACTCCACAGAACTATTCATACCAAACATTTCACGACGCGATGACTCGATTTACACATGTTATGCTAGCAACGTGATGACTGATTCAAACGAAACAGCAAAATATGGGAATAGCAGTGGATATATTACCTTAATTATACAATGTAAGTTCATAATATTCACATATATTTTTTTGCATCTTTAATACTATGACAATCAAAAGGCAGAAAAAGTGATTGTGTACATCGACAGCTTTGTTATATTATATATGAATGGGCTTAATATTTCGCTCAAACGCAATTAAGTTTTGTGCTGCGAAAAACATATACCGACACATTTAAAAATAAAATAAAGTTGTTTCATTTAACGAAGAATGTCGCTTTAACCATCGTACATTCACAATGAGCAGTGACGTGTTTGAATTTAAAACTGGAACAATGATGAAAATAGGATTAACATATTAATGTTGGCGACTTAATGAAACCGATGATTAAATGATTTGCAATATAACTAGAGATACACGTGATTTGTAAACTACGGTTTATTCAATATAGGATCTTAATAACTAACCCAATAACGGTAGGACGTATGTGAACAAAAACAAACATAATCGCCTCGCATGAAACAAACAATGTGTTTATAAAGCATATCGGTCTCACACATCTTCCTTCCTGTGGAGAGGTAAAACCTCATCACGAGCTTCATGTGACACGGGGAGCGTATAGCACTCGAGGCGTCGATGCACGAGCGCACATCTGTCATACAGTGAAATGCCGATCTCGATGTCATAACTATGTATGAAGGAAGAAAAAACATGTTACTAATCAAAATTAATTTTGCCATAAGTTCCTGATAGTTTGTAATGCAGCAGGTATAATACAGGTCTCGATCACGGGTAACAGATATGCATGTCTGTGTATAATAATACCACAAGTTATTGTTACCCCGTATACAAAAAGTCAAAATCACAGTACGAGTTTTAATAAATATTTCAGTTCGAACAAAAGTTACAGACTTCTTCATACAAGGTTATAGACATAACACCAGCGTGGTTGTCATGGAACATACAAGTCTGACATTTGAATGCCGTCTACAAAGTAAACCAACTGCCACTATACTCTTGTTTGAGAAGGACAGTGTACGGAAGAGTTATAATGCAAATGAATTGTTTTACAACACAACGGCGTCTTGCTCTAGCGAATCTGTTTTGTACAGTTGTCATGGCAACAATTTATTAAACACCAAACCGTCTACTTGTGATGTTCAGCTGTAAGTATGTAATGTAAGTGGAAATAAAATGTGTTCCTGAGTATTGAAATTTTTGAGGTTTTATTAAAAGAGGTACACTTGTATCAATGAATGTGAACTCCTCATAATAGCAAAACGAAATAATTCATAGCGTAGTGGTAGTTAACTGTAATCACGAAAGTATTTGTTGCAATACTTGAATCATTGCATGTTTTGTTTATTGTGGTAAGTGTTTAATATACAACAAAACATTGTAAAATTATCTTCACTGACAGTCGTAAATGAAATACAAAAAAATGAATTAAATATTTGATATGAATCGTAATTTCAATTAAGTTAAATATTCTTTATGCACTTGTCATTTTAGTTAACATGTCTTGAGGAGACTTATTGTTATACCGTTTTATGCAGGTATACCCAGAGTCGATATGAATACAGACGTACAGTTTAATGCTACATGTGCCATCAATCAAACTGTAACACTGAGCTACACAGCTTTAGCATGTCCACATCCATCGTTCGTGTGGTACAGACAGGGTTCATCAATAAATACCCGAGATGCTCGTATAACCATATCGTCAACCGACATGCAGACAAATATTACTATCGCCACTGTAGACGAAAGCGACCTCGGAGAGTATACACTCATTGTAACAAATGACGTTGGTTCGATCAGTGAATCGTTTCGGTTGAAGCCTGATGGTATGGTAGTCGTATTATAGTGTCGAACACAATTGCATTCAGTCAGTTTAATTTGGCGTTTGTTCGATTAAAAGGTTATACAGTTAGGTGTTGCGCAATGTGTACCAATAAGATATTTCGCTATACATTTCCCAATCACGATTACTTGCATCGGTTCTGCATTTTTGGTATGTATTATATAAATCGTAAAACATACACATGTATACAGAATTAGTGTAACCATCATCTATCCTTTTGATAAGTGGTATGTGCTTATAATGGTAACTTCTGCAGTACATGTTAACCGCAGTTTGATCATGATTCCTAGTAAGGGAATGTATATACACGAACCCGTATTTACATAATACATCATACATATTATACATATATATACATACATATTGATCTCAAACCTCTTCGGATACTCGCAAATAAAAAACAAGTTAAACATGAGTTTCAAACGTATTTAGCGGCATGAACATCTTACTCATTAAATTACTTTCTAGGAGTACCAGGTGTACCGACTCACCTGACACAAGATGACAGCAACACAACTGTCTCAAGCATAGCACTTTATTGGAGATCTGGTTTCAAAAATGGATCGGGACAAAGCTTTACTGTAATGTACAGCAAACAAACATACGAGAATTTGCAGAGTGCCAATGTACAAGATACAGGACATGCAGGGACAACAATACACTACAATATTACTGGACTGTCAAGTGGTACAAGTTATGATATTGTTTTATTCGCTGTTAACGCCAAGGGACGGTCGAAGTTTAATGCTACCCTGACTTGTAGAACAAGTAAGTATGTATATATCATTGAAGCGTCATCTAAAAGCGTAAATATATTTGTGTACATATATATTAATATTTCTTTCAACTTGTTGATGGAGTTAATAGTCAGTTCGGATTGTAATATTAGGGTAAATGCCATAACATTGTATGTGAACCATCTCTCACACGCTCAACATATTCTATTTTTGTACGCAATTGCAAGCTTGTTAATGTGTGGCATATGACATCATTGCCATCATATGGAGAAATAATATAAACACACAACATGTGACATATAATACACTGAATCAATTATTGTTTAAATTAATATCGTCTATTGAAGAGCCTACGGCGAATGACAATACTTCCCAGAATGTGTCGGCGATTGTTGGTGGAACTGTGAGTGAATTGGTTGTTTTGTGTGGCATTGTCTTATCTGTATTCATTTACCGACGAAGGTAATTGTGCAACAAAGATATTTGGTGATAATGTTTGAAAACAAAAATACACCGTTTTAGTATACTAGTATTTGAAAGTGAAATTCAATTCTTTAGTAATATTATTTCAACTGAGCGTCTGTGTATTTTGGCGGCATTTCAACTCCTACTGTTAGTTGATGTTTTGTTACATAGTCTCACATCAATATTGTTTGCATTATTATTGGTCTTCCATTCGACTTCTTTGTTGTCAATGTCGATGTTGCTTTTCCGAACGTTATAACTATAATAGTGCGTATTAGTTATACAATGTATATATATTTACTACCATTGCTGTATTTATACTGTGTTCAAATTTCTTGTTCAGGATTGTTAATTCGTCTAAGGATAATAAAAAGACAGAATGTTCCACTATTCAATCGCCAATACCTGTTACTTACGAAAACTTGAAGATTGACCAAGTACCGAATGAATCCCTTAACAATCAGAGAGGAGCAGCTAATAACCGCACATCCGAGACGAACGTGGGTACGTATTAAATTTGGTAGTTTTCTTAATGTCAACACATAGTTTTATCTTTGAATATTACAGTAAACATTCGAAAACTCAAACAGTTTGGCTCGAACACAGTAGATACCTCGAACAGGTGCTTAAGTCCCGGCGAAACCCCTTCTTATTTCATATTATCTAACAGTAGATCACTCGAAACAGAGATAGGTCGAACACTCGAACAGGATTTGTGGTCCCTAGCTATCATTTCATTCAGTGTTCCCATAGATAGGTCGAACAATACAATAATTCACACCTTTCATTGACCGCTTAATATACTATTATTTGTTGACGGGTAAGATTGGTGACACATGTTATTCGCACTTCGTGTACAGTGGAAACTCCCAAGTCCGAACACTCTTCGGACAAACTATAAAGTTCGGATAAGAGGAGATTCCGAACTGGAGAGGATTCCTCCATTGAATGTCCGTAGGCAAGACATTCTTTCAGTAATTTGAATAAGTTCGCTAGAGGTTGTTTGCGTTATCGCGATGTAATATATAATGTCTGAATGTATTTTTTTATTCGACTTTGCAGAGTAATTTAAGCTACAATATTTTACTATTTTGGTATGTAAACTTGAAAATTCGCTTATAGCCCAAAATCATAAGTTATGAGAGATCAACATATTTATGCTCCTTTCATAAAATGTAGATTTGCAGTGCGATATGCAAAATAAATGCTGTGTTTTATGTTGGTTGATATTTGAATTCTTCCAAATGTAAATTATCATTATAATTTGTTTAATCGTTATAGAAATTGTAGAAAATTAGATTCTTCGGAGTTATGCACCGCTATAGACGTCTCTCGTTTAATTAAAACCGTATGAAAGCATTGAAATTGTAGATGCCTCGAACAGTAGATGGCTAATTGCTAGGTCCGACGGCAGTTCGAGGTTCAAAGTTTTAATGTATATATACAACGCTGCTTCGTTTCATAGTGCATATATTCACAATGTTGGACTTCCTTTATCATAATACTGTATTAACACTACACTATTTTTGTCCACACTGACTATTTAAAATCAGCATATTTCGGCATTTTCAGATAACACATATGAAGGACTTTCCCTTGAAGATAATGGTATGTATTTATTCCATAATTGAAGCCTCAAGCTTGATGTTCAAAGCGTATTCTATCGATATAGGACGATTAGTATAAGTTGCACACTTCTGCCATCGTATTTACAAATGTATACCTTGATACTAGGCACATGCAATGCGATAAAGTTAATTAAGCTTATGACTTGGACTATCATAGCATTCACTACTTGATCGAAACGAAACACAAAGTTATATAGAACTGGTGACCACGGCAAAGTTGCTTTGATATTTTCAAACGGGTGTTTATTATGTTCAGCCGGATGTGCGCTTTCACAGCTGATGTATTCCATATATCGGAACCATCGGCATTCATTTGTCAATGGATGAGTACGTAATAAATTGAGTCTCTTAATGGTGTATACCCAATCAATGGTAGGCTACATTGTAAAATGGTGTGACAGTCAAACAAAAAATGTATTTCTACTGTCTAAAAAATAGGTTTTCTAATATTGGTTAAAAAATAAACAACGCTTTCTTTTATAACGATTATTTGTTATATGAATATTATTTGTTTCAGGTAAGGAAAACGATTATACGCAGTTAGGCAACGACAACAACGACGGTAAGTGATTAAGTATCTTCCATTAAATCAGTAAGCCTGTTATTTCTTACGTGATACATAATTTGAATTAACAAAAAGTAAATACGGTTGAGCCCACAGCAATCACTTAACTCGGTTAAAATAATAATAATTTATAACTTCAGATCCTAAACCAACCTACGAAAATTTAAAGATACAACTTTGATCGTGCTTCATATGTTCTGGACTTCACTTTGAAGAACGAATATTTACCTTCATCGGATGTATCTACTTTAATTATGTTTATGTTACGTATGGAAGGTGACGGAAACGCTGATTGAAGAGTTGCGGACAATTTGATAATGTGTGTATATAAACTCGTATATTCGTAATGTTGTAAATGTATTGGTGGATGTTTCGTTTTACATATTGTATTATAATCAGACGCAAACAATTTTAAGAAATGATTTGAGACTGTCTAGTTTCTTAATATGTATAATTGAAACGGAATGAAAATGTATGCCTATATAAGATCATGTGTCTTATTTACTATAAACACTGGTTAGTATGGGACCGACATATAACTACCTACATCACACTTACATTTTAAATAGTCTTAATACATTTCAAAATCATGTCACATTTATATCAAATAAATAAAATGAGCTACATTTGAAAAATCGTTTATGGATAGGTAAATTTACATTCTCAAATATGATTTTACTTGCCCACGAAAGTACACGATGTGGCGGAAATATACATTGCGTTAAAGAGCAAACTTGATATTATGATGTTGTTTTTTTTTCAGTGAAATAACTGTCGAATGATGAAATGATGTATGGCATGAATATGTAAATGTTTGAAACGAAATAAATGTACACTGAATAGTGTTTCTTTGATTCTAGGATAAGTGTTATATTAGGGTATATGGTGGAATACATCCTGTCTGTGTGCCATATAACCCGATGCGTTATCCGAGGGTTAGATGCATCGCTGACAGGTTATATTCCCCCATATACCCTGTCAACAACCAGTATAACTAATTTATAATACTGTAAATCCATGTTTTTATAATAATTAAGTTAAACAAGTTTTAATAATTTGATCTGTGTATATTTGCTGTTTGTGGTTCATAAAATTGTTTAGAGTGTTTTAGTTACTATCAGTAATTAAAACGTATTCCTTTTTAAACATATCGGAAATTACTTGCTGTAGATCAAATTGCTTTTATTTCACTTACACGTTATATTACTTGTACCATAAGGTACCTCAATACACATGGTTAAGCGCGCGCTTGATTCTAAAATTAATTTTCAAGCGTCTGATCACATGGACTTTATCGAGCTAAATTTGGCTCAAACCTTAAAAATCTAACGTTTTGAATATAAATACAAGCACATGTATACTCTTTGTAATATTTATAAACTCAAGTATGAAGATTAATTGTCAATGTCTAGTAACTTGCAGACATCAAGTGATACACGTTTTCAAGTTGAGCCGTCAGCAAAAATGGTCATAAGGCGCTTGAAGGGGGAATTAGTTCGGACGTCATATACTCTATCGCCGTGTATATAGAATAATATACGCGAGCCTTTAACCAATGAACTTGCTGGAATTGTATTTGCAGTATTATAATAATGATATAGTATAATACTTTTATGTTGTTTATATATCAACTTCATTGATATACAGGTAAGAATTCATATATCCGTGCTTTTGTCAAACGACATGTTTTCCCTTTCTTGCATGTTTTATGTTTATATATTTACTGGTATGTAAGTAAATACTAGAATCACAAGTTCGGATTACTTTATATTGTTGTCATACTACTGATTTAAACACTGAGTTTGTTTTAGGCTGTTAGTAACAGTATGACTTAATTTTATCAATTACAGCGTTAAAATGTTGTTGATCTAAAAGGAAAACCTTGCTTCAGTTTCGTTGGCTTTATGTACCAAGCATGTTTGTATAAAATGACGTGTTTACATTAAAGACCATTGTATGCTGGAATGTTATATCAAAGCGGAATGACTTTTTCTTAAATCTTAGATGACTATATGTCAGTTTTAAATCACCCAACAAGCATTTCGTTTTACAACAATGCACTCTGTTAACTGGATATTGATATGTTTCTAAACCAAACATTGGCTGACATCAAAACGAATCGGAGAAGATATTATAACTTATCGTTTGATTACGAACAGTTAATGACAATCCTCAGTTTATGTTTCAGTGACAGCGAACATCAATGATGAAATTTATTCAGCAAAATACCCACTATCAGGTTATGTCACGGACACATGTCAGGTTATGCAAGGAACCCTCTGTCATGTTATGCAAAGGGACCCACAGTCAGGGTAAGCAAGGAACATATTGCCAGGTTTTTTCCAAGGACCCACTGTCAGGTTATACAAGGGACCAGTTGACAGGGTATGCAAGGGACCCACTGTCAGATTAGGCCAGAGACACACTGCCAGGTTATGCCAATGACCCACTGTCAGGTTATGCCATATACCCACTGTCAGGTTATGCCAATGACCCATTGTCAGGTTATGCCAATGACCCACTGTCAGGTTATGCCATGGACCCACTGCTAGGTTATGCCAATGACCCACTGTCAGGTTGTGCCATGGACCCACTGCTAGGTTATGCCATGGACCCACTGCTAGGTTATGCCAATGACCCACTGTCAGGTTATGCCAATGACCCACTGTCAGGTTATGCCAATGACCCACTGTCAGGTTATGCCAATGACCCACTGTCAGGTTATGTCAAGGTCCCACTGCCAGGTTATGCCATGTACCCACTGTCAGGTTATGCCATAGACCCAATGTCAGGTTATGCCAATGACCCACTGTCAGGTTATGCCATGGACCCACTGTCAGGTTATGCCAATGACCCACTGTCAGGTTATGTCAAGGTCCCACTGCCAGGTTATGCCAATGACCCACTGTCAGGTTATGCCATAGACCCACTGTCAGGTTATGCCAATGACCCACTGTCAGGTTATGTCAAGATCCCATTGCCAGGTTATGCCAATGTCCCACTGTCAGGTTCTGTCAATGACCCACTGTCAGGTTATGCCAATGACCCACTGTCAGGTTATGTCAATGACCCACTGCCAGGTTATGCCAAGGACCCACTGTCAGGATATGACAAGCACCCACTGTCAGGTTATAAAAGAACCCACTGTCAGGTTATGCCAAGATCCAACTGTCAGGTTATTCCAAAGACCCACTGTCGGGTTATGCCAAATGACCCACTTGCAGCTTATGCAAGGGATCCACTGTCGGGTTATGCCAAGGAAGCACTGTCAGGATATGGTGAATTACTGATTTAGATAAAATGTTAAGTAATTTAGAATAGTGCTACGAATTAGTGAAATACCCTTTCAGCATACAGTTGAATTTTCAGACGTCAATTTATATACAAGAGACTTATACACAACTATGTTTAAGGTTTAATACATGGCGAGATTAAGACTTCGATATTGATTTATTAATACATTTATTACTGTCGCCTGCATCTAAATCGTACAATATATTTTCTACGTAGTAACACAGCAAATATTGTGCAATGTCACCGGTGGTACGTGCAGTAATAGTGTTAACGCCCTGAAAAAGGGGTATTGAATTACGAGGTGTTATTATACTTGTGAAATACTATGTCAAGGAAAATTTGTCAAATATGTATAAGGTTTAATACATGGCGTGATTAAGTTTTATATATTTTAATACATGTATTGAAACAGTTTTATTGACTTACACGGTGTGATTATACTTCAAACCAATGTAGTTGTGTATAATGAAAATAGTAGTAGTAGTTCTACCTTGAGTACTAAATGAACCCAATACCAAATCAGCAGATAATGTATCAAACCTAAAAAAACGTTCGTACTCTGGTACACGCGCTAGGTGTGCATCTCCGGTACAACGTAAATGATACTTGTATCATGGGTAACAACTGTGAACGGTGACATATATGGTTAATGTAATACTGACACCGCATGTCGGTAATGTATAATGCATACGACATAAAATGTACACACAACTGTCAATTTCATTGGCATACTTTGTGCCTACACGCGTGACAAATTCCTTTTAAAATGAGTGCCTAAGTAGTAATACTATGTTTCATATTGCATTGACCGGAAACATTACAAATGATTACCACTCTACATACCTCTTAAGACCACACCAAGCTTCCCATCATTTTTGGAATTGGCAATAAATCTACCTCTACTATACCTGGCAAATTATTTCCTTAAACACCGGGGTAAAAGTATAAAAGGCAGAGAGGCACAGAAAATGTCTACTTTCCAGTTGAATACAGTACTGAGAACAACAGAAATCTACATGATTTTTTCTAAATATCTTAAGTTTCGTTAAACCTTTCCCTTTGAAATTTGGTACAAGTGCTCTCTAGCATACAGTTATCAAATATGTAAAACTTCACTAATTTATGTTTAGTAATTATTGTGTTTCAGAAAAAAATATTTGATTGTCTGCTAAAAATTCAAATTTACCTCCAACTGCTAAAGCCAGCCCACATAAAGGTCACGACCTCCCTCTCAGCGAATTACAGAGCAGATTAGTTTGCATGTGTAAATAGTTTATCTGTTTTATAACATATATAATGATACTATCAGATTCCTATTTAATTTATAAAATGAAAATAAACATATAATTTAAATAAGTATTTTAAATATGGTTGAATATTTAGCTACAATATTATGTACCAAACACTTCTATAAGATTCAAAAATATCAGATTGTTTCTGTATAAACACACATGTGGTTCTGTTTACTAGAGATTATGTTTCAGTATTATCATCCATCGGTCAGATAAGCCCAGCCTACTCTCTATATATGCTTAATGGCTTTACTACCGCTGTATCAGCCAGGTAGAACCCGGCCTTTAAATCGATTACTGACATACAACTTTTGAATTAAAACTCAACGGGTCGTGCAAGTGCACTCGCTAGGTTTTTGCACATCCTAGTCGACCGATTTGTTAAATATAAACATATCGATGTTTATCAAACACTGTATTTTAATGTGCTTCTGTGTCTAGGTATAATACTAGAAACTCATCAGAAAGTTAATATATAACCAAAATACCGAACCTAAGTACTTCAATGACGTGATCTGCTCACACGAATAAAATATTTTCTGTTCCATGAAACTGTGCATAGCAATAGGCTATAAAACACCATTATTATCAAAACTATCAATTTATGAACCTCAAGTTTACAGTTACATCAATAATATCAAGATCTTTGCTGAATAAATTGTTTTCTAAATTATGTTAATCTCCTCTTTAGATGTTCCTTAGTAACATTGATTGCCGACCTTCTGGTAAGCAGCGAAAATGCACGTAATCAATTTGTATCGCCTGACTCGGACCGGGCAACGATTAATTAAGTAAATTAATTGCACATACCACCTACAAAGACGGAACTTAAAGAACATATTCGATAATGAGTATTTGCTATATATAGCAGTAACCACTCATATGTTGTATGGTTAAATCACACGGACTGAAATTCATATACTTTGATCGGTTAAATGTAAGTAATCGAATTCGATAAAACATGACTCATTGAGTACAGTAAGAGTTATTTTGTAAATATAAGTGGTGCAGTACTTTAGGATCTGAGTTAGATTTGATATGCATATAACACTTGACGTATATATAATTGTTGGAAAAAAAACTGTTTAACAACGGAATTACGCTTAATAATTTATATATAAAATAGTTAAAAACTACTGTTAAATACAGATGGAAATTTAAATGTATTTTGTTTAAATTTATGTGTATATATCTTGGCTTACATATATGATCTTAAATAAATATAACAATACATTTGGATAACAATGTGATCATTTGACAAGCCAACTAGTCGACTGAACAATTCAGTTTGTACAAAGAGATGCAAGAGGAAACCTGATCGACCCAGTATAGATCCTGATTAGATCTTTGAGAACGTGTGGGGGACATGATATCCATCGCCATGTTGCATCGGAATTCCTAATGGAATGCATGTCTGGTAACCTTAATATTCTGGCGTGAATGAATTTCTGGTTGGCCATGTCAGTGGAGTTCTGTTTTCTGTAGTATATTGCAATAATGACGGCAAGAAATATTCATAGCGTTTGAAGTATGATATTAAAAGTTCCAGGTTGCCGTGTGATAGGTTGTGTTTTTACTGTGCAATAAATTAGGGGTTTTGTCAAGAGTTTGAGTGTTGTTTTGATTTCCCTTTTTGGTTATGTTTTGGCTCCGTGGATATATGCCAGTAATGGTTTTCATCTCTTGTTGGTTACCTCTATTTCTTGAATGCAGAGCGAATGGAAATTTGGTTTATGAATTTAGTTCGAGTTATCACCATGCAATACAAAGTTGAAACAAAACTGATCATAAAGCATAAATTGCTATGTATCCCATAACAGAAAACGTCCGATAACTGCATGCATGCTTGAACAGTAAATATATTGAAATTAAACTTTCTGGTTAATAGCTAGTACATTTAAGATAAACAATTGTGTTCGCTTGTTTCGATAAATGTTATTACTATCACATTACTTGTATTCGGTTATTTACCAAAACGTGCACCTGAGGATCATTGTGGTTATCCAAGTGCAAGATTACAAGATACGGATTGTAATATTTACACAGGGATTTATCGATGTTTAAATACTTAATTAGGTAAGATATAACTCATCATGTAAATATTACATAAAATGTGTTTACTATGATTGCATATTCACACAAATAAGTAGTTAACACGAACATAATTATTCGTGTAACAAGTTCAACATTCGGAAGACTACGGAAATATTTTTTTCAACTGATCTAGCGACGCAAATATATATGTTTGACTATTATTTAGTAAATTGTAAATTAAATATGAATCATATCGCGTTATTCTATTGAGTATGGTGACGAATTATGTAGAAAGAAAGTAGTTCAAGTGCGCAAACATGTTCGAGTCAGCTTAAAATTATTACGATGTATATCTGGTTATTTATTTAACGTTATCAAGTACATCCTAATAAAGTTGCGACATAATTGCAGTTAAATTCATTAATATAATGTGTTCATAAGAAATAAGTAATAGCAAAACTACAATTAAAGCATTTATTGTGTGATTATATTTTTACAATTTGCTATAAGTTGCATTTACATGTGTATGTCGATATATTGTGTGCGGATACAATCAATCTATTGGCATGTAATTATAAGTTTTATGATAAAGGCAGTATGATACACGATATGGTCAACATTTAAATATCTTGTAAATAAAGTATTTGTTCAAAATGTCCCTTGTATTTTCTGTTTATATTTATGTTCTTAAAGTGAAATAATTTATAAGCAAAAGGTATTCAAATGTGCAATCAAAATGATTTGAAACATGGTTTGTACTGAACCTAAATACCGACTGTGAGCTTGTATATAAATGTATCAGTAACACTTAATTATTAGTCTTCAAAACTTTGATTTAGAAATTTGCAATGGACCATGAACAAATAGTTTTGCGCATACACAAAAAGTAAAAGGAAATAGTTGATTGGACTTACTGATCACGTGGGTTTTCGCCCCTGTTTCCTTACGTATTTACGCTTGTGACTCCTCCAATGCCTGATGTTTAATGGACTGCTGTCTTCTCGAATGTCTGTGTGAAGATGCATTGTCTTATTTGTGTGGCGTTCCCTGCAGCAACCTGTTTGCTCTCTTTTTATTTACTCGACTTAAATCAGTTCAGCTTACAGTTGAGTCCCCTTTCCCCAAAAAAAGATATGGCTTATCAGTAAATTAGGAAGCGTTTCAAGCAATTAAACATTATGCAAACAACAGACTGTCAACCAGGACCAGAATTGTGCAAATTTGTTAAACACACCAGCCTCATAGCGTTTTTGGACAAGGTTGGTTTCGTCAGGTAGGACTCATTTTTAATCTATAATTATACTGTTAATACTTATGTTGATATATACCCTGTCAAAGGTTTTCCTTGTGCTATACATTATGCTGCATTCATCTCCTAATGAATTGGTTCAGTTCTACATAGATGCAAATTATGTAATGAAAACAAGCATTCGAGAGCCATTGATATACGCAGATATGGGCAGTATCAACGTATCATTTACATCTTACGTAAGCCTTAATATTAGTATGTAAAATACAGGTATGTCTTATTGTAATTAAGGAACTCCATTTGTCTCAAGGTTTGATGAATTTCACAAAAAAGGCAAATTAAGAGTTACTTCCCTTTGATTAATACACAGTTCGAAATAAAAATAATTCCGACACTTGCAAGCTTTCTGTTTTAAAAATCCATTACATGTAGTTTAAATATGAGCTTACATGTTACATATTTGTTATCATTACAGTGACGCTACTTAGCAGAAGGTAGACAGGAGTACAATGCACGCATACATTGTATTACTCGCGGCAGTATGTGCTTCTGTTAACGCCGGTAACACTTGTTATACATGTTTTGTGTTTATAACAGCAATTAATGGGTTTGGAATAGTTTGGGTAAAGATTATTTTGTTTACACAATTTTGAGTATGATCAATTTGAAATATTCCACTGAGTTATAATTATATAAACCATTAAATGCACCAATACTTTACATGTAAGTAGACCATATTAGTGTTAACAGACAATAGTATTATATATTACTTTATGCTGTGTTATTTTTTCAGACAGACGGGCGAAACCGCAAATGTATTCAAATATAGCATACACTTTAGAAAATGAGGACTTCAACATGTTTTGTGTTACACAAGCAGATGCCACGATATGGAGAGTCGACAATGCAGACAACCCAACATTTGCAGTCATACAATACTACAATAACCTGTGCACTGCTAGCAATTTTATAATCAACAATACTACGTCGTTTGCTTACTCTTGCCATGATGAATCGAATGCAATTCGTTATACATTAACATTAAAAAAAGTGCACGTTTCTCAGAACAAACAAAGGTGGTTTTGTTCTTACTTTGGATCAAACACTAGCGAGCTTGTAGTAAATGTTTCAGGTACGTAACCAATTCAGTAATGATCATTCATATTGACATTCGCTTTTTTAATGTTTTCTGTAAGTCGCTTTAATGCCGTTTAATTTATCTGTATGATATGACTATATTTACACATATTATGTGCATACATAGGACACGATAATGCACGACTTACTTTCAGTTTAAACAAGTGTTTTTGTAGTCTATGTATATTCAAGATTGAAAACATATGCACGTTTAACGTCATAGTGACGTAACTGTCTTCACTAGTCCGGTTCTGGCGAAGTTACCCGTGTTTTGCATTATTAAAACAAAAATTCAAATCCATTTTTCATTATTATTATACTCAAATATCTAAAATATGTATTCTCCTTTGACGTGGTCCATGGCTAAACTTGTTTAAGTCGATCTATACTCATCACCATGATTAAGAGGAATTTTTAGAATGTGTTATTATTCAACGTGTTTTTCTTAAAATAGAAATCTATAAACTTGACAGCGCTTCGAGTCTGGTTGACGAACGCCATGGACTCCCTTAACTCAGGAACACTGTGTACCTGATTAAACAGCGTCTGCTTGCATTTATTGACGATGCCAAGTTTGAATGTTTGATTAACCTTGAACGTTATACAATTACATGTATCTTTTTTTCTTTTTGAAAACAAAATATGACGTTTTCCTCGTATAATTCCAGTCAATGTATTTTAATTGGTATACTACTTGTGTTTTACACTGCATTTCAGCTCTTGTTAAAAACGTAAGTATAGAATCAGGAGGACAAGTCGTCTCGTCAACATTGACTTTTCAAGAGAATGATGTCAAGAAGATTGCATGCACATCATCGTTTAGCATACCAAGGGCAAATATGACGTGGTATGTCACGGAAAGAGCAAATACAGATAAAATAGTATTGACAGCTTATAACCTAACACACACGTGGCATGGCCAAATTGTCGACTTTGAATCAACAACCAGTACCTTACTGGTAAATTTTAACAGAACATATACTGGTTGGGTTTTGGTATGCGAAGCAGAAAATATACAAGGCTACGCAGCAGTTTCGAAAAGTGTCTTATTAAACATAACATGTAAGTTCATACGGCAATATGTGTCAAGCTTTTTACAGAATTCGTTGAAATGAGTTTAGCTAAGGGAATATATACATGCACAACTTAATTTGAGATCCATTGATCGGTCAGTCCTTGTGTAGACATGGGTGTATTGTGTGCATTACAGTAGGATGAGGGTACTAACTATTTTGTATATATTGATATTTATTAATTTATAAATTATTGCACCATTCTATGGTTCTTTTTGTCAAGCCCAAATGTAATGTGTAATTACAGTTGTTAATAATGCGTTTATATCTATGGGAACAGTGGCGATCGATAGTAGACTAGTGAAACATTTATTCAAATTGTTGTCATGAGTTTAAGTAACATGTTTCTTATCGAAAGTCGCTCTGTCTACGTGGTTAATGGTTCCCAAACTTTAATTTAAGTGTGTTAGGGTTAGCTGAAATTCCAATACTGTACGTCCACTCACTTATAAAAATTGTGATTTTCATATATCTCGTATCGATATCAGAGTATTTTGGTTCTTACTCGAACTTATTAGTACTGTCCAAACTACTTTCGTAAGGACCTGATTGCTGTACTATTGCACTACTACTATCCTTATACTCGTCCAAGTTGCCCTCCGTCTCGTTTCTAAATCAGGGTCCTTTCGTCCCGATGCATCCAGTATCATGGGCTGTTGTGACCATACTCTCTACAGTGCGACGTGAAATTTGCTGTTCATCAATTATTATTACCAAGTGTGTAATGTACGTCATCAACAGGTGCCCACGACGCACAGTAGTGTGTGATTCATTGAGAAAATAGGCGCACAATCGATAATGTATGGGTATGAATTTTATCGAAAACGACAGGCTACTTTGAAAACAGCACATGTGTATTACAAACAAGTGATTAGGCCGCATGTTATTTCCACATGGATCCGTTTACTAACATCAGTGTGTTTTTCATCCTATTTAACTGTTCGGGACACGTCGCGCACCACTTGTTAATGACGTAGCTAACTATCATTGATTACGTCTGTTTATTTAAAATACAGTTTATTAAATAGTGTCTGTGTAAGCATTACTAATACAATAGACAAACATCACTGCGGTAATACTTGTAAATGATTTGCAGTTATTGGAGCGTTCGACTCATTTTAGTCGAATAAAGATTGATATATATTTCGAAGCTGTAATACGCGGTTGCTTTTGAAACCGTTTATTTGATAATTCATATTTGTAGATCGCACAAACAAGCCCATAATACAGTGCACAAACAACGGGATATACAAGGTAATTCAGAAGGTCACAGGTAATCTTACATGTTCAGTTGATGGAGGAAATCCATCCGGTACATTACATTGGAATTGTACAGGTAAGGTAACATACGACCAAGTACAGCATAACAAGGTGACACACACTGTTGTTTGGGACGCGACTCAAACGCAGTATTGTACTTGTAACTCCACCAACATTGCTGGTACTAGTTATACATCAGTGAATGCTGAAGTTTTATGTAAGTATGCAGTGATCGAATTAATGTATGTTGTATTGTTTATCTGAAAGCTAATTAACGTAGTAGCCCATGTATGCAACTATTATGTAATAAGACGTGGGATATTCTTGCAACGCACATTTGACTTATATATTCATGTTCTATAATATAATAATTAAGCAATAATTTAATATCATTCATCGTCTATTTAATTAAGTTGTGTGTGTAATATTTTAATTAATTAAACTTGATAGTTTGAAATGGTGTTGATTCAATTTTATAAAATTGTTAATTCATCATTTTTCTATAATTACTTTAATAAAAATCATGTCTATTGTCAGACCCACCTGTAATATATGATTTACGAAACAAGACCGTGATCGAGGAAGAATCAGTAACACTATACTGTGACGTTGTACGGGCCAATCCATCAGTTAACAGGATCCAATGGACATCCAACAAACACAGTGTGTCGGAAGCATCATTTACAATAACAAACGTTTCACGGAGTGACGATATGGTGTACACATGTATTGCGAACAATGCAATGGATCCATCATGTCAAGATGTTGTAAAGGGCAGCACATCTAAATCTTTTCATGTGGAAGTATTGTGTATGTACTCATGTATTTAAAACTCATTTGAGTAAGACTTTGAATATGGCATCTAGAACCTTTTCATTGTCGTGCTTATTTATGTTGAAACACTCGCATTGATGATCGTCTTTCCAAGAAACTCTAGTTTTACTGTATGTTTCAGACATCGTTAATCTGATAAAAAAATATAAGCATGTATAGTTACGGATGCAACTTTGTAATTGTAGTCATACTAGTTTTACACATTATATAATTATGATAATATCAATGTACACACAACTTAGAAGAAATTATTGTCTTTGAAAGCGAACAAATTGTGGGCGGATTTTCATCTCTATTTGTTATCTGCATCATAACTCAAATGTAATTTGTGTAGTAGTATTTTGTCAATAATCTTAAGAGGTATACATTTCATATGATTTTAAATATATTCCATGTCTGTGCATTAATAGAACGTATAGAGCCGACAGATGATCCCACTGATCATTTACCAATAATTGGTGTGGCAGCAGGATCAGCAGCAGGACTTCTATTAGTAGGTGTAGTTATTGCATGCGTCGTCATCGTTAGGAGAAGGTAATGGCTTACAAACTAATACGGTATTATAGGAGTATTTCAGTTGGGTAATCAATGTGTTACAATATAACTATGTAAATATATGAACTAGTTTGTGGTAATATTTGATCCGATTCAATTACACTGCGTTTCATTGCATCTTTTTCCGTTTAAGTGTATATTGGACCTGCTGCAGAGCCTCTTGTAAATATGTATCCACATATAATTAGACGTACATACTACTTCTGCTAGGTCTGTTTGTCAACGGGTTGTCTGTCTTTCTGTCACACATCGTGTCCATTAAATAACTTCTGAACCGCATACAGGATTTAAAGAATTTTATATAATTTGCCGCAAATGTTCACCATATTGAGACGATGTGCAGAATATACGTTTCTAGCGGCTCAGTTGAGGTTCATTGTCACACTAAGGGGTCAATATCAAATGATTTTAATCCGCTCCATCAGTGCGTTTCTTAAAGAATCCTAAGTCTAAAAACTTATACCCAACTTAGGACTGTCATAAGACAAATCTTAAGACCGTTTCAGAGAAGTGATCTAAAGTTTCACCTAAACTTAAGTACAAAATCGGTCCTAAGTGCGGTTTAACCTTCAAACGGAGGTTGAAAACGCATAACGAAATGCACGCGATTTTCCCGTCAATCGTCACTATTCACGCGATCCGACCAGTGCTTTTGTCGTCTGCGCATTTCGCTATGGACATTGCAAGGAGGAAGTCCAACTGGTCATCCAGTGAACTGCAGGCCTTGACTGAAGCCTGCAAGGACAATTGGTCTTTATTGAAAGCGAAATTTTCTCCTAGAAAGCAGGCTGTGTGGCACAGCATAACGGAAATGTAAGATTTTCGGCCATACCAAAGGGAAATAACTACCAACGTTAATAGTTGTTTACATTGCCGTTTACATTCATCCGATGTAATTCTCACGTTAAAATCTCTTAACATGTATCAATCGGTTACATTTTCGGTTTTGATAGATGGATTCATAATCATGTTATGATAATAATAATAATTACATCTTCTAAATAGTTTGATGTACAGTTGTAAGAAGATGTGTGTCACGTTTTAAACGTAAACATGACGTATATTGAAAAAGAAAGTCGGCGCAGTTTGAAGGTTAGGCTAATGTTTGATGTGTAACATACGAAATGTCGATATGTAACGATTACTTGACAATTCAGTTTCAAAATGGAATTTTTTTAATTCGCCGACATTCATTGTATTTCGGTATTGAAATGTTTACCATTCCGCATGAATCATGTTACAAACGTTGTTCAGTTGAAGAGAACTTGCCTTGATGGTTAGTGTAAGATTTGATTGGTTTACACAACACTGGTATGCACATAGCAAAACCATGTTAGTACGACCGATGAGAAAATGACATCCTTGACGTTAGGTTTGTATAACAAGTCATATTTTGTAAATATATAATTTCAAACATGATTGCTCTGATTGTAGTTCGCGTAAAAAGTGTCTGCATACTGTTCAGTATATGCCATTTAATTTGCTTATACAGTCAAACCTGTGTTAAAGACAACCTGCGAACAAAGACCACTATTGCAAAACTTGTCTGCAAAGACCACCAATTTTATCTCCCATCAGACTATTTTCAATGATCTGTTAATAGATACCACCTGTAAACAAAGACCACTTTTTGCTGTTCACAGTGGTAGGGTCAGTAATTAAGGAAGATAATTGTTTTCATTATATTTTTTACAAGCTTAAAATGTGTTATGTAAAGATTTAACATCTTTAGTTACATAAGTTTAAGTAAAAATATGGTACTTGTAGCTAAAATTGATTTATCCCTGCTTCATAGATTTACTGAAGATGTGGCTACTCAATAACTAGTATCAGAGATTCAAGTTTTTCAAACCCAATTGCTATTCTCCCCTGGTAATATTCATACCTGGCAGTTATAGCGATAACATTTGTTTACGGTAGGTTGTGGTATGTGAAACAAACAATATTTTATAATTGGCCCGGTGAAGCCATAATTTTTTCATCCCAATATTTTATATATGTGCAAGAAAATTACCAATGGCATTCAATTATTCATTAGCATATGACTGACAAAATCTTCAGCAATAAATATCGTTTTAGGGTCAACTGTCAAAGTAGCACAGTAAGGAGTACTAAGGAGGTGAAAAAGAAGTGGCAACAGTTGCAGTCTTCGGTGAAGAAGGAGGAGGCAAGTCGGTGCCAGTCAGTTAAGCTGACTGGCGGTGGCTTGCCACCTCCACAGCTAGAACCATGTAAGGAAGTTGTAAGACATTTTGTATATATACGTTATTATTTTTTATATAATCATAATGGCAGCTAAAAAGTGCTGTTACGGTGGATATTTTCTCTGTAATTATATTTCTTGTTTGCTTGATATTTTTTTGCAACATCATGTATCAGTATTACAATTACTCACAAATTGATGTCGGGGACACATAATATTTTTTGAAATAAAAACTTTCATTTAGTTGATTTAAACCAATTTAAAAACATATAGATACATTACCAATATGTTGGCATTGATAAAATTTATGTTTAGTTAGAAACTAGTTTGTTTATGCTCATAAACGAGTTCAAACAGATAAGTCATAAAAGTCGAGGACAAAAGTCTTTCATTGTGTTACTGTCACTTTCACATACCACACTGTCACTTTCACATACCACTTTCATTCAACCCCCGAAAATGTGCTATCATCAGAAGGTATTTTACATGCATATATAAACATGCACTTTTATCAACCAAAATGTACTTCAAACTATATAATACATACATGTATAACACTGACTAATTTGATAATTGATATATTTTGACAAATCTTAAAGCATCATAATACATCCTTTGACTGAATCGTTTAACAAATTCCATTACACATGAACATTCATGTTAGATGTTTTATATATATATACTTCTCATCTTTAAAACAACAGTTTGACTATGACCAACACAAATTAAAATTATAAGTCATGTATTTGTTAATCTAACAATCTTCTTTCAGCTTCAAACACCATTTGTGCTGAAATAACAGGAACTTTACAGGAACAAGTGCTGGAAATAGAAAAACAAAAGTTACAAGCCATTATTAGGACAGCTGATGCAACAGAGAAAATAGCAAATCATCTACAAGACTTGACAACACTACTACAAAAGAAATTTCAATAATTATACAACATTTTACCTTTTTAAGTTTTGCTAACCCACTTTTGTTTAAAGCTACCAGTCACCATTTTCCTTTAAACAATCGCTAATTGATAATTGAATGCAAATAAATTTATAACGATTAAGTGTGTGCATGTATGGTTAAATAGAAAACATATTTCATAACAGTTGGTGAATATTTAATTAACAAATAAAAGAATAAAAGATAGAGAATACGTAACTACAGGGAAAGCCACATACATATAAAAAATGCCTCCCCACGCAACTAATTTTTTTGTATATTGAATATTTATCATGCTTAAGCACATTTTAAGTACAGATGTATGTATTTTAGTATACTAGAAAATAGGGAAATTTATTGTAAATTTTTGGAAATTGTATTTCTTATACTGGTACTGACAACCACTAAAGCAATTTTATTGCCTTAAATAGTTGCCAGTAACTTGTGAGACCTATGTTTTTGTGAATAAAACAATCTCGTAGTTGATATATGAATTGGACATAATGTGAACAATATTGTCATTGGCACATACTATTTTTTGTCCCAAACATTTGTATATGTGTGGGTAGTAATCACTATCTCTGATATTCTTTGTAGTAGCAAAGTTTATATTATATTTAGTAGAGCTTCAACGATTCAACTGTCAACTGATTGGATTTGATTTTTTTCCTTCGATTACTATTTGATTTGTTATGTGTATATATAACAGCATTCTCAATCATCGTTTGCATTAATTTCGGGTCTATGGAAATTAAGAGTTTTGCCAATAAAAATCAATAGACAAAAGAAACAACTTATGATTTGCTCACTGGGTCTTACTTCTCAAATTCAAAAAATCTTTAATCGAATCGTGAGTTCCGTAGTCGAATTCCGATGCATGGCATTCGAATAGTTTAGCCAGTATTTTATTTATTTGTTCATTTAGTAGCATTTTCAATGATACTACAATTGTCAGATTATAAAGCCTATCATAAAAAATACCATATTCACGAAAACTTATTGGATGTTTTAGGACATTGCTAATATAACAGTTAGTCATGTGTACAATTAATGAATAATGTGTATATACCTTTTTTCTGATAGTTAAAATCTCTGTATTAACCTTTGTCTAATCTCCTTAGCAGAAATCTGTAATGCATCAGTGATGAAATTATCAGCCCCATTGTTATAAGTTGCCATTGAATCTGCTAGTGGTTCAACCAATTCCTGTCCATAGCTATATTGTGTAACTGTACACAGGCATTAAAACCCTTTACGCTTTTTTCTGGTGAAAAGGGCAAACACCCACCACTTTTATGTAAACATCTGCAAATATTAATGAACATTATTTACTGAATATTTTGACACATTTTTTTAATTGTTATGCATATGTTATGGTCAATAATCTTAAATGCAGTCAACAATTACATTGTTAACTTTAAAGTGAACTAACGATTCATACAAGCTGATAATTAGTTCCTCCTAAATTATCATAATCAATTAATACAAGTGCAATATCATATTTTTATGAAAAGTAATGTAAGTATTCCTTTAACTAAGTTACCCTTATGCATGTTGTTAACTTTTTAGCATATCATGTTCAATTATGAAATAGAACATGCTACTATTTATGTCAGTAAATTACATATATAATTTAAAAAAATTGCATAAGTAAAATATGTGTTACAAATTCATCTGTTTTTGTTTCTTATTTATTAATTCAGAAAATAAAATGTCTTTCAGTTGCTATTGAAATTATAATTACTGATATAGAGTCAGTCTAAATGGAAGAGTGACTTTTAGTGTTATCGCAATCACAACTGCAGCTGTAATTGAACAAACATATTGGAGCTATATATTTTATTAATCACATTACCTAAATCTGGCTTTTAATATTCCAAATGCCCTCTCAATGGCACATCTGGTGGAACAATGTGCTTTATTATATCGTTCTTCGCGGTCTGAAGATGGTGACAATAATGGGGTCATCAACCATTCCCGGAGTGGATAGCCAGAGTCCCCTAGGAGCCACGGCCCATGGTAATGTGCCATCAATGTTGGTATTGACGAGTTGGCCAAAACAAAGGAATCATGTGTTGATCCAGGCCATCGGATAACAACGTTAATGAATCTGTAAATAAGCAAAATTGGAAAGTTCCACATGATCTGATATTTACAATCAACAGAAATTAAATTACATGATGTTTACAACTTCAACTTTATACATTCTTTAATAATAACAATTTGATAATCGTTCAACTGTTGTTGTTTTTACTTTGTTGTTGTAACACAGGTGCTTTAAGTATTACATAATACAGTTAACATCGTTCACTTACTTGAGTTGATGATCACAAACAGCTTGCACATTTATGGCTGGGAACCCCTTTCTACAAAAATAGGTTACTTCATCAGATGATGGCAACTGAATTGGAATCAACGTTCCATCGATACATCCAATATAATTTGGTATGTTGGACATTTGATGAAAACAGTATTTAATGTTTGGAACATCCTCGACACGAGGCATATTCACATATTTCAACCTTCTCTGTATTGCGGTGCATACTCTGTTCAATATCCTTGAGGTAGAACTTTTTGAAATGCCATGAATATCAGACACCTCAGAGAAAAAATCTCCTTTGGCTAAGATCCTTAATGTAGTAAGAACCTATAAAAAATAAACAATACTTTATAATTTGTGTTTTTGATAGTACACACATAGATACGTATGCCGTAAAATGTACACATTACTGTGTCATATAAAAAATGTCATTAAATGATTGAATGATTATGCGTCAACTTTGTATATACTGATGAAATTTTGGTAAAACTGTATTAGATCTACATGTATTACCAATAAGTATTTAAAAAAATGTGTTGACATGATGTCTACCATATACATGTATATATAATACACACATTTTACATATAAATATACATTTAAAACTATGTCAACTAGATATGTTTCAGACATGATCAATGTAGTAAAAATCTTATAAATAAATCGTGCGATAAAAAAAGCAACTAAAAATGCGTCACCGTCTTAGTGTCAGGAACGACTACTCTTAATGGCGAATGCATCCATATTAAAGCTATTTTTAGTAACGGCGTTGCTTAGGTATTATGTAAACAAACTGTGTCATTTATCGACAGGTGCTATTCAATCAATGTGAGCGCACAGAGTGATGTGTATTGACTATGAGTTTGTAGTTATTCCAATACAATTATACCTATATTTTGAAGATAGACATAGCTATATTTTAAAGTTTTTTATGCGATACTTTTCATAATGAAAATATAATGAGAATCGAGACATTTATCGACATTTCAGTGTAATCTCTTACCTGAATAGCGGATGGTATAGAGTGCCCCCGTTTTGTCGGATGCTCTATATCATCTTTCAGCAGATCTATGATATGCATAATAGTTCTTCTATCAAATCTGTAGCGGCTTATCAATTCATCGTCGTTATAAACGTCTAAGGGATTTGTTCTGTCGCGAAAAACGCGTTCTCTCCATAGCCTCCGCCGAGCGTATACCTCTAACATAAGAAGTGCCGCCATGTTATTATTGTCGTAATTTAGACTTAAGTTTGTCTTAGGACCGATATTTTGCACTTAGGACTGCCTCGGACCAGTCCTAGAGTTAGGACCGATATTGAACCTAGAGTTGCACTTAGGATTTTTTATGAATTGGTCATAAGTGTAGGACACTAACTTAGGAGCAACTTAGGACTGATATCAGACTTAGGATTCTTTATGAAACGCACTGATGGTGCATAGTTTTCAAGTATGGCGTTACTAAGTGCATAGCTTGTCAGGTTTTATGGACGGTATATAACGTCGCGAAATACCCATACTTACTTTCAGCTATGTTTGAAATCATTTGACATGTTGAATGATTCATTTGAAATACTTGCTTGAGATTGATATATCCACCTTATGCAGTGAAATTATCAAAATATAAATGAAATTTAAAAAAAATACATTTTCTGCACAGTGTAATTTTGCTGTAATTTCTACATCTATTGAAGAATGAACTGTAGGTCAACATCTTAAGTTTATTAAGTTAATATTCAATGCTTACATACACTTTTTATTAAACTAGAGGCGTCTATAGCGGTGCATTTTCTGAGGAATCGAATTTTCTACAATCTCTATAACGAGTAAACAAATTATAATGATAATTTACATTTGGAAAAATTCAAATATCAACCAATGTTTAACACAGCATGTATTTTGCATATTGCATTGCAAATCTTCCTTTTGTGAAAGGAGCATAAATATGTTGGTCTCTTAAAACTTATGATTTTGTGCTATAAATTGAATGTTCAAGTTTACATACATTTTGTAAAATATTGTAACTTAAATTACTCTGCAAAGTCGAATAAAATAATACATTCAGACATTATACATTACATCGCGATAACGCAGACAACCTCTAGCAAAATACTGAAAGAATGTCTTGCCTAAGGACATTCAATGGAGAAATCCTCTCCAGTCCGGAATCTCCTATAATCCGAACTTAATAGTTTGTCCGATGGGTGTTCGGATTAGGGAATTTTCACTGTACATGTACAGCTGTCAAGTAATTACCACGAAGTGCGAATAACATGTGTCGTCAATCTTACCCGTCAACAAATATAAGTCTTGCACTAGAACGTTTAAAAGGTTAGTGTTTTGGATAGCATTCAAGTTCGAAACTTTGTTTATATGCATGTATATTGAATTACAAATGTAACTGTTTTGAAATAAGTAATTTATTGCCTAAAGCATCATCTATATAAGCATCTTTTGCAATATCAGACTTCCATCTGCCATGACGTTTTACACAACGCTCTGATACTCCTTCAGCTTTAGCGGCTGTTGTTGCACCACTAGCTCTTAGTGTGTGCGTACCTAAATTCAAATTTGGAGCGACTGACTTAAGCTTACTAACAATACACTCTCTGGCCCGAGTATAACTTAATTTCTTATTATTTTGTAATAAAAAACATTTTCTTCCAGATCTACATGCTGGACGAAATAAATATTTATCAGAATCATTACATAAATCAGCATGTTTCATGTATCTTTGTAGCATATTTATCGGACATGCACAAGTGACTCCTTTAGCAATATGTACGTGTTTCCCTTGCCTGTACACGTCTGTTTTACTTTGACTTACAAAAATGACAATATGGTCGGAATAGAATTTTACGTCATTACATTTTAAGTTGCTAACCACATTGAATCTGAAAAATCCAACATACGATAATAAGATCATAGATATGTCTCTCAACGTTATAACATCTGTTGAATCTATATACATATTACATAACTCTAATAAATGATCTGTAGAAATAACATCTTTCTTAACAACAGATCTTGTATTCGACCTTTTAGCACATTCCAGCATTTTTTTTACTAATAAATTTTCAGTTGGATCACACATATCATTTATACCATGTAACCACTTGATAGCATAAAATGAAGCCGATATCACATTATGGGATTTCCTAGCGTCGATCATTGTATATATATACATTGCAACGTGAATAGGTAATGCAGATAGCCATGAAAATCCTTTAACATTGCAAAATTCCTTGAACGCTTTGACTTGTGAAGAATACTTTGACACTGTAGTTTCGGCTTTCGAAGCTAAAAGTTGAGATGCCATTCTATCAATAGTGTAATCTTGGTTGTCTACTGCAACTCCCGCGTCTTCAAATTTTCTTTTTAGATTTTTTCTCAAGTCAAAACCTGTAGAAACGAAGTTAATTCTCATGAGTATAAATAAAGGCTTCCATACATAATGTTATAATGAAACATAATTAACATTGCATATTTCATCATAAAGACTATTAATACTGCGTATCACATCTCAAAGCTAACATTTTAAACGCATTATTGCCTTTGCCTGGTACTTCCGTCCCGAACCTAGGTAAATAGAGCGTGTCTTTCACAAAAGATTTAAACTCTCCATTTTCATGCACTAACATTGGCCAGTATGGAGCTGATGTCCATTTTGGTATTACAATAGTACCTTTGCATTGTTCTATTTTCATTTTTGCTATACATTTAGTTATATTCACCGTACCAATTTTGATCAAAACTACTAACGGACTCCGTCCCAGGTACCCAACATTTTGAGTTAAATCTTTGACATTTAGCATTATAATGACTGGCAAATCTGTCTATGATATGCGGACCCCACATTATGTTTAATTGTTGAAAAACATTGTCACTAACTGACCAATCGTCAGAATCTAAACATTTACTTAAATGATCTGCCCGTTGGTTACTTTCCCGGGGAATCCAACTAACAATTAACTCAATATTATGTTTCTCACAAAATTCGTGTATTTTTAAACTAATTGCATGCAATTCGTCAATATTGCTACCAGACTTTGCAATGTAAGTTATATTTCTATTGTCTGTATATACCTTAACTCTTTTATGTGCAATTACCTTTTGACAAGTTAACAATATCCTATATACGGCTTCTAACTCACGCCAAGTCGAGCTCTTACTTGTTTCATCGACTTTCCATGTACCTATGATGTCTGACATGTCCGTTGATGCTATTTGAGCATTATTAGTGTTCGCTTCCGGGAACATCATTTTATAACTCATTCCTGGAGGTGGATTCCAATTAGACTGATCTCTTACCTTAGCTCGATTGCTTAGATGGTTTACTTCCGTTGACAATACTTTGGTGAGCATTGGCCTTTCGTCGATACATTCAACTACATTTGTTGATGTCGACTTATTGAAACCCTCTTCCGGGGGCTTTAAGACCGACTGTACATCGCCCACTTCCGGGGGCGTTGAAACTGATAAAACAACACCTGCTTCCGTAGGTGCTAATATTGACATAACATCGCCCACTTCCGGGGGCGTTGACACTGATAAAACATCACCTACTTCCGGAGGTGATAATATTCAAACTTCGCCCACTTCCGGGTGCGTTAAGACTGATAAGACATTACCTGCTTCGAACGTTGCTAATATAGACATAACATCGCCCACTTCCGTGGGCTTCCAGACTGGTTCGGCATGTCCCACTTCTAGGGTATTTATGATTGACTGATAATCTATCACTTCCGGTTCCATTATGACCGACTCAACAATATTGTAAGTGTTACAAAACTCGTCTTCTGAAGACGGTAAAGCCCAACGTTTGTCTAATTCTTTATAATCTGATATCAAAATTATTTTATCTTCGTTGCCTGAAGTATTACCTTGTCGTTCCAGTTTTGATTTTGAGCATTTGGACTCGACATATCCTCCGTAACCCACAGCACTCGCATCTGAGTAAATGGTCACGTCCACTTTTTCGCTTTCTTTCAATTTCTTACCTTTATTATTGTAAATACGAATATTTTTACGCCAAAAGCGTAATTCTTCAAATACCTTTTCTGATACATGTACTTTTGAATACCATGTAATACGAGAATCGATACATTTATGTAAATATCTTGTCTTCAGACATACTATCCGACCAAGGACACCGAGTGTCGATATAATTTGACCTACTATTGTAGCTAAACACCTTACTGCAATGGCATTAACTGATTTCATTTGATACATGATGGAATCAATCGAGAACTCGATCCTTTCTATTCTATCATTTGTGATAAAAATTTGATTTGACTGGAAATCTAATGTATGGCCAAACCAATTAGCTATGAGCTTTGGCACCCAGCAACATTTTTCTTCGACAATCAAAAATCCTAAATTTGATAAACTTTCTCTTACAAAATTGCTCGTAATCTTTGCTTTTGCTTTTTTGAAATCCGAATTTCCTCCGATGCCGTCATCTAAGAAAGTTAAAACTTTATGACCCAGAGATCTCCAATATTTTATTGCGCATTTTACCGTTTTTGTGAAAATGTGCTCGGCAGTGGCTATTCCGAAAGGCAGAGAATTAAACACATAATATTTGACAATGTCCGACATTGGCCATGAAAATCCTAAATATGTTCTGTTGTTTAAACTTATATCAATATGATGATAAGCGCTCTTTAGATCAAATACAAAAATAAAACTGAATTTTTCGAACATTTGTTCTGCAATGCTTATATCCTCAAATCTAATTTTAAATAAATGTAAATGAGGATTAATATGTCTGCAATCTAGTACTAACCTAGGTTTTCCAGCTCTATTATAGGCAACTGCTAGCGGATTAACGACCCAAGGTATTTCCGATACCTCGGAGATAATTCCTTTTGAAAGCAATTTATTTATCTTTTCACGTACAAATGTTCCGTTATCTCTAGCGGACTTGCTATTTTTTAAGCATGCCGTTACGGGTAACGTTTTCATAGGTAATTTATAACCATTTTCTATAACATCTAAAATGTATTTGTCTTCAGTAATAAGTTTCCATGCATCAACATGACATTTTAACCAACCTACCGGGGACTCTTCCGTTACAGAGACTTTATGTACATAGGACTCTTCATTGATGACAGTTTTTACCTGTGTCTTGTCATAAAAGCAATCTCTGTTGCTGAATCTTGTTACGATTTCGTTATCTTCTTGACCTGCAAATTTATTATTGTTACTTACTTGTTCATGCCTTGATGCAATAGAACTTAACATAACATAAGCTTTACTTATCTTGTTATTGGACTGTCTCATATGTGGACATTCTGACTTCCAATGCCCAGCGTTACCACATGTAAAACATAGACCATGTCTCTGTCTTGAAGTATTGTTGTTTCCATTCTTCGCTTTCTCAGCCTTAGCTTTTCTCGTGGCTCTAGCTTCCGCTTTGTAAATTCTCTTCTCGTCATCAATGTCTGATGCGATTGGATTAGACTCATACTCCGTCACCACTTTCCAGCCCAATTCCGAATTATCGGCCAATTGTATGAGTTTTTGGCGTTTCTTAATCAAATCTTTAGCTACAGTATACAAAAAAGATAATTTGTATTATGAACTCGTTTATAGATATATACTATGCTCTATAGACATAATGACTCAAGTGTAATATAAAAGTATAATTTCACAAATAAGCGGTATATATGAGCGAGTCATTTCTCGATAAATTGTATCTTCTCGTTAAGTTTGTATTGACACAACATAATTGTGTGCATGTAACTATTCGTTCAAATTATATAGTATTACTTACTATAACGTATTTAAGGAACGCCTTTGTTCCTGTTGACGAATTTCATAAATAATTGTCAATATAAACATTTTACCTATTTTATCTGTATTGTCCATCTATTCGCTTGTATAATTCATACATGTTTGACCGTATGAAAACAAATGTCGAGTTATTTAATTATAAGTAATACTTCACTGGTGAAAGTGTATTCGTTGTATACACAACCGTCAACCGTACACACTGGTATGCAACCATGTCAATCGTGATGCAGTTCTAAACGACGACGCGTCATCGATTCGCAACGAAAAATGTCATCGTTTCTCTCCTGTTATGAGGACACATCTCGGTAAGTATGTAGCTTATGTTGTTTTTAAAACAGAGCAAATATTTATTCTTCGTTTTTCAGCCAGGGTATGAACCACGGTGCATGTCTATGTCCTTCAGTATTTATTTCGGCTACACTAGTACGAGTGAAATTGGTATTTTGTCATATTATCGTTTAGAATCGTTTACTTTGGAGTGTATTTTATCATTGCAGTTCAATGGCTTAAAAACATATATTTTAATCACAACTTTGATTTTCTCAGTAAAACATTGTCCATATAATGCCAAAACAACTAATTTCACACAAAAATAACGCCTGGTAACTGTATATTTTACGATTAAGTTTTCTTCGAATGTCATGTTTTCACGCAGAGTGTGTCATGATGTCTCAACGAAATCAGATTTTATCTAAACGAAAGCGTTAATGCAAATGGAATAGTTTCTAAGCGTTTTTAATTTCGTTTCAGGTTAACAAGCGATCAATAACGAATCTCTGTAAGTAAAATGGTAAGAGCGTACACATATTCTTGAATTTAATATGTTTCTGTTTATATAAATTTTAAGAACGAATTGCTTATTTTATCATATTTGCTGCAAATCTTCTGTCTACAATCTACGATCAGAATTCTATTCCCTAAACTAGAGTAAGAAGTCAGAGTTACCTCGCACTGACATGAATACTCTTTTTTGCCACAGTTATCGAAATTGTTCCAGCCCAGTCCAGTGTGCACAATGACCACCATGGATGCATTTGTATACGTTGCACTTGCATGCATCATTTCGGCATCAAACGCCATAAAATGGTTAACCGCCGGACTACTAACGTTTGCTTGCACCCTTACTGAACAAATCGTGAGAGATGGTTTTGATAATTTAAAAGTCATATACAGACGTTGTCAGTCTATATAGGATATACCTGGGATCAAATACAATTGTATTTCTCACAACTAGTGCATTTCTCGGTTCCGCTGCAAGCGACTGACAGTGTTCCCACTTTAAAAGTGATTGGAGGCGACTTACTCAGTGACCGTAGCCAGCTGACCCCGATTTCAATTCTGGTAGTCAAGCGTTTAAAAAACTTCGCTGACCGGCCCGGTCAGGATTTCTATACGAATAGTGATTCAAACACGTAAAAGAATATAAGTGGAAATTGATTGACCGGAGAACTTATCGATTGTTATACATTTATAAGTATAGCTTATTTCACATAAGTGGTCTACACACAAAACAATGTGATTTCTGTACGCATATAAACTATATGAGTTTTTATAGAAAGGTACTTCTATTAATTTTTAATTGGGGATTCTTAAGCCACTTTGTTTTATACACTTGCATCGATCTGCTTCGCTATTCGTTTACTTCTGTTTCAGGATGACCGGTTTTAATGCAGCTTTTGCGACTTATGGAATGACAGTGCTGAGACGACAGTAAGGCATTGTATACGATATCATAAACATGAAAAAGTGTCATGTCTGCAGTTTTTAATATGTGATGGCAAATTGAAGTTTAAATCACGCTCTTTTACTGTGTTTGGTAGGGATATAGAATGTGATCCTAACAATGTGTTTCTCAATAAATAGACTGGTAAGCTAATTATTCCAATAGGTAAGGTGTGTTGCTCAGGTCTGGCTTGCATCTCTGTTGATCCCACGACCACAATATTACTTAGTTCCAGCGTATTATCGAAAACAGATTATCCATCATCGTAAGAAACTTCCATGGTCGTCGTTTAGTATCTGTAACACCTTTGTTTAGAAACGATGACATAATATTTGATTTCGTTTAGTAATGGTGACATTTGTTGAGGCACCGGTAACATCATTCAACACCAAATCACAGCTTTATTTTACATCGAAAATAAATCAAGTGCACATGATTTTATATATCATGAGTATAAAATTCATTAAAACTCTTGTTGTGCATTATTCCATTGCCGTTTACAGTATATTTACTAAAATAAATGATATTTAATACTATTTCTTAAACCTCAGTTGTACAATTGTGCCAATAATTTGGTTTATCCGTATAATTTCCGAAAACATAACATTGACTACATAAGCTTGGATTACATACTGTCAAAAGTTAAATTACGCAGCCAAGAAAAATCACGATCGTCTCTGGAATCTAATTATTTTAGACTTACCATACAGCGAAATGGTCTGCATGTCCTCATTAGCGGAGAGAAGCGATTACATGTTTCGTTGCGAATCGATGACGTGTCGTCGTTTAGAACTGCATCACGCATTGACATGGTTGCATACCAGTACTACATAGTACATTGATTATTTCAATGCTCCGGTACACGTGCTTTTCATCACGTGACAAATACACTTTAATAATAATTGAGAATTTCAATATTACAACGCAGTAAATGTCGCGAATTACGCGATTGTTTTTCATGATTATTGTTATTTCGTTTATTTCGTTTCATTTGTTACATTATCTACCCACCGTTAGGTCAACGGTGCTGTACCATTTGTTTCGTGGTTTGTGACAGAACCGTTGTAGTGTCAAATTATGTATTGAAGGGTCGTTACAGATAATTATCTTTCATTGTGTTAAACTATCTGAACACCGTTAGGTCAACGGTGCTGTACCATTTATTTCGTGGTTTGTAACAGAACCGTTGTATTATCCATGTATGTATTGAAGGGACGTTACAGATAATTATCTTGCATTTTGTTACACTATATGAACACCGTTAGGTCAACGGTGCTGTACTATTTGTTTCGTGGTTTGTAACAGAACCGTTGTATTATCCATGTATGTATTGAAGGGACGTTACAGATAATTATCTTGCATTTTGTTACACTATATGAACACCGTTAGGTCAACGGTGCTGTACTATTTGTTTCGTGGTTTGTTGATATGAGTTCTTTGAATGGACGCTGTTGTAATGATTATGATCATTCCTACCTGATGGCGGCACAGGAATAAAATCGTGCTCTCTGTTTTGTCAGAAAACAGTAATTTATTTAGAGCTGTGATAAGATGTTTTATGAACCACATTCAATTAATTGTTTTAGTAAATAGGTAACTTTAAGTATGTGTAATGTACATGTTTTATAATTTTGTTGAATCTTTTTCGGCCTTACAAATCTATTTGATTAAATATCTTTTCAGGAAAAACATCATCTTATTACTTGAATCATTTTGATGTTATGGTATGAGATGTGATAGAACTATCCATGGTACAACAGTTGACTGTAACAGGAGATTCACTGTACAGTGCCACAATGAAGATACGAAGATCCAATATATTACAAAACTTTACTGAAACATCATTATTTGAAACAAATATGTGTACTAAAAGACAAAATGTTTCAAACCTTGAAGTTTGTGTAATGCATATTTAGTTTTGTCAGCAATTTATTAGCACATGTGGAAAAATACAGTGTCATTCTTTTCTGATCAGCTCATATCATCTGGTTGCTGATAACACACATGAGATTTTGGTAGTTATTGTGGAAAAACAACATAGACATATGAAAAATCAGTTGTATGCAGAGCATGTATGTCATGATTTCATGATTTAGTGTTGTATATAACCTGAATAAAAACTGTGGATCCTGAATTGATTTGTTTTTGATTTTATTAGTAATGGAGATCTTTGCACAAACATAAGTATTATAGTATTCTTATAACCCACACCAAAATTATACAACATGTATATCATATCTTAAAATGGTATTATTATTTAAGCACTCCATATTTACTTGCAAATGAACACTATTATATTTGTTCTGTAATCACTTAAAACTAGGAATAGTTATCATAATAAAAAATGCCCATTTGCATTTAAGATGGAAATAATTGAACAAAGAACCAGACTAAAATATCAGCAATATATTGACCACTGGAAGAATATAATAACAGTAAACTTTAATATGTGTATTGAAATAATCCTTTAAAGTTTTGTTGCAAGGTTGTTTATTTACACATCCATCAACCATGGAAATGTCACTGTGGGTGCTGAGATAGAAGATATTAAAATCACAACTTTGTGAGTCACTTCAGTCACATATTAGCTGCATATATGTGTATTAAATGTCCCTTCAGTTACAGTCTAGTATACATTAAATAAATATTCATGACTAGCCTGACTACTTTCAAACAAAAGTATTACTTTGGGTGTTTAAAAAGTACAGAAACCACACTTATTTAGATACATGAAATGAATCATGCACTCCCTACTGCTTTATATGTATGCTGCAGAATTTTATCCCAAATCTTCATTTACAAGAGTGCTAAATATTTCTGTTTTACATAATCTATTTCGTACAATATTTTCATATTCTATCCTGAAAATGATGTAATTCTAATTCCATTTCATGTAATTGTGCAATGGTGTAATTATTATATTGCAAATCATTTTGCATGAACACTTACTCAGCTAGGGATAATGTAAATATTATTCTCTTTAATGGAAGCTATACACATGAGTCAACAAATAGGTTTGATACATTAACATTATTTAATTGCTGTATATTTATGCACAGTTAATAAGTATTAAATGAATATTAAACATTTAAGTAGAACATTATTTCAATTAGGTCTGTCTGATTAATTATTAAGACAACATTGTGTCATGTAAACAATGCTTGGGTAATTGTTATTTAAGTTATAATTGAAGGACTTTCCCTAGTACACCCTAGTAACAGAACATTTTATTGTGTTATATTACAGCAGGCAACACATTTATAGTGTACAAAATGCCATTAAATTGACAGCAACACAACACCAAGTAATTGATAAGTGCATTCTAAAATGGATCATCATGTACTTGCCTAAATGTATGTATATATATATATATATATTTATATATATATATAAATCTTTTATTAAAGTCTCATTCTTGCATATAACACAATATTTCAGTAACACAATGCATACATACTCATGCAAGACTCTTCTATAAGAATTATAAGAGACTATGGCACACTAATTATAGACATTATATTCACAATCTGAATAGAATTACACTGCTATATACAAATAGATAAATTAAAATGGAGAGTGTGTGAAACACAGACTCCGGAAATCTCATTAATGTCAAATTATCGCAAGTATGTATCGCTGTTATCGTTATTGATAACTTATTGATGATATCATTATTATACAACTTGTAGAGTACATTAAGTAAAATGCTGCTTCAAGACCATGTAATATATGGTACATCTATGCAAATTGTAAGTATCTTGTTCTTTAATGTGTATAATTGAACCATGCAGGAACGACAACTCTGGATAGAGATTGTCATATATGTACTGCTGTGTTTACTTCCGTTACTATTTTAAGGTTGGGAAATTCCACTTTTACATAGCAACGACGTTAAGAAATTTCTTGGGACATAATTGTAACGTAAGATATTTCTCAAACTTAGGATAATATTTTATCGAAGATATTTCCTAAGAGGCTTCTTGAATAGTACTTACGAGTAAAACATATTTTACTCTTAGCTAAGAAATTTCTTAGAGTTTACGAAATTTCTTACGATAAAATCTAAGATGCTTTGTGAATACCACCCCTGGTGTATAAAATTAAATATAATGGACTACCAAGCAAATTGTCACACAATGGTTCTATCATATTCATACGTGAAACATGTGTTGTCTGCACTTCGATAGCATGTACAGTTTAGTGTCAAAAGTGTACTACATTTTTATTCACACCAAAGTTTATAAATATGAACATTTGGTGAACTTCAATTTCTGCAAAATCCATGACCTGATTTTACGGGACAAGATGTGAGTGCTGACGTATTGAAAATATGTTTAAGGAAATATACTCATATGACAAACATAAATATAATCCATTTATCGGATGCGTTATACATAATTCAATATAAAGAGGCACAAAATGTATATACAAGTGCACATACAACAGGCGACAATGTTAAGACACTCGCTCGTGTTACAAAAATGCAGAGACATTGTTATGTTATATAATATGTCCAGGCCTTATCACATTTACTATTTTAATGAGATAACTACATTATTATATTTTTCATGTACGTTTTTGTCCATTATTATGAAGTTGTAATAACTTCAAACAAACGGTATATTAAGCTTAATCTTAACCATCACTGTCCTCTTTGATTAGCCTAGCTATTCCGTATGGTCGACCAGGCCATTCCATTCGCATCAGTTCGTTAACATATGTACCCTTTAACCTCCTAAAGTAACTTATGTTTTATGGATTGATTTTTTCCGGAGGTCAGTGTGGGGAGGCCCTTATGTATGTGGCGTTTCCTGTAGCAACTTAATCTCTCTCTTTTACTCGCAATTACTGGGGACAGTTAATGCTGATGATGTGCCTTTAAACGATACATATCATTGATCGTAAATCAGACAACCAACTAGCAAAAATAGCAGGTGAAGGAGAAGCAGTCGGTGGTCGTAGTATAGTATATATAGGTCTTCAAACACAACATACAAATGTTTGTGATTATCTCTATCACTATACCCTAATGACCGATTTTTGGACTCTTACGTCGCGACTTAATCTCTGAATTGAGCCATGTCAGATATACAAGTTTATTGTTTATGCGAAGATTGCGATGGATTAACCTTCTATTATCATTCTAAACATTGGGTCGTGGTAATGTAAGGAAATATTAATATTGCATATACATATATAATTTTTGATTTAAATTTCCAACATAAGGGAATTAGAGAAATGTCTGACAGGGACGGGATAGTGGGAGAGAGCATGTACCGGCGTATGACAACTTTGGTTGTTTTAAGGGATATTTGAATAAAGTTCGTATGGAGGAGCGGGACAGCTGATATTGGTTGGAAGTTTAATTATGAAAAAATAATAATAGATAATAGTAATAGTTGAAATGAAGGACACAGTGAAAACATCTAGTTGCAGTATTACGTAAACAGTTAAATGTCCAGTTTTCTTCGTCCTAATAACAATGAATCAATAAGATGGAGAAAATGTGTAGACATTTGAGATTAAATATTGCTTTTAATGACCATAGGTGACCTTATCTAAAAAGCACCCCCTATTTTCATTCAAATGCGCCCTCTTAAATAATAAAGGAAATATTATAAGTTTAGTTAGTGGTGGAGGGGTATAATAGTTGTTGTGGAGAGGTAGAAGTGTAGTAGTGAAGAGGTAGATGTGTAGTGGTAGAGAGGTAGAAGTGTAGCGGTGTATGGGTAGAAGTGTAGTTGTAGCGGGGTATAGGTGCAGTGGTGGAGGGTAAAAGTTTAATGGTGAAGGGGTAGAAGTGTAGTGATGAATGGGTGGATGTATAGTGGTGGAGAGGTATAATTGTGCAGTGGTGGAGGGGTTGAAGGTAGTGATGTAGGGGTAGGGGTGTAGTGTTGAAAAGGTAGAAGTGTAATAGTGGAGAGGATGATGTATAGTGGTGGAGGAGTATATATGAAGTGGTAGAGATGTAAATGTGATGTGGTGGAGTTCAAAAGTGTTGTGGTAAAGAGATAGGAGTATCGTAATGGTAGAAATGTAGTGGTCGATCAGTAGATATGTTATGGTGGATAGGTGGGAGTATACTGATGGAGGGTTATAAGTGTAGTGGTGGAGAGGCAGGAGTGTAATGGTCGAGGGGTATAAGTGTAATGGTATAGGGGTATAAGCTGTATGGCGGAGGGGTAGATTAGTAGTGGTGGGGGTAGATGTATAGTGGAAGAGAGGTGTATGTATAGCGTTGGAGAGGTAGATGTGCTGTGGTGGTGACGTAGATGTGTAGTGGTGGAGAGGTAGATGTGTTGTTGTCGAGGGATAGACATATAGTAGTAGAGAGGTAGATATGTAGTGGAGGAGGGGTAAATGCGTAGTGCTAAAGGGAAAGAAATGTAATTGTTCAGAGGTAGATGTGCTGTGGTGGTGACGTAGATGTGTAGTGGTGGAGAGGTAGGTGTGTTGTTGTCGAGGGATAGATATATAGTAGTAGAGAGGTAGATGTGTAGTGGAGGAGGGGTAAATGCGTAGTGCTAGAGGGAAATACATGTAATTGTTCAGAGGTAGATGTGTAGTGGAGGAGGGGTAGATACGTAGTGCTAGAGAAAAAAAATGTGTAGTGGTGGAGAGGTAGATGTGTTGTGATGGAGAGGTAGATGCGTAGTGATGTAGAGGTTGATGTGTAGTGATGTAGAGGTTGATGTGTAGTGGTGGAGAGGTAAATGTGTAGTGGTGGAGAGGTAGATGTGTAGTGGTGGAGAGGTAAATGTGTAGTGGTGGAGAGGTAAATGTGTAGTGGTGGAGATGAAGATGTGTATTGATGTAGAGGTAGATGTGTAGTGATGGAGAGGTAGATGTGTAGTGGTGGAGAGGTAAATGTGTAGTGGTGGAGAGGTAGATGTGTAGTGGTGGAGAGGTAGATGTGTAGTGATGGATAGGTAGATTTATATTGGTGGAGAGGTAGATGTATAGTGGTGGAGCGGAAGATATGTAGTGGTGTAGAGGTAGATGTATAGTAGTGGAGAGGAAGAAGTGTAGTGGTAGAGAGATAGATGTGTAGTGATGGGTAGGTAGATGTGTAGTGATGTAGAGGTATATGTATAGTAATGGAGATGAAGATGCGTAGTGGTAGAGAAATAGAAGCGTAGTTGTAGAGAGGTAGATGTGTAGTGATGTAGAGGTTGATATGTAGTGGTGGAGAGGTAGATTTGTATTGGTGGAGAGGTAAATGTGTAGTGGTGGAGAGGTAGATTTGTATTGGTGGAGAGGTAAATGTGTAGTGGTGGAGAGGTAGATTTGTATTGGTGGAGAGGTAGATGTATAGTGGTGGAGCGGAATATGTGTAGTGGTGGAGAGGTAAATGTGTAGTGGTGGAGAGGTAAATGTGTAGTGGTGGAGAGGTAGATGTGTAGTGGTGGAGCGGAATATGTGTAGTGGTGGAGAGGTAAATGTGTTGTGGTGGAGAGGTAGATGTATAGTGGTGGAGCGGAATATGTGTAGTGGTGGAGAGGTAAATGTGTAGTGGTGGAGAGGTAAATGTGTAGTGGTGGAGAGGTAAATGTGTAGTGGTGGAGAGGTAGATTTGTATTGGTGGAGAGGTAGATGTATAGTAGTGGAGAGGAAGAAGTGTATTGGTGGAGAGGTAGATGTATAGTGGTGGAGCGGAATATGTGTAGTGATAGTTTCGCTTTGAGGTTCAATCTGTCAGTCATTGTCACTTTACAGAAAAGAAAAGGTTTTCTCTTCTTCGATGGGGTAATATTAAGTTAGAAACAGGATAACATGGTATCGAATATCTCCTATTGCAAGAGCGACAAACCAAAGCAAATGTATGAACTCTTAAACATATCGTGCATAAAATACGTGGTTCTGGAATAGCGCCAACTGATATTAAGCAAATCAGTGGCAAAAACATACATGGTAGAAGTTTCAGTCATGAATTACTCATCTATATCTAAAGAGAAACCTTAGCAGAGTTAAAACATTCTTTGTAATGTGAAGCCCTTACTGAAGCCCTATCAGCTCCCCCAAATCGATTCGAACTTTAAACTCGATGCTTTGATCACAATTCAATGCAAGTCCATGCGCCATTTGGCCATTTTTGCTCACGAAAATAACATACCTTTGGCAATGTCAATACCCCATCCACCTTCTGAATCTGATATTTCCATTGTGAATGACACTGATACTCTCAATACACATATGCATTTCCCGGCGGTTTGACTACCTTACGAAGGTACTTTGCAAATACCAAATCGACAACTACTGTGTTGCAGCTAATTGTGCAGAAAGAGATTTTGGTCACTGGTGCATAAACGATTACTGGTTAGAAATAGTAATACGCATGCTATCTTGACAGCTCTGTTGTTTGTCTGAATGAATGCCTCAAATATCACCCAATCACAAATGCATATAGCATAACATCAACAGATATGCCCACCATGCATTAACAATATGTATTTGTCTAGATTTGGGTAATCAGACATTCGCGTACGCGTTCAGATATCGAGTCATAATACAGTCGAGAACCCGACAAATCTTTTAAAAAATGCTTAGTCACGCGCTTTTGTTTAGATGAGATTAACTTCGTTATCATGTCTAAATGTGTGCTAAACCTGACTATAAATACATCGGTGATGAATACCTACTGTGTCGATGTATATGACCTTAATATGTTCCTGAGCATATCAGAACAATGATAAATGAATATCGGTGCCTGTCACATTAACATACAGTCAAGTTGAAGTGTATATTTTCGATATAAACTTAGATTTATTATCACAGCATTTTTCGACCATTTACGACAGCCAGTTGACCTTACCAATTTTAGGGATTAATAATAAACCAGTACTAACTTGTTCTTCAACCTCTATACATATGGAGGAAATGACAGTAGCCAATGTTACTGAATAATCAAGAATAAAACCCGAATATGCCGGGTGACTGCCAGTGTCCATAAATATCACAGTTAAAGCTGTAAACAATGACACTGTCTAAGTGTGTCTATGCCTCGCTTTCGCTTAAACAGAATATTATCGGAATGAATACTATAATCATATCTAAGGCATTTTGATATTCGCCAGACTCAAAAGAGAAACACAGTGCAGGAGCTTCAGAGTAACACCATTCGGGTGATATTCATGTAAGCTGTTGTAAGATGTTGTTCTCTAGAGTTGTTTAAGTGATACTAAATTATTAGCATAAGATAACAATCCAGAAAGGGCTGTTATTATGGATTACAATAATTTGAATTAACCTTTTTGTCATGGGCTTAAATTGGCATTGTTTTTGCTGTGAAGAGGATGCATTGCATATATAATAAACGTAGTCGCATAATGTCTACACATTCATCTCTTCTGTCTCATAAAATACATACAATAGCAGATATGTTGTTAATTATGTTAAGATTGCAAGTAAATGAGCATGAGACAAATTTGCAACTTTTAAGAGCACATGAAATGTCAGTCACACACAAATTTAAAACTGAAGTATTTACCAAATAAATCTGGTTTACATATAAACGTACTGCTGTTGTTGGAAACGTCCATAAAGAGGGCACCCCAGTCAACATTTGTGTCGAGCCTGCCTGCGGTGAACTCAGAACAGTCACCACAATGGCGGTTCCGTGTATGTTTGTGCGTGTGTGCGCAGATGATGAGACGGCACGTCACGCATTTGAACCGTGTCCAAAGCTCAAAAGGCAAGGTCACACCTAAAGGTCAAAGGTTAAAAAATGGATATATAACATATTGTCCGGAGTATGTATGTGGCTTTCCTGTAGATTATTATCTCTATTTTTAAACTACCATTTCTTGGGGGATTCTCAAAACACTTGTCATGTTGAACATGACGAGACGGTGTGTCCCACACAAGACTAGTGTATGTAGTTCCAAGGTCTATGTCATACTTACAAGGTCAAACGTCAAAACAGGTCAAAATTACTTGGCACAAATGTTCACCATGATGACCTGATGTCTCACCTGCAAGACCCGAATCCGTATTTAGTAAGGACTGTGTTATGCCCATTGAATGAATAAGTAGTGTTACCTTTGTCCTGTAAACACATTACTAGACGGTAGAATATGAATTAAATAAATGTAGATATTTCCGTGATTTGGTTCGTATTTCCATCAGCGAAACATTTATGTTTACCTTTGGAATTTCAAAATGTTCCACTGATGCTTTATTCATGATTTGTTTCATAAATCAAAATTTTATATGTAGAGTTTGACATTATTCTGGTTTTTGTTTGTATGGTCAGTGTCCTTTCTTTTTGGGGTGGGTTAAATATATCCCAAGATATGAAGTATTTGAGTGCTACATGGGAGTCACTTCTGTCAGTCCATCTGTAGATAAAATGTGTTTGTGCTATTCCTCAGCTATCATTTGTTGTATTTTAATGAAACTTCACAAGATTCGGCACATCATGCTCGGATATATTTTCACTGAGTTACGGCCCTTCAGTATATTTCGGGACTATTTCTTTCCGCGCTATTACTCGGCTACCATTTGTCGGATTTCCTAGCCTAGTTGTGCATGTCATGGAAATGTCCCACATGGATGAAATGTCACCACTAAGTGGCCCTTAGCTATGTTCCAAGATCCTTTGTCACAACTGGAATGATAATCAAGCGTAAGATGACACTTTGCTATTTCTATGCAATATTTTGTCACAACGCGGATAATAACAACGAAAAGAAAAGTGTCAAGACTAACATTGACATGGTTACAGTTGCTGTGTCAATGCGGTATCTGGGAGTATCTATCATCTTCAGTGTTTTGTTTTAAGATATATTTGTATTTGAAACGTTAAAGTTTGTAGTTTTGTACAGCTAGTCAAGTATGTCACTTTTAGCGGAAACATATTAGATAGTTATGTTAGCTAAACATGTATTTATCGTAGACCTTTTTGTACCGTCAACGGTATTTTTGACTTTCGGATTGTTACTTTGACGTTACATTAGCTTAATAGAATGTACATTTTATATGTATACATGTGTACTGTCAACAGACCGTATGACTTTGCGCCTATGCATTTCTTGTTGTTCCGTTGACGGTACATCAATGTATTACTATGTTCATTTGCTTCACCACTTAGCCACAACGCATACACTGAAACTGATCTGGTTCTATTTGCCGATTCAGTTAAAACAACACACAGATAGTGTACATGTCATTTATTTTTACAAATGACGATCACATTTCTTTTGACAAAAAGACAAGTTCTGAACATATACAAATAATCACAAAATCTTCAATTTGGAGGCAAAGGTGGGTCATAAACCGCCATAACAAAATATGATGCGTAGCACATATTTTGCTACCTCATCCCAAGATCAGAATCAGTGTTAGTAATATGATGAAATGAAATATACAAAAATATGTAACAGTTCGAAATAAGAAATAATACAAGCCATAATATGCATTAATTATATAATACACTGTGTCAGACAGACGGCGTTAGGCCGTTTCTTTGTCTATAATGCTCCAGCCATTAAAACGTAATATTACTTTCAGTGAATTACGTAGCATTATGCTGTACGTACCTTGACCTATTAAATGCATAAACATGACTATAACATACCCATAGCAGGAATAATACAATTCTTTGATAACACATTAAAGATTATTCACTAACGTATTCCCATAGTACAGTTAATTGTTTACAATTGACTAATCCCATATAGCCAAGTCTATTATTCTGAAGTACACATTCCTACTCTCCGTTAGCATCGGGCGCTTATTCCTATATCTTCATAATCAACCTCTGCTTTATAACTCCCGCACAACTGATATTTTCTATATTTAGACAGGCGAGTCGACGTGCGTCCACAGTCATTCAGCGAGTCGCTTACAACGACTCGCTAATGTCCAAAATGTAGGACAGTAAACATGTGTAAATAAAGCTTATGCGAGTGTGCATTGAACAGACAGCTTACATTGTCATTGACTATGGAAATTGCGAGAAAAACTAAATAAATCGAACGTAGGTAACTATCGTTTCGTCGGCATGCCACAATTATTCCGATGCCTGTAAATGTGTAGTGATTTAAGGTCATTTAAACAAATTTCGTTGCGGAATATCGTTACTTGGCAGCTTGTTACTCAAATTCGCCACGCTATTTGTAATACGTATCAGTACAATCCTCGATGAATGAACGAAACACTGCCTTCTGTAAATGCTAAACTTTTAATGACATGAAATAAAACCGATTAGCTAGATAGTCAAAATTTCCTTCAACGCGAAAGGCTATACATTGTGTACACATTTAAATGGTTTATCACTGGCAAATACCCATCTATTATAAACTCAGTAGTCACGTAATGTGCCGACCAATGAAATTTAGTATCAGGAACGAACGGTGATTTCGTAAGGTCAAATATCACAATACGCTGGGTAATACAGCAGCATGTTAATGTAACGGTAGTGGAATCAAAGCGCTGTGTGGAGCGTAACACTTTACATACAGGATGTACTCTCTGTACATACTGACGCATGGTGACTTGCCGTCAAAAACAAAAATCAACAACTACCCATGATAGAGATAGCATAAACAAGTCCGTTGTTCAATATGGTAATGCATATAATACTAAGTGAATAGTTCGTATAAGTAGTAGCAAACTAGGGTTCCTGGAGGCGGTTCTGGCGGTCCCTGTCCCCAAACTCTAGTCAGCAGGTCAGTAGGTCAATAGGTCAACCCTACGTCATCGGTTCAAGGTCGAATCGTATCAGGTTCATGTTCCGGTCAAGGTCATTAACTCTAGGCCATCGGTTCAAGGCCGTATCTGTAGGTCAAGGTTTACTGTGAAGGTCAACTGACGTCACTAGTTCAAAGTTGCATCAATATTTTGTATATAAGGTTCAACATTTTCTCAGTATTTTCACAGAACATCCGAACAGCAAATCAAGCTCAGACCATCCGTTGAAAGGACCAGGTACTATAAGGGGTGTTTTTGGCCCCAAATCAGATGTTTATGAAACTATTGTCAAATGAAAGACATAAACTCACTGTGTATGATTTGAACATTTTTATTTCATTTTCTTTCTTTTTTGTTGCCATAGCAACCATTTCTTATTATTACTAAATAATGCAAAAATCAGTGTTTTACATAAAATTAGGCATATATATTGAGAGCAAAATGTTGTATAGTAACACTGACTTGTATAACAATGTCTAAATAAGTTTGACATGTGTTGCTATGGTAACTACGTAGAGTTTTTTTCAGCCAATTGATACTTCAGACATTTTTTTAGTATCCTCAACAGTTTTTAAACACATTACACTATGAACAAATGCTGCGCAAACAGCATTAATATGAAGCATAACACTTTACAATACAAATAAATGTAATTCATAAGGATAATTATTATATATATCATTACAATGACGTCATATACATAAAATAAGGCCCATGTATTATTATTGATGATTCACATGTCAAAAGGCAAATGACGCGACGTCGCAATTGTTTGGAGTAATGGCTGCTGCTATCACAATCAACATGTTGAAGATTTAAATACTATAATAAATGCTCAGCAATAATTCATTGAAAGAAGTTTAAATAAAATAATGGTATATTTTACCATTTACAATAATTAATGGGCTATCATGAAACGTTCTCTATTAATTGATGAGCTGTTCATCCAAACAACATATAATTAAAGTTGCATATATCACACATTGTATTTATATGTATATTTATCATACACATGTAAGTAAAAACAAATATCAACCATTTAACAATTATATAATGTTAAAACAATTGAACATGATTGAAAAATAAATCCTACAAGTTTTATAGAATCAATAACAGTTAAACACTAAACCGTGTAGCATGCACATTTAACAAGTAATCTGTTCTTTTGTCTGAACAATATATAAAACTTATCTAGTAATGAATGAAATCAAGAATATATAAACTTATATGAAGAATAAGTCAAGACATATCTAGTACATAAGTGTAATCGTAAACTTAAATGAACAATAAGTCAGGCATATCTAGTACATAAGTGTAATCGTAAACTTATATGAACAATAAGTCAGACATATCTAGTACATAAGTGTAATCGTAAACTTAAATGAACAATAAGTCAGACATATCTAGTACATAAGTGTAATCGTAAACTTAAATGAACAATAAGTCAGACATATCTAGTACATAAGTGTAATCGTAAACTTAAATGAACAATAAGTCAGGCATATCTAGTACATAAGTGTAATCGTAAACTTAAATGAACAATAAGTCAGACGTATCTAGTACATAAGTGTAATCGTAAACTTATATGAACAATAAGTCAGACATATCTAGTACATAAGTGTAATCGTAAACTTAAATGAACAATAAGTCAGACATATCTAGTACATAAATGTAATCGTAAACTTATATGAACAATACGTCAGACATATCTAGTACATAAGTTTAATCGTAAACTTAAATGAACAATAAGTCAGACATATATAGTACATATGTGCAATCTCAAAGTATTTACTTCATTTTTGACATTGATTTCCGTGATGCAAAATATGTCATCCATTAATGTAAGCAATGTGTCTGTTTGGGGAGGCATTGTCTTATGTATGTGGCATTCACTGTAAGAACTCAATCTTTCTTTTGTAATTAACCTGTATCTATTTATTGTGTCTCTTCATGTTGAAGTTTCATGCGTTGATACCATGTTTTGTGAATGTGGCTTTCCCTGTACTACTATTTCGTACTTATAATGTGTTTAGATTAACATATGAACATATTCATTTTTAATGTATAAACCACTAAACTTTCTTGACAAAAATAAAAAAATTTGGACAGCAATTTGATTTGTAAATTGTTTAAGTTAGATTTAACAACATTTATTACTCATGAATACACTTGGATGAAGAACATAGTCAGGATTTTAATAGACAAATGGTGAAACATATTCAATGCCTGAATAATGATTTCCCATATAACGTATTACTCCTCAACATCACTTTCATCGTCAATAGCTAAAGGCTCTGGTAAATCTTTGGCATCTTGAAGATACATTGTCCATTCTGATGTTACATTTAATACATCACTATGATAACGAGCATATCCCAAGTACCAAATTACAGCCGATACATGGGCACAGGCACCAACAACTCGTGCACCAGCTCTACATTTACAATACCATCCAGTTACCAGTATCTCAGTATATTCAATCCATAGCTTGTGCGATTTACCACTTGAGTGCCTACTTTGAATTTTAGCCATCAAAAGACCTGGTTTTGCAACATTAAATAGCAATTCATAATTTCCATCATCATTTATATGTTCATTTGTATAACTTTTTGCAAGTTTGATTTGGTAAATACCTAATGATATAGTTCTTAAGTATTCTTCATCTATAACTGGAAAGTTAATATTTTCAGTAGTACATGTATCTGCAAAAGATTTCCAACATGATCTTTGCCGATCCAAACCCTAACTTTCAACCATTTCCATCAGATGATTACTTTGTTTAGATAAATGCAACATGTTTAACCCTATGCTTTCATCATCATCTTTAGTGAGACATAAAGGATTACAATATTTATTTGTAATTGCACATACAAGTTTCACATTATCACCTATATAAGGTATTTGTGAATTTGAAACAACACCATCCAAAAGCTTCCAATTTTTTAATCTCCCATTTACAGACTCAACAACCCACCTTATTTTTGTTATAAGCCGTGATGTGTTACTATCAGCTGTTGTGTGTTGTTTTTGCCCTTTTTTTAGAAAAACTGGCATTTCTGTCTGGATACCTAGTTCATGCATGACATCTACTGCATCACGGAAACCCCTGTCTACAATAAAAACATCATCTTCACGAATCCACTTTTTTAGATGTTCTATATTGTGAGCAAATGCATGTTTTACTATATTGGCATCATTGTTAGAATAATCACTAAAATATGGACCAAGTACACTTACAACATAACCAGTTGTTGTGACAATCATCATTGGTTTGACTAAAGGACGCTTTTTGTGAAGACTATAGGAGCGTCTCTGAAATTTGAAGTCAGAACTTTTTTGTATATAGATGTAAGTGCCATCTAAAACAAGAATAGCAGGGGTGTTATAACCACCAAAAAGGGTTTGTGCAAGTCCCCTGGTATGTTGAGAAATTACTGTTTCTCGATCAATATGACTAAATCCAACATGATGATTGGTAAAATCCTTAGACAAAACTTTTCTTGCTGAAGATATAGCTCTTTTAATAGAATCTATACCAACATTAAAAATTGTAGACAGCAGGCGATTTGACATACCTGTTCGTAATTTGGTAAGAAGAATTCCTACACATGTTCTTTGCGACCTTGTTTTGGATTGTCTAATATCCTGTATTTTTTAACACAAATCGTTAAATGAGTCTTTGTTTATACCTATAAGATTGACATAATCTGAATCTGACATTTGTAATTCCTCATCAAAATGGATTCTAGTAGCTTTAGTTTTGATGGCAATTTCCCGGACATTTTGTATGACTTCTAATAATTCGGTCCTGCTAAAGGTTGACTCTAAACTGTAAACTATTGATTTTATGCAAATATCATCTTTTAATTTATCATTAAAGAAATGTCCAGGACAACATCTGGCACCAGCAGGAATAATAACATTATGATCTATAAATATGTTATATCTTGTTTCTGAAGGTACAACAATCAATTTAAAATCCCTTTTTTTACAAAAGCAACAAGTAGAATGAGATGCACCAGGCAGAGATGACAATGGCAATGAAATACTTTTGGGTGATTTAATACATTTAGATTTCTTTGACAATGGCTCATAAACATTATCAATACTAACATTATCTTCAATAGGTACAGTTGTTGGAATAGTTGTTGAGTCTTTACTACACTTTCTATAATAAATAACTCTACATTTTCCACAAATTACATCGGTGTCTTGAACTGAAACTAAGAGAGTCTTATACAATTGCCTGCGTATAGATCTGTTGTTGACCCCCTTTAGCTCTCTTCTGTCATTTGTTTTGGTACGTTTCGAACATACAACACATGGGAAGGTTTTGTGACTGAAAAAGAACAATATGCTCCTTTAGTGATGCAGTACAGGCTGATATTTATTTCTTTAATACAGGAACAAATTAATTAAAAAATCCAAGGACTTTAACAACAAATGTAATTGAAATCCAGTTAAAAGTTTCAGACAGAAATGAAATATTCACTGGTTTAATATTATTTAGAATTTATTACAATAATTGTATATTATTTTGCAAGAAATATAATTTTTTATCATCAAACTATTGTATATTGTAGTACTATAACTGGAGTACAGTATAAGTATGTTCTAAAATACCTGGCAGTTTTATTTTCCATATTGAATTTAACAGTTTAGGCTCTACTTCTTATTGAATTGTGTTTGCATCTTGGTTACCATCATAATAATGTACTGAAAGTAATATAAATGTAGATCTATTATTCAATGTTTTAATACACAGTTTCAACATAAAGATCTGCATTGATAGATCTCTACAGATAAATTTTCATTAAGGATATGATATGTCTCTGTCATACTTCAGTATTTGTTCAAATGTAATTAACCATTTTTTAAATAAATAATATTTGTGATTAAAAAAGGTGGTACCACCGAGTTTTGAACCACGACCTCCGATTCAGAGGATACTCGCACTAACCGCTCGACCTCGTAGACTAAACAAATATTGTAGTTCATAGAAAACACTTATAGGGTACATATCACAGCGTAATCATTTATAAAGCGATTTATAGATTTGACGAAATATGTTCATAAATGGCAACACTGACAAATTATTTCATCCAGAGTCATAGGCTAAATTCGTGCATTCAACATTTGCTATATTTATGTCAGACTACAATCAACGACGATCGTAAGCCAGACCAATCAGCAGACGATAGTTGTTTGCAGATCAACAACCTTAAGCGCGAATATCAAATAAAAAGAAAATCTCATATTTAACAAAATATATAATTACCAATATAATAATTGCGAAGGTCCATTGGATGTCTCAAAATCTTTTCGACGAAAGATGCATCACATCATCATGTAGAGTGATATCGTTGTCAAGAAAGTGCGCGAAGTCTGTTTACATAGTTACATTCACCCTCAAATTCGTTCGTACTTCGGGGTTCGATACATGTATTAATTTATTTATTTCACAATAAAATTCAGTTCCCATCTCATATTTAGAAATATTATTTGCGCTGAACATTTGATGACAGAAAAAAACCAAAAAGATGACTCGGCGCGAAAAATAACGACTTTCTTTCGCATTTCACGGATGATGGTGAAAAATTCCACCGGAAGACGAAATGTTGTTGTTTTTTAAAATTCGATATGTGCGCAGGCTTGTACCAAGTTCATATTTTGGGAATTATTCGATAATTTGATCTTTCACAATCGTGCAACGTTTGGAGTTGGTACATGAGTGCGCAGGTATTGTAAATTGCTATTATATCAGGATTTTTCATGTAATTTGGCCGAATTCTGTCGTTATGGGTAACAATCGTGATAATGTATGACGTCATCAAACAAACGTACATTGTCAAAATTATGGGTAAATGTTAGTTTAAGTCTTGATTAATTGATTTAGACCCAAAAAAATGATAAAATAACATTTTTATTTTTCAATAATATTGGGGCCAAAAAAACGTCTTATCGTACCTGGTAGTGAAATTTATAAACTGGTAAGTGTTTATTTTCGATATCTAACTAATAAAACGATTTCAATGTTATAAATGTTAAACTTTGTCTATATCTCACAACTTAAAATAATTCATACAATAAATTTCATTCACAGATAGAAAAAATACCAAAGGGTGATAATTTGTGCAAACCTGATAGGAGATGTTAGGTGAATTATTTCCCTCTAACTGTAAATAGCGTTAAATATGAATTTGTTGTTTTATCTATTTCCAGTATGGCACAAGCACAACTCCAGTTCACTGAGGAAACATTAGCTTATTTTAAAGAAAACGGACTTGAACGTGTTCAGTGGTCACCTATTTTACAAAATATTTTTTGCAAATTAAATGAAAAACTTTCGTTGGTGGTGAAGAAAACAGAACATTCCTGTTACATTGTACTGAAGGAAGGATCACTACAAACAAAACTTAGCATTAAAGAGTTTGAATCTCTCTGTGATTTGAAAGAGAGTGTTCATATATTGAAATCGTTTCTTCAAGGACAGTAAACATATGGATATCACTGATAGTATTACAAGGCTAAAATTTAACAATTTTAGTGTCAAATTGTTTTCATGATTTATATCAATTCCTCAGATTTTGATAGTTATTTTGTTACCATGATTTATAAACCTTCTTTGTGTAACTTGGGTATTTCAAGAAATTATAGCAACGCATTATCATGACTTATTAATCTTCTTTGTGATGATAGACACTATTAAGTACTCTTAAGCGTTTGGGCTGTAAATCGATGACAGATACAACTGTATGATTATCTTTATCTATATAAGTGTATTTGAATCGACAGTTTAATTACCTAATTGATAGATAAATATGCGTCTATGGTTTCGACATAACATTTATGTGGCTTCTACGGGGAAACGGTCTCTAGGTAAGATAAAGACTTTTTAAATGTATTAGGTAATAATGAAGATCCCGCCCATTGATCCTTTATTTTGTTAAAACCGCCATTTCATTTGTTAATTTGAATCACGTGATTAACGCATGACACCTCCTCTCTTTCGCGGGTAATTTGTTAAGATATAAAAGATAAAAAGAAATATTATTGGTGATCAGGATACTTTAGGAAATTGTCTATGTGACATTTGTCTTTGTGACTATTTTTACTTTGTGACTATTTTTACTTTGTGTTTTCTTTGTGATTTAAACTCTAAAAACTTTGTGTATTTGAAACTTAACTTGATGACTATTATTAAATATACTTTCTGTGAAAGTTATTATTACTCTGCAGACTTTATTCACTGTTATTAAAATTGATTATCAACGGAACTGTGCTATTGTCGTTTTATCGTGCCATCAACACATCACTGGTTATGGATCGCTGTTGCCTCCACTACGTTACGTGCGGGTACCGAAATGGACCGCGTAATAATTGTATCTGCTGCACTTTGTACAAGTTTTACGACACTCGTCTTTCCACTTTCGATACGTGGTCAACACAGATAGTTCCAAACAAAAGACAGTTGAGTAAGGCTGGTTTCTACTATTCCGGATACGGAGATAAAGTTGTCTGTTTCTCCTGCAATATAAAACTATACCAGTGGCAGAAAACAGATAATCCGTGGGAAGAACATTTTAATCACTCACCAAATTGTGATTTTTTAAAAATCCTTGGATATTCTGGTGATAAGTCTATGGACACTTCTCCTCCTGTACAGACTAAACCTCTGTTCAAACAACACATCTGGCCAGATAACAGTTTGTTTGGTACATTTTCAAAATGAACGAGTCTACAGCACACGTGATGGTAATGAACTCCTACTTCGATTTTGTTTATGCCAAAGCTTTCTATGAATGTCTTTACAAGGTAGTGAAGCAAGAGTGCTATGGATGTAAAGTAGATCACCCCTCACAAGTACAACACTCCTGTATCATGTATGATGAACAGGGGCATTTAGAAATGTATTTTGATCAACTCATATCCATAGTTAGCGAGGACGACATCCTTCTCTCATGGAGTGAGATTATGGACTTACTTAACATCTGTTCAGAGCTGTTAGCGCTCCAGAAACTCAAAATATACGACGAAGACTGGTAAAAACAATGAAAAATGATCAGTGGAAATCAAAAATGATGAAAATGGTGTTAAATATTATTCACTTGGAACGCAGACTGTTTCAACCAATCATTTAAACCTTACTTTGAATTCTAAATGTACATGCATTTTGTTAAATTATTGTCATTGTAAATATCTATACAAATTTTCCATTCAAATGTTTGTATACATATAACAGTTTATATTATCTCCTTATATATATATAGTTTGTATGTTTGAAACATTGTTTCACAATTGTAAATAAAGTCTTATAATTACAATAAAGTGTTTGTTTATCTTTCCTACCAATTTCTCTTACTCGTTGTAAGAATATATTCTATCTGACTCAAATACCTAAGCGGTTTATAACAGTATGTAAATACACCCGATTCACCGCTCTATTACACAGGAATGTAAACACGTAGTAAATTGTTCTACAAATAAAATATGAATGAACTGATGGAGTTATAGACTAGCTACAGAAGTGTAATAATGGGTTATAGTTAAAATTGGAAAATAACTACATAGGCCCTACATTGTATAAATAATGTTTAGTCAAACATTTACTTCAGTCTCGTTCACGACATCATAGAGTACACACACGCACACGATCTACCAAAATACTATCATCAAAATGAACAGTGAACATTCATCTTTTACTGAAGACTTTTCTACAGATAATACTATCATCAAAATGAACAGTGAACATTCATCTTTTACTGGAGATTTTTCTACGAAAAATCAATCTCAAGCTGACCAAACTGATGGAACCTTTAGCTTGTTGTCTGACCTACCATCAGCCTTTGAAGGCATTAATGCAATTGAAGACTTGCACTTAAGAGATAAAAACATTCGATATCATTTAACCATTATAAAGATGGTTGGAGTTTTATTCATCGCAACAACATGTGCTGCCCCTGGTTTTGTTATTTTGTCACAACGATTAGCCGGAGAACATTGTAATTTACCAACCAACAGTGAAATCATGAAACCAAATTTAACACAATCTTCATGCATGTTCGTGGAACAGTTTTATTTACAAGATTACGTTTATGCAACAGTGTGCAAACAAGGTGATATTGTTTTTTTGGATCTTAGACAGTTTCTGAATGGAACGGCTACTATTCGTGGAATACATATTAATATCCGTCAGTGGGTATCAATGAAACAATATACTGCAAGTATAGATAGTGCAATCTCAGATGCTCAACACTAACAAAAACGATGAAAATCCTGCGACGAGCAAACATATGAAAAACTATATCAACTTTTTGTTACCAATGTAAATGTACTGATTCATTTTTTCATCATGTATAGTTCGTATAGATTATGTGTAGTTATTGTCATATTCATTTTGGCTATAATAAAGTTTGATAAATACTTGTGGCTATAATAAAGTTTGATAAATACATTACCAAGTATTTGTCCTATTTTTATGTGTTTAGTTTCAAGTCAACTAATTTCAACCATAACCCAGCTGTACACATTTCCTCTCAATAATTACTCGTAGTTAACTCAAGGTTGATCTATTTCCACTATACAAAGAGTCAATTGATGAATCATTTTCCCGCTCGCGCTAATAATGCGGGGTTACTGAACGTGATACTTCTCACCTACACGATTTACACTAATCTTATCAAGTGACCTCAAATATCTCAAAATCTTATTCCGCTCGCGCCAAAAATTGAGAAGTAGTCACTTAGTCGTTGGTACTCATATGATCTAGTGACCTCAATTAGCTTTGTTATGAGTCTAGGTATTTAGGTTATTAGTTTTAAAATACATAGATAATCTAAAAACACACTTTTTCCTGAAGAACACATTTATTAACGTATATAAAACATATTGTACATGTGTTTTAAATTTAGTTATGGATAGACAACAGAAAGAATTGGTTTTACAACAATATTACTTCAAAAATAGTAATTCTGCTGCTTCTAGTGGTCCTAAAAAATTGTATAATGTGTTAGAGAAAAAATATCCAGGCATATTTACATTTTACTTTATCAAAAAATGGTTGAATAACCAAGACAGTTATTCTCTATCTAAAGAACCACGTCATCGTTTCAAAACAGCAAGAGTTTTAGTATCTTCTATTGACGAACAATTTGATGCAGACTTATCATCCGTAGAAAATTTAAAGAAGTACAACGACGGGGTGCGTTTCTTGCTGTTTGTGATCGACATATTCACTCGGATTTTATGGGTAAAACCTTTGTATGATAAAACGGCTAAATCTATTTTACTAGCCATCAAAGAAGTGTTTGCGAAAAGAAAACCACTGAAACTGAGAACAGACAAAGGATCAGAATTTAACAATAAATATTTGAAAAAATATTTGAAGGAAAATGATGTCTACTACTTTACTACACAAAATATCCCAAAGGCAAATTATGTAGAACGAGTACAGAAAACGATTAAAGTCATGCTATACAGAATGATGAGACAAAACAGATCTCATCGATACATTGATAATCTTCAGAATATTGTAGACAACTACAATGCAACACCACATAGAAGTTTAAACAACACAGCTCCTAAAGATGTAAAGCAATAATTATTTCCCCGACAATAAACCATGGTGTTTCAAGATACATTTAAAAACACCACTAATATTTGAAGGAAATTGGAAAGTAGCATTGCTTGAATTTCAAGCATCCACTTCTAAAACCAGAAAAAACTTATAGTTCAAACCAAACATTGTTTATATTTTCCAATATATGCAGTGAAAGTATAGTGAATGGTGAAAAAAATACAGTGTTGCGACGCATTACGGCAGTAAGAAACAACCGATGGGACATGTGTTTTGATACACCCATTTATGTGTCATTGAGACAGACAGAATTACACGAGTTTGAAATCTATATAAAAGACCTTAACAATCGCGAGGCTTCATTCCTACAAGAACCTGTGTTGCTAACACTTCAGTTTGTTAGATCATCATGAATTCTGCATTATATGTGCCAGACCCAAAAAATGGGTAAATTATTTCCAGAAAAAACCATCGGATATTTTGAAAATTGATAATGCTGCTATACAATTAACCTCACCAGTTCAAAGTGTGGTAGATAGAGCTAAATCAGAGCTGGAACGTATAAATACAGAAACACCTTCTAATTCCATCATTTTAACACCAACCACGAACCACCACAGAACAAATCCAATCAGCAAACCAAGACGTGTTAAAAAACACAGAAAACAAAGAAAACAACAGAAAAAAGGAGGAAAAAACACATCAAAAAGACAAGGAAAAAATCCTAAACAAAAACTATCAAAAGTTGTGAAAAAAACAATCAGAAAAAAACTGACATATCCTAAGAAAAAACAGAACCAACTTAAGGATATATTTGGGTAAATATGTCAGTGTTGAACAGTGAGGGTGTTCCTTCAGGTTTACAGTTATTTGACTTACCACCAACACAGGTTGCTGTGAACAATGTCACGTATCAAGAAATTCGACCATCATCTCAAATAACAGAAGGAAGCCCAATCGAGTTTAGAATAAACACCAACAATTCGGTTGAATACATTGATTTGAAAGGTTCTCAGTTGTACGTGAAGCTAAAAGTATTAAAAGCAGATGGAACCAATCTTGTCAAAGACGAAAAAATTGGGCCAATCAACCTGTTTTTACAGTCACTGTTTTCATCTACAGAAGTGTGTCTACAAAACAAAACGTCTGTGACTTGTAATAATAACCCATACACAGCAATTATGAAAACGTTGCTAAATTTAGATCATGCTACAACATCAACTCAGACCACAACACAGCTATTCCACCCTGATGATTATGACCACCCCGAAGACCCAAATCCAGCAGGTGGTAACACTGGGTTGACAATAAGATCCCGATATATTGCTGGCTCAAAGGTATTGGATCTACAAGGCCCTTTATTCCACGACTTTTTCCAGCTCCCTAGATACATGTTGAACCAAGTTGACGTAAAACTAAAATTATATAGAACATCTCCAGCTTTCTCCCTTCTGTCGGGAGAAGCAAACCCAGCTCACAAAATTGACATATTGGACATTATTTTACTCGCAAGAAAAGTATCTGTATCCCCAGCAGTCATTTACGCTCATAATGAAATGTTGCAGCATACAAACGCAAAATACTTCTACCCCAAAACAGATACGCGTATACAAAGCATTGCAAATGAAAGCACAACTTTTCACTGGGAAAACTTGTTTCAAGGACAAAAACCCAACAAAGTCGTGATTGGGTTTGTGAAGTCAACCAGTACGTCTGGCAATTATGTTTCAAACCCATTTGACTTTCTTAACTGTAACATCACCACAATTTGTTTATATGCAGATGGTATGCCAATCATGGGTAATCCGTTAAAACTTGACTTTAACAATGGTGCAACCATCACCAGAGCATATAGCAATTTGTTTGTTTTTACAAACAAATGGAATCAGAATGCTGGCACAAGTATTACCAGAGAGCAATTTGTTAGAGGATCAACTTTGTTTGCTTTTGATTTAAATCCCTATTTTCATGACTGTATACCTTTACTTCAAACTGGAAATGTGAAACTAGAAGTTCAATTTGGATCATCACTCACTGAAACTATTGCATGTATAGTGTTCAGTGAATCAGTAGGGTATTTTGAAATTACAAAATACAGAGATATCATTATGTAAACGTTCTTGTGATGTAAACCTGTTGTAGCAGTGTAAAATAACCAAGTTTGTATTATATATTTGTGTAGTAAGTGAAAATAACTGACGTTTTGTGTCTTAATATCTTTTATTATTGTATATTATTGTTGTAATATCAATAAAGATTAGAATTATTTCTTTGTTTGTTATCTTTGTATAAATTGCTAAAATTATGTAAATCAGAATCATTTTGTGTTAGAACACAATCATGGAAGATCTGAAATTTATTTCTCAAGCCATTTGTATTGTAGCTGGTAGTTCATCATCAGGGAAATCCACTTTGGTGTTTGATATTTTAAAACATAACAGTGCAATGTTTACAAAACCACCAGTACAGATTATCTATGCGTATGGTGTATGGCAAAATAAATTTACAGAAATACAGAAAACTGTTCCAAATATCGAGTTTTTTGATGGATTACCCACGAAAGAAAATCTTGAATCATGGGCTATAGATGGAATGCATCGCGTTTTGGTGTTAGATGATCTAATGAATGTTGCAGAAAAGGACAAAAATACGTTGGATTTATTCACAAAACACAGTCACCACATGAATATTTCAGTATTTTTTATTGTGCAAAATATATTTTCTGGTGGAAAATATTTTAGAAGCATTTCACTGCAAGCACATTACTTTATTTTGTTTAAAAACAGAAGAGACGAACAACAAATACATACATTTGCAAGACAGCTGTTTCCTTCTAATACGCGTTACTTTATGGATGCCTATAAGCAAGCGACCAAAGAAAAATATTCATACATTCTTATAGATATAAGTCCACACAGTAACCCGGATTATTCATTACGAAGCAAGATTCTGCCGGGAGAGGTTGTTAGCGTGTTTGTTCCAAAAAAAAAATGAGTGTACTCATTCAAAAAGAAAAATATTTTATTTTATTGTTGCTTACTACAAACAAAAAACAACAATTAGCATTAGCGAAAAGCAGCACCGAGCGTCAACTTCAAGCATTGATACAGATTGTGTATAATGTGATCCATGGGTATAGAGCTCTGAACAACAAAGATAAAAAGAAGTTGCAACGTTATAAAACAGTCATTCGACAATTTATCTCTAAGAGTGAGTCTTCAAAGAAAAGAAAAAACATACTTGTCAAATATTTGCAATATTTCATTGTAATTCTTAAACCTCTCGCCAAAGAGTTATAATGGCAGAAGAAATGACTTTGGTTTCTAAACACAAATATGAAAATTTACTTAGAGAATTAGAGCAGTTTAAATCATGAGCTGAAAATAATGTAAAATCGATTGAAAATGATGAAATTCTGACAACTTTGGAGAACAACAAAGCAAAACCGCAATTATTTGTTGAAAAACGTTTTGAACAATTATTTCCTCCTAGAGATAAAACAAAGCAACAATTTCAAGGTTTAAACTTAAAGCAGAGTTACGAAGGTCAGTCTACGAAAACACCACAAGATAAAACCTTGTTGACACACGCGGTGAAGGCTAAGCGGTTAGGACAATCAGATAAAGTTGAGAAGCTTACATACCAATCTGATAAGAAGGAGAAATCACCTGGACAATCACAAGGACAATCTACAAAAAAAGCGTTGAAACGTATAGAGCGACAAATTCAAGGTCAGGGTGGTAAATTCAAACATGTGAAAAGTCAAGGTGTAACCACGCAAAGCAAGAATATTAAGTTATTAAGTCAAGGTCAGAGTCCACATCTACAGAAATCATGGATCAACTATTTAGTATAAAATCAAGAGTTTAGACTAAGGACTTCATTCTTATTCTACGCATTAAACCGTCAACATGGAAATCTCTACAGATTGGAGTAGTGCTGATGAAGATGAAATGTTATGTGAGGTTGATAAAATAGAACAACATATTCAACAAAATAACCAATATGTAGACTTTAGTATTTCAGATGAAAATGAAATGGTTAGATTTGCAGAGAGAGTAGAAAAAAGAAAATATAAGTGTGACCTCTGTCATAAAATGTTTGAACATAAAAAAACACTGATCAGACACCAGCTTTCACATACGTATTTTGTGAAGTGTTACATCTGTGGTCAGAAATGTAGAAGAAAAGACTATTTGAAAAAACATTTAAAAAATGTACATGGGGTAAATACTAGGACGTTCCAGTGTAACCATTGTCCAAATACATGTAGTTTCAGCACATATGAGGATTTATACAACCACGTGGTGACCATTAATCCGTTGAACCAACCTGCTAACAGTCAACATCAAACAACTTCATCATCAGAAACATCACCAGTTGAAACTAGAAACATTAGCCTGAACAGTGCATTGAATAATAGTGCAGAAATCGCTACTATCGAACCACAAGGATCGGAACAAAACGATTTGTTAGGATTTTTAGCAAATACTCGTTTACCCGTTCGAGAGTATCTCTTATCGAGAGTATCGCAACACCCCATTAAGTGGTATTTGTGTGTACAATTAGAACGCTTGACCTCAGATGGAGATAATACTGTATCAACACCACATTTTAGAAGTAGGACATATGTTCTGTTAAACCTCGAAACATACAATGAACAGGACTAAAATGAAGCGTTGCAGAAAATTATCAAAAGTTTAGAAGAGTTTATGCGAAATGGTTCCGGATGGGTTTTGAAAAACGTGTTACATTTGGAAATACATACTGTCAAGTATACACCATTGAAAGCTAGTAGTTATATTCCTCTTCCAAAAACATTACAGAACTTATCCATTTTGAACATCCGAAATGAAGACCAGAAGTGTTTTCAGTGGAGCGTGTAAGCTGGTCTACACCCTGGTAGGTCAACCAACGTTAATGATTATGTTACATATGAATACGAACTGAACATGATTAAAACATACCGTATCCTGTTTCATTGGCTAAAATAGACAAATTTGAACAACAAAACCCACATATTTCCATCAACGTTTTTGGGTATGAAGACAAAGAAATTTTCCCCATGAGAATTACTAAACAGAAAGGACGATTTTATCATATCAATTTGTTGTTTTTGCAAGTTGGTGACAACACACATTACTGTTTAATACGAAATTTGAACACGTTTTTGTTCAGAACTAAGTCATCGAAAAATAAAACTTACTTTTGTTCTTATTGCTTACATGGATTTATACGTCAATATTTGTTAGATAATCACATTGACTATTGCTCTATTAATGGTGCACAGAAAGTGGAATTACCACAACCTGGAGATAATGTATTACAATTCAAAGATTTTGAAAAAACGTTGCGTGTACCATTCATCATCTATGCTGACTTTGAATGTTCGAATACACCTATGCAAGACAGAAATCACGTAGCCAAACAAACACCATGCGCGTTTGCATACAAAGTGGTGTGTGAAGATCCACAATATACCAAACCTACTGTGACCTATGTAGGTGAAGACGCTAGTCAACAGTTTTTACACTGTATGATAAAAGAACAATATCAGATTCAATTCATTTTAAATGATATTCAACCCATGAAATTAACACAAGAAGACCAACTCAAATTTAAGTCAACTACCCAATGTTGTATATGTAACAAAACCTTATTAGTTTTCGATAAACAATATGGTGGAATCGTACGCCATCATAATCATTTGACCGGTAAATTCATCGGTGCTGCACACAATGTTTGCAATGTGAATTGTAAGCAGGCAGAGTTTCTCCCAGTGGTGTTCCATAATTTACGAGGTTATGATTCGCATCTCATCATGCAATCTGTTGGAATGTTTAAAGACAGAAATATCAAATGTATTGCCAACAACATGGAAAAATATATTTCGTTTTCACTTGGATCATTAAAGTTCATCGATTCGCTACAGTTTATGAATTCAAGCCTTGAGAAATTAGTGGACAATGTGAGGTTGAGTGGAGACCACTGTTTCCAAATGTTTTATGATGATTTTCCCAACAGACCTCATGCAGACTTATTACTGCGAAAAGGTGTATTCCCTTATCAATATATGGATTCGAGACTGAACACACCAACAGTTCAAGATCATGTAGAACCTATTACAAGCATACCCACCATCATCCCGAGACTGAACACACCAACAGTTCAAGATCACGAAACTACAGATGATCAAACCATAGAGGGTAAGGTGTATATCTTACGTCTCTCTAATCTAACCACTTCGAAATTTGATAAAAACAGCAATAACTATTTGTTAACTATTTGTATTGTTCCTATTGTTGCTTCGGTATTTTGGTACAAACATAAATTGTAACATAGAAAAGTAACTTGTTGTAAACATGTGCCAGTAAAAATTTACTAAGTGAGTGTCATTCTATATATGTTCAATCAACTATGGAAACTAATGATATTGCTGAATTGTTTATCAAATTATCTGTAACCTGTAATCTACAACCAAACTGAAGAATCAATTTACAAAGATAAATCAAACCTGTCTGCAAAGACCGCCCATGGGAACAGCAGAATGTGGTCTTTGTTTACAGGTTGTTTCTATTAACAGATTAAATATCATTGAAAATGGTCTGATGGGAGATAAAATTGGTGGTCTTTGCAGATCGGTTTTACAATAGTGGTCTTTAACACAGGTTTGACTGTATATAGATCAACATTTTCATTATCACGTAATTGTTTTGTTTATTTCTAGCAAACAACGACGTTAAATTCAACCCATTACTAATTGTTGTTATCATCATCGTCATTATCATCATCATAGTCATCTCCATCATCATAATTGTGTGCTTACGACGACGACGACGACGACTGAGTAGACATCAACCAAGACAGAATGTGATGTCAAATGTTTTATTTGATAGTGTTATAGAAACTGCTGAAGATGAAATAGTGTTCGAAATGACAACAGAACGAGAAACATATGGATTAGGTCGAATTGGCCATCAACATAGAGTAAAAGGAATAACTAAATTAGAATAAACTTTCTTTTATTTCAGGTATTGTCGTGGTGGTTGTTGGTGTAATAGTGTGGAGTTTTTTTACAACAGTAAAACACTTAATATTTATGATTGTATCAGCAATGCAAAAATATGTTATTACTAAAACTCTTTCATCAACATTTGTGAAACGTTTCATTAACATTATAAAGAAAGTGTTTAAATCTAGACAAATGAAACTGATTTTAATATTACTGAAAAGAAATTATGAACGTTATTATGTAGCCAACAGACGATACCCCAGACGGAACAGACGTAGGACACAGTTCTATGGTGATGTTGTTCAACATTAAACACCTTTTTTGAGTCTTATTCTTCATAGTTGTTGATAGATTAGTGTTTCATATTTTTTAAATGCTCAATCATTTTAAAATCATTTGTATATTATGATTATTGTCTGTAATTTTGATAGTCTATTCCACATTTTGGTAGTCTATTTCACATTTTTATACCGTTATTTGTTAAATTGGTTTGTTAAATGTTCAATCATTTTCCAATCATTTGTATATTTTAATTATTGTCTGTGATTAATGTTTTACATTTTAGACTGTTATTTGTTAATTATATGATTTTGTAGTTTTGTTATACTTTACTGCTATTTGTTAAATTGGTTTAGTTATAGTTTGTTAAATAAAAAGTTAAAATTGTCAATTTCTTGTTTATTTGTCAATAAATCCATGCTGTTCGTACTTAAGTTTCAGGTACACATGTTCGAACTTTAACATGATTAATCAACAGCTGTAGGTATTATTTATATAGAAACTACGTGTCAAGGTTGGGGTGTCTATTCCAACGTATGTTGATGTTAATTATCACCTGTCGTACACTAAATGCAGGAATTGTAATTATCACCTGTCATACATTTAATGCGGGAATTGTAGACATTTGGATGGGGTTTACATTCTTATACAAAAATGTATTGAATGTGAATGTAGTCACTTAGCATACATAATAAACGTACTGTCGTTGTTAATTTCCACATTCAGTGCACACATATAGCCGTGGTTTACGCGATACACAGAAGAACATCTGTTAATGAAACGCAGTTCAATCATCGTTCTGATGACCTGTGTCAAGAGGTTAAATCTTCAGTTTGCGGTTGGGTTATACAATCATCTGCGCGGCGAGCGAGTTCACCGAGTGGAGATAAGGTCAGATTATGATAATGGCAGCACTTGACATCTCAATGGTGCGCGAATTCACCGAGGGCCGTATAAGAACAGGCTGGGATAATGAGATATATTGTACAAGTAACCCTAAATCTGGGTGAATGAACTCTTACACTGAACGCTCACTGGTCGTAGTGACTATTGTTTACATTGTAACAATAAACTTGTGAACGAGAACAGCGGGAGAGGAGTTGTATCAATAAACTTCGTTTAACCTTAAAGGAGCAACTCTTGCTGGTATACTAGCGAGGATTTTCTTGAGCCAGTGTAATATGCTATACCTGTTTAGAAACACAGAGTTTATCAGCAATTAGCTACACATCTGGGGAAATTCAAATCTCAGATCGTCTGAATATGGTGGTTCACCCTTTTTAACGTAATGTGCGCCAAACAGAAACAATAAAAGAAACAATAACTATATCATAGCTCATTGATTAGCTGCGTAGGAAAATATTGCCAGGGACTGATGAGTGAATGAGCTTGACTTATTTACATAAATTAGCTGGTGTTGGTGTACGGTCGACTCTGACCTACAGATATGACCTTGAACTGATTGCGTAGAGTTAATCACCTTGACCGGAACATGAACCTGATGCGATTCGACCTTGAACCGATGACGTAGGGTTGACCTATTGACCTACTGACCTGCTGACTAGGGTTTGGGGACAGGAACCGCCAGAACCGCCTCCACGAACCCTAGTTTGCTACTACTCGTATACATGTATATCAATGATTCAAATCAGCCTTATACAGAACTTTGTGCCTCATGATGATGCCATGTTGTTTCCAATAAGTCAAAAATGAAACACAATCTATCAGATGACTGATTTCTAACATAGATATATGATAATGAACAAACAAATACTCTCTATAATTTATAACAATCGTATTCAGCAATGAAACTTGTAGCTATATAATTATGTACAACCGTCAAACTACAAGAATAGTTACACAATACATACATCCAATGAATGAGTAAACTGTTTATTTTGTAATTACAAACAAAGATTAACAACAATAGACTAAACCATTCCTACTTAAACTCCCTAATACATGAAATATGTTAGTGTTATACCTACAAAATGGCAGCCTTATGCTGAACCATTGATTAATTAGTGTGAGACTGTGTCAGTGATACACATGGTAGTCTAACATAATTTGATACAGCACCCGATTTCCACCGTCCCGTCTTTTTTATTGAATCTTCAGAATATCCTAGACTGGCAGCTTAAGTTGCAGCCCCTATTCTTAAAGAATGTGATTTTATCAACTTAGGATTATATCCCAAAATGCAATGTTCTTGCTTAATTGGGATATTAATAATCTCACACATATCAAGAAACCTCTGCAATGTTTGACCACAATCATTTTGTATGTGCTGGGGACAGACAATCAAAAAGTCATCACTAATATGGCTCATTACAGCATCATAACTGTCTTCCATTACCCATTGTAAAGCAGTTGAAAATCTAGAAAATAATTGACATGACATGGACAAACCCATGGCCAAGCAGGCATACATGTGATATGTGGTATTTCCAAAGTCATCAAACCAAGAAAAACCTAATGATTGTCTATCATCAGGATGAATTGGGATTAACTTAAACGCACCTTCAATGTCTGTTTTGGCCATCAAGTAATCTCGGCCACGCTGTTTAACTTTTGATATAACAGTATCTATGGAATCATAAGTAACTCTGGTATGATCCCTATCAATGGCTGAATTGACTGATGAACCCTTAGGATATGATAACTTATGAATTAGTCTGAACTTAGTATGTTATTTTTTAGACACAAGAGCATGTGGGGAATAAATTAACCCTTTATGCTTAGAACGAAATGGACCTATAATTTTCCCTTTAGCTCATTCATTTGGTATTATTCTATTATAACATCTGTATTTTACAAAGCTGAAGGACGATTTTGCAAGAGCGTTCTGAAATATCTACTTCATATGGTATCCTAAAACCTGAGGTTTTAAAAATAATTTCTCACCAGGATCATAATGATTCAAGTACGTCCTCAAGATATCACCTTTTACCGAAGTTTGCACTTGCCTGGCGAAAAAGAGAGTCACTAGTTTTCCCCTTGTCACTTTGTCCATTGTTTGAACCCGAAACAACGCGAGGGACAGCAGTCGAATTTCTGTTCGATGAAAAATACTTTGAACGAAAATGGCCCTTTTTGCCACAATGGTTACACACATGCGGGTATTTGCACTGTTTGAAAAGAGCAACCTTGACCATTGCATTGGTGACAGGATAATATTTTATAACGACTCTGTTTCTTAGTAGATTTATCCACAGGAGACCTAAACATGGACATTGCCTTAATGTTTAGTTCCATATGCATGTACGACCAAGGTAACTGCTGGATTTGGCGGTGGGGCTCTAAAAGTTATATCATAGTAATTAAAGGCTGCTGTCCCCCGCGCCCCTCAAGGTCACGAATAACGCTTATATAAGTTAATAAACCTGATACATCATCTGTACTCTTTAAACAGTTAATATCCGTGTATATGTTGAAAGTTGTCAACCACAGGTTGATACCCAGAATTTTGTACCCAGCTTTTGCGGGCTTAAATGAAATGTCTAGACCCCCAGTAGTTGACAGCTTGACAGTTACTGCATCTTCATGCAATTGGCTATTTTAGGCAACAACTCAAACAATTCAATACATTCATTCTTCCAAATTAACTGTTTCAATTTGTCAGTAACCAAGGCACCAGGTCTTAAATTATACATTTGAAGGATGAGGAACACCAGCTGGTAAACTAGTACAAGGGTAGACAAGTGTTTGCTGCTCTACACAAAATTCATCACTGCTTGAAGATGTGGACGAGTGTGGCTGGAAATGTTCTTGCACTGCAGACTCATGAGATCCAACAGCACACTATGTGACCGGAGCTGTCACCAACTTCCGTTTTATTAATTCGTCCACCACCGCAGATACCAATGAAGATGGATCTGCACTGTGTGTCGCATTTCCAGGTTCAGCGCTCTACCTGGCGTGTTTACTAACAGTACGCTTGCCGCTAGCCCCTTTCCTTTCTGCAGGCATTATATAATAAACCCAAAAGAAATACATATAATATTGCTTGGTAATACAAAAAGTTCTAAACCCGCCCCACACACTCATATCATTCTCAAACAAAAGCCAGAATGCAATTGCTTTACTTCAGCCAAATTTAAGTGAAATAACTTGCTAATCATTAATTAACATACACATACATATGTTAGTGAGTACTATCTAAAACTTATGAGATATATGCCCATTTTATCAAAATGGTACTGTGCACTAGTACAACACATTACGTGTCATACACAAGCACATTGCATTGATGCTTTAATGTGACAACCTCAACTAAACATGTAACCAGTGCTAACATATATAATTATAAACACTCACACAGTATACACAACATTACTAAAAAGCTATATGGTAATAAATGATAGCCACATATAAAACACCGTCTTGAACACAAAGTGAAATGTCGCCGAAATATTCTGCATTTCAGTCATTATGGTTCTGCATGGTAGTCATAATATATTTTTGTTATTTTGGCTTATTTTATTTCTGCACTAAAAGAGACACAAGAAGTACTAAGATCATTCTGATGTATGAAACTATAATTCATAATAAGCCACATACAAACAAAAACATAACCGTCATTCTTTTGCAGAAAAGTGCTGTATATTATTAGCATTACTTGGTAACGATTAGCACTGCTAATAAGAAAGTCATCTAAACTCTATCACATTATGTCTTCATGAATATATGCTAACTGACCTCTTTTATACCCTTATAATACAGTCCCTCATAATCCTCAGATATAAGTTATCCTTAGGGTATATCTGAAGACAAGTGAATCCCATCATCACAAAAAAACAGACTCCATACAGTTCCAAAATTATCTGTGACTCCAAAAAGCAATATGAAGATCCGAGCTCTCTATCTTACGACGCAGTATCAAATTAGTCTGAATGACTCTGTTATTATATGACTCGTGAGGAACCGACAATCTACCATAAATCTGTGAAACCACAACTCTCCTAACATTTAGACCTTCAACAAGGAACTGACATATGACAGTTAATCGCTCGTTAGTTTTTTCAGGAGTGCACTCATATCACACAAATCATTAGATCCTATATCCAAAATAACCACATTCATTCCTCTCATCCTATGATCAAATGAGTGCAACCCCAGTCTCTGCCCAAGGTTCAATCTACCTAAACAATTTACACGATAATACTTTGATACTAATCCCATGTTAAACTCACACCCATTATACCGTAAAAACTGGCTAAAACGACGTACACAACTGTGCCCAAAAATTAATATGTTTAATGGTGGTGTATTATCAATTGCAGATCACTCTAACATCAGCAGCAAGTAATGCGGCTACAAATATTGCAATAAACTACTTCCCCCTTCAACTGAAACCTAACAGGCTTCAATATACGAATTAAATTAATAAATAAAGTGCACTTATCTGTACTCGTGTACACACAACACTCCACAAAACTTCTGTCCACCGATTCAAACCAAAATGGAAGTTTTACAGTGTAACTAAATTTCTAGCAAAATGTCTTCTCACAAAGACTTGTTTTGTTGTGATTCTGTAAGCGTCTAAATGAAAACGAGGCTGAGCCAATTCCTGTGTCTGCAAGATAGCTTCCTTTTTAAAAGGAGGCTCCGGTCACGAGTGACACGCGTGTTATTAATGATATATCATGCTTGAAGCGAATGCACATTACAATATTAACAAATGGTCAAGTGGCAAACCAAACAGATTTATCTACGCTATATTCACATTTGGTATGTATTGTTTTGTACCGTCAATGGAACATGTGACTTTGCGCTTAGATACTTCGGATTGAATTGTGTTCTTCTAATTGTTCGACTGATCCGTTAGCGGTACATTTACTGTTAACATGTATATATTTAATTTATTGTATTAATACAAGAGGTTCCACATTCACTATTTGTGTTAGACTTTCCTAACAAAGGAACTTTTCTTCCGTAGAAACTGTCTTAAATTATTAGTTATACAATTTAATTAAATTGAATAATAGAGCTTTAATGTATTTTGTCATACATTAATTTCATCATTTTTTCTCTCTTTATTGTACTGTCCTTTGGATTCTCTATTTATTCCATTTCAATATGTTACAACAGTAAAGTTCCGCTATTAAGACCACCTATGGGACCGACAAAAAGTGGTCTTATTAGCGAGTCGGTCTTAATAGCGAAACCAAGCAGACTGGTTGTGACATTGAACATTTATACAGTCATGTACCATGATTGATACTTTTTAATGGCGTTAAGTATATATACTACATAACATAAGAAGAAAAGCAACATTCAAAGTAATATTCATTGTATTTTTTATTTAAAATGAAATCCAATTGTTTCAATAAATAAAGTACATGTACTAAGCAATGAAAAACAAAATTTCTTCATTTTCATATGACACGCTTTCTATCACCACCACCGTTGGTTTCAAAACCATCTAGGATCTCCGCCTTTCTCTTAAGTAACGTCTGAACCTAAAACAAAATAACTATTATGAAAACGTGCTACAAACTGTCGTCGGTCTCATTATGCAGCACTCTTTAATCTAAGGATGAGCAAACTGTCGCCGATAACTTCAATCAATACATTGTCTTCGATAAACAACTGTACACCATGGTAAACCCTTGTAAAAGGTGTTAATCTATCAAAGTGTGTCAATTTATTTTGTTGTTCACACCTCGCTGATCAATACAGTAAAGGGGTCTAAAAAGTCGTAAAATTGTGTATACAACTGACAGGCGATTAAAGTGGTCTCATTAGCGGGACCTAAACGTGTAATAAACTGGTCGTTGGGACCGGATATGGTGGTCGTATTACGGAATAGCGAGTTGGTCGTAATATCGGACCCCGCGACCATTGAATTAAAGAACAAAACAATCGGGTCCAAGAAAAAGTGGTCGTATTATGCGGACGGTCGTATTATCGGACCGGTCTTTAGGCGGAACTTTACTGAATTAACAAAATATGCATATGTCATACAAATAGAGTGTACGAAACATAATGTTTCATTCAATATATCAAATAGTTTCCCATTTCAAATGCAGTGTCCGTGTCTGAGCAATCAGTTGATTCGTCGGCGGTTGAGGTGGCCTCCTCATCACTCACAACTATTATGAAACTGTCGACCATTTTGTCAATGGGTATGTCATTTTGACGAAAGCATTTTACCACATCCTCATCGTGCTGGTAGCATTTCTCCCACATGTGGACAGACATGTCTGAAATCGCATCTTCAGGTAGCATCAGAACAGCTTACATCTTAAAACTCATATTTGCTGCAGCCACTCTGACCTTTATATGAGTCCAAATAGGTTCAATCGCATTTAGTTCTGCGTGGCAATCGCAATCACAATTACATATGATCGTTTCATACACGAGTTCAGTTTAAAATGAAAGCAATTGCTTAACTAAAACATTTTTCATTAAGCAAGTACAAACTGTAATTTGAATCCTTTAACACATTTTCGACCACTGACAATGATGAACTATTCATCATTTGCAGATATAAAATGCATACGTCTTGCAGGCACAGTAACACACATTGAAGTGGTGTGATATTTTTATGAATATTTATCACGTTCATGTATATGATCCACGAACACGAGATACAATGATTCATTTTACTGCAAAAAATATATTCTTCGATTTAAAAAACATACCGATACTCGAACACAGACATCGCGCATCAAATACCCGCGGTACTTACCACTAGGCTACCACTAGGCTACACCACTTATAGTCATATATGCATATCAATTAGACAGTTAACCTTGTGATAAGCTGATTTACCTAACCAGGTATGTTTACATTGACCGATTGCTTGTAAACAATGGTCAAGTTAACGCCGGCGAACTATACAAATTATTCCCTTAATTGTTTATATATTTATGACATATATCCGTGTAGAATGACGAACATTTTATACAGGCATGACTTGTATATGTTAACGGAGCTAATATGTGTAATATCGAGTTGTATTGTACTAATAGTTTTTAAAATAAAAAAAATGTGTGGTTCACCATATATAAAAAATGAACACATACATATCCTCTTACAATTCAGATAACAAATGGCATTGTGTTACGCCTGCGAATTGTATGTGACATGCACGGGTTGTTCGTATCTTGTTCAATAGTGATTTATGAAATAAAAATACATCAATACAAAACCAATTATTTGATTGTTACTGTGAAATGTCACTCACACAATGTCAGAATTTAACCACGTAAGAATTGAACGACTAAAATATAATAGCGACTATAGCGTCACCACCAATAAAATACTGCTGTTTAATAGGTATTCCACTCCCATAGGGAGCCAAAAGTGAATTATGAAGTCGAACAGGAAATGCTAAATACAAATGGAAGATAGGAACGGTCAGTAGCAAAATGGAAATTTGGGGTTAAAGCATGTTTTAGTGTGCACCAAACCTTCCAAACTAATTGATACGGCATACCAATTATACGTTCGAGATGCTACAAATATTAAAAACATTCAATTAAAATAAGAAAACAGAGATGAAAATGTGTTTAACATAGAAACTAAGTACTTAATTGAAATAATATCACATACTGTATTTATTAAAAGCTTAACGGGTACAACTTGAACGATGTAAAATGCAGTTACACTTTTATGAGAGAAAATGAATAGGTGGTAGAAGATCACCAAGTATCACGTAACAAAATATAGCAAATGCACAGTTTACAATTTATATTCACGTCTATTGGGAATAGATAAATCTTCAGTTAAAGTTTTGAAAACAAAACTAGTAACCTCCCGTTAACTGTTCAATAGAGAAAAACATGTAAACCATATGTACAGTATGTCCGAGTTAGCAGCAGAAACTGGTTACAACTTGTGTGACATTTCCCCCGAAAATAAACGACCCACAATAAAACTCACTGACCTTGCCTTTATTTATGTTCAGCAACCACTCATCTTCTTAGCGATTTTTTAAAATTTACTCTCAAATCCATTTTATGAGCAATGACTTTGATATGGCAATTTTCTGGCGATGACTCACAATCTGATAATTACTTTACGTTATTCAAATACGTGTCCTTGCATAAACGAGTAAAATGTGATATGTACCATGTATAGCAATAATTATTTCACATTGTCAAATGAGTCTATCTTTAAGAAGACACATGTCCAATTACTAATAACTACGTGATGTACTTAGACATGTTATTGCGATTTCGCTAATTTTGTCTTCCGTGTATGAAATAGTAAATTCATATGATCAAATATGTGTGTTTTCAAGGTTATCTCACACCGAAACTAAATAACAATAAACTAATCGTTTACAATATTTAAATCTTCCTGTTCTTAATGCTAACCTTATTGCTGTTAATGTGCACATCGGGTAAACGAGTGTATTGGGTAATTTTACATGATTTACGTGTGATATCTTAGAGTGAAATGAGTTTGTTTGTACACATGTCCATTTTAATCCACATTCTTTTTCAATTTAAATTTAATACCTGTACTTGATTTATTGTATCGCTTATAATAATTTAAAGGTTTATGTTTGTTCTACACTCAACAAAATTCCTAATCGGTCAGTTTATATTGTATTATTATTTTTCTAATAGTGCATGTATTCACACAAAATTTCACATACCGATATTTGAACAGGTAATGCAGCGAATTATTGATTTTTTTAGCTGGTTCGCTATCAAATTAATCGTATTAGGCGTATTGACGTTTATAGCACGTTTTGCACGTGCGGGGCATGGACACATATTTGCACGTGTTTGTGTACACTTTTGCCATTGCTGATGAAAAGCCTTTTTGAAAAACATGGTGAGAATGACGCGCCCGAGCCGTCGGAATGATACAGGCCGGAACTCATTTACGACAGGTGAGTTTTATTTTTTGAAATTGCATAAGAATATTGACATTGAATTTCACTCAAAGAGCTTGTATGGTGGATAGCCGTCAATTGAAGGTTCTTGCCACCTGAAATAAGTTGAAAATGGAAATAACCACCAATATAATGGCTACAAACAAATAATGTCAATATTCTTATGAAATTTCAAAAAATAAAACCCACCTGTCGTAAATGAGTTCCGGCCTGTATCATTCCGACGGCTCGGGCGCGTTCTTCTTCAGTCATTCTCACCATGTTTTGTGTTTTTCAAAAAGGATTTTCAACAGCAATGACAAAAGTGTACACAAACACGTGCAAATATGTGTCCATGCCCCGCACGTGCAAAACGTGCTATAAACGTCAATACGCCTAATACGATTAATTTCATAGCGAGCCGGCTAAAAAAAATCAATAATTCGCTGCATTACCTGTTCAAATATCGGTATGTGAAATTTTGTGTGAATACATGCATTATTAGAAAAATAATAATACAATATAAACTGACCGATTAGGAATTTTGTTGAGTGTATACCACAAAGCGATTAATACAATACAGAATGAAAAATCAATTACAATAATACTGTTTTCGTAGTCGTCTCAGTTTTTGCAAACATATAACCTTGCTTTCTTTACCTGATATGTTAAGGTATCGTTTGCATCGCACGTTTTACACATTTATTCAGCCGCAAAATACGCAAATCCTGTATGGAGCATTTGTTTGAGTCTCTATGTTTTTGAGTCACATAGGCCCCTATTCTGAAACACCATTTTTCGGAGGATGAAGTGCTTTAGTACGGCGGTTAGTTGTACAAAAATGTATTGACACAAATAAACTATAGCCGAGGGCGTCTGATAACAAAAAGTACAGCTCATTTTCAGTACTTTGAGTATAAATAACGTACTCTATAACAATATCGTATGTAAATAATGCATAAAAATAACGATGCACAGTTTAATATATATCTACATTTTATTTATTATACACCTCGGAGGAGTCAAACATGCTTTGTGTACATCTACTTGTGTTACATATTTACTTGAGTACAGAGAAGAAACCTTCAACTTTATAAAATGTCATTTCGTTTGTAATTATAGCGGAGAGAATGTCCACACGATAATACGTTGTAAAATGAAGCAAGAAAAGTAAACACGTCCCATTGACATATTTCAGTAGCTAGTGGATATCAATTTCAAGTGTAAAGCACTTTATTGAAACGCAATGTAATATTGCAATAAATCCATTGTGTAAGGCTATTACAGCTTGATTAAATGTATTTATATTCGGTCTTTTTTGTATTGTATTATACAATGTATCGTTATCAGTATCGGTCAGTAAGTGGTCAATCGTGCGAAACGTACACGGGTATATAAACCGTGGTAAACAGGGTTTACATTTATTCGAGATGGTATATGCGTACAAGTTTAGTTCGTTGCCCACCCGCCCACCCTTTACATGTATGTTTTTGTTTTTTTGTTAACCTGGGGTGGTATTCACAAAGCATCTTAGATTTTTTCGTAAGAAATTTCGTAAACTTTAAGATTTATTTTAGCTAAGAGTAAAATATTTTTTACTCGTAACTACTATTCAAGAAGCCTCGTAGGAAATATCTTAGATAAAATATTATCCTAAGTTTGAGAAATATCTTACGTTACAACTTTGTCCTAAGAAATTTCTTAACGTCGTTGCTATGTAAAAGTGGAATTTCCCAACCTAAAAATAGTAACGGAAGTAAACACAGCAGTACATATATAACAATCTCTATCCAGAGTTGTCGTTCCTCCATGTTTTAATAACATGTATATACATTAAAGAACAAGATACTTTCAATTTGCATAGATGTACCATACATTACATGGTCTTGAAGCAGCATTTCACTTATTAAATTTACTCAACATTTTGTTTAATTTTGATATCATCAATATGTTATCAATAACAAAATTGATAGCGATACTTCAATACTTGCGATAATTTGACATGTATGCATTGTTTAAATGAAATAGTGTGTTATATGCAAGAATGAGACTTTAATAAAAGATATATATATATATATATATATATATAAACATTCATTTAGGCAAGTACATGATGATCCATTTTAGAATGTACTTATCAATTACTTGGTTTTGTGTTGCTGTCAAGTTATGGCTTTTTGTACACTATAATTGTGTTACCTGCTGTAATATAACCCAATAAAATGTGCTTTACTAGGGTGTACTAGGGAAAGTCTTTCAAATATAACTTTATTACAATTACCCAAGCACTGTTTACAGGACACATGTTGCCTTAATAATTAATCAGACAGACAATGTTGAAATAATATTCTACTTAAATGATAATTCAGTTAATACTTATTAACTGTGCTAAAATATACAGCAATTGGATAAATGTTAATGTATCAAACTCAGTCTGGCTATTTTGGACTCATGTGTATAGTTTCCATTAAAGAGAATATTGTTTCCAGCATCCCTAGCTGAGTCAATGTTCATGCAAAATTATTTGCAATGTGAAATTACACCATTTCACAATTACTTGAAATGAAATTAGAATTACATCATTTTCAGGATAGAATATGAAAACATTGTACCAAATTGAATATGTAAATCAGAAATGTTTAGCACTCTTGTAAATGCAGATTTGGGATAAGATTCTGCAGCATAAATGTAATAGGGAGTGCATGATTCATTTCTTGTATCTTAATAAATGTGTTTTCTGTACTTTTTTAAACACCTAAAATAATATTTATGTTGGAAAATAGTCAGGCTAGTCATGAATAATTATTTAATTTATGCTAAAATGTTACTGAATGGACATTTAATACACATATATACAGCTATAAAGTGACTGAAGTGACTCACAAAGTTGTGATTGTAATATCTTCTATCACACAGCATCCACAGTGACACTTCCATGGTTGATGGATGTGTAAATAAACAGCCTTGCAACAAATCTTTAAAGGATTATTTCAATACACATATTCAAGTGTACTGTTATTATAGTCTTCAAGTGGTCAATATATTGCTGATAATTTATAGTCTGGTAGTTGTACAATTAAGTCCAGCTCAAATGCAGTAGGGCATTTTTTATTATGCTAGCTAAATATTCCTAGTTTCAAGTGATTACAGAACAAATATAATTTTGTTCATGTGCAAGTAAATGTGGAGTGTTTAAATAATGATACCATTTTAATATATGATATACATGTTGCATAATTTTGGGGTGGGTGATAAGAAACTATAATATTTATGTTATGTGCAAAAATCACCAGTACTAATAAAATCAAAAACAAATCATTTCAGGATCCACATTTTTTTATTCAGGTTACATACAACAATAAATCATGACATACATGCTCTGAATACAACTGATTTTTCATATTTTATGTTTTTTCCACAATTTCTACCAAAATCTCATGTGTGTTATATCAGCAACCAGATGATATGAGCTGATCAGAATAGAATGACACTGTATTGTTCCACATGTGCTAATAAATTGCTGACAAAACTAAATACATATTACACAAACTTCAAAGTTTGAAACATCTTGCCTTTTAGTACACAGCTTTTTTTCACATTATCATTGATGTTTCAGTTAATATTTTGCACCTTCATATCTTTATTGTGGCACTGTACAGTGAATCTTTCTGTTACACTCAACTGTTGAACCATGGATAGTTCTATACATCTCATACCGTAACATCAAAATGGTTCAAGTGAATCAGATGAAGTATTTCCTGAAAAGATATTTAAACAAATATATTTGTAATTTAGGCCGTAAAAGATTTGACAAAATTATAGAACATGTACAATATACATACTTAATGTTACCTATTAACTAAAACTAATATATTGAAAGTGGTTCATAAAACAATTCTTATCACATCTCTAAATAAATTTATGTTTTCTGACACATCAGAGAGCATGATTGTATTCCTGCACCGCCATCAGGTAAGAATGATCATGATTAAGAGTACAGCATCCATTCAAAGTACTCAAACCAACAAACATAAACTAATATGTATGCAGAAATACATTAATTAGTAAGCAAAAGATTACTTCCGCATCGCGAATACATGTGCCAAACACGCTGTTTATGACATTCAGTAAAAGCCTCATGTAGTCAAAGCATGTGGTAAAACGACTAACTATGACCAATGTAAGTCCTAAAAATAAGTTTACTAGTACCTGTATCCAGTAATACAGTGTTACAAGACACAAACTTGGACGTGCTTTCGCCCCCTCGATTCGATTTTTTGACAGCTGATTCCCGTGCGGGTAATCAAGTAAAATATACAGATTTAATCTAAACGGAATCTTCGCATAAACATATTTGTAGAAGATATTAAACTTACCTTGCATACGTGGAGAGGTCCGGGAATAACCGTGTTTAAAATCACAGAATGTACCGTCGCCATTTTTAAGAAATTTCTCAAGTAGATAAGATACCTATAGACGTATTTTATTTATTGAAAAAATCTTAGATGAAAAACGGATATTTGAGACTAAAATGGGCTATTTAAGACCAAAATAATTCTAAGATGTTTTGTGAATAGCTCTTAAGAAATATTTTAAACTTAAGTCAAATTTTGTCATACTTGAGAATTTTCTAGCAGATAAGAGAAATATTTTTATCTAAGATGCTTTGTGAATACCACCCCTGATATTTTTCTATTACAGATCAAATGATTATTGGTCATTTGCTCCATATTTAGTTTCGTATGCGTATGATATTCGGGAAATGTGTGACGGTGGTTCTGGACTAAAACGACGAGCTATTTCTCATCGATTTGTGTTAAGTGCACGGACACATAGCTACGGCCAGTAGCAGGATACTACAGAATCACCAGTGTGTTTGAATGTATGATCGTGATTGAAATAAATACGTAGCATATACTATCACTCCTATATATGAGTTGTTTCCATTTTAGTATTGTATTAATACTAGCTAAAATAATACTGAGAAGTTAGATTATAAATTATTTATGTTTGGCTGAATGTAATGAAAGAAAACATACACAAGTCTTCAATTGGTAAAACAAACAAATTGGTTAGCAAATAGATATTAAGAATAAATATATAAACACTTAACTATTTATAATAGAACAGCAACATGATTAAAGGCGTTTGTGTAATATAAACTGTCATACAGTCCACATAATGTGACATAAATAATATGACATGAATTCAGATGTATCGACATCTGATATTACTTTGTAAATATACGTGTACATTTAGTAGTAATAGTTAGCGAATGCGATGAATAGATACAGTTTATGCATGAACATAATATACATGCATCTTTAAAATTATAACGAAGTTCAGAGTACTTCATGCACAACACTTCAGAATAAGCTTCCTTAGTATTGAGTATGACGTTAATTCGCTTATCCGTGTATTGATTTAAATTTTGTTATTACTTTTCTCGTTTTTTTTATTTATTTCTAAATTTTGTCATTATCTAAGGTGAATAATGGTTGTAGTTGTTTATGGCTTAGTTGCGGCCGACTTACTCGGATTGCTTGTAGATCAATATGTTAGAAAGTAATGACCATTTAGCGATTAAACGGGAGGTTAGCTAGCCGTAAATTCGAGTTTAACCCCCAGTATCTTTTCCTGACAGTTCCAAGGCAGTAATACACTAGATGGTTATTATTTCTATTTGTGTTTTAAATGTTTGCTGAATGTTAAATTTCTCTTTGTCCTGTGCAATTATTTCGCTTTATATAGTGTTCTTAATATTTCCTTTCCAATGTTGGCCAATTGTTGCTAGCTTTCTTGAATTGTCCTGTGATGTATTCCATCCATACCCCCATGTTTGTCCTCTTTTATTTTCTGTAGCAACGGATTGGTGAGCATGTTGTGTTTATTTTTTATTTTGTGTAAGATAACTTTTATTTCAAAGTATTTTACAAAGCAGTGAAAATACGTAATTACATAATTCAATTGTACATAGCAAAGTTGTCAGTTATCGTATAATTGTATAATGTACAACAATAATTTAAAGAATATACAGCGTGTGGGAGTAGAAAACAAAAAATAAAAATTAATTAAGCTTTTAACATTTTGATAGTCCAGTCTGCCAAAAATAACAAAAATCAGAGGTATGAGAACATTCCATTTCAGGATAAAATTTTCAAGTTTGTTTTGCATAGTTGCTATCATTTTTTTAATATCGATGCGTCTGTACATATATAGTTTGAAAGAGTCGGTTTCCGGTATTTTAGTGTATTTGCATTTATGGATGTAGTATTTTGCTAGTATAATAAATGTAGTTTATAACGTTTTTATTTTCATCTTTATTTGGGTGTTCATGTCCCAAAGACACTTCTATATACTTTAAGTTGCCTACTTGTAATCCTTTATTGCTAGAAATATTTTAATTCCGGTCCAAAACTGTTGAGTAATGTTGCATTCCAAGAACAAGTGTTTTTTAGATTGTGTTCATGGAACAAAAATCAGATAATCTTGTATTGGTAAGGTTACATCTGTAAAGGTAGCAGTTATTTGGAATTATTATCATTAAATATTTATATTGAAATCCTCGTAGTTTTGTATCAACGGTACATTTAACAGGGAAAGTAAACCTATTTTTCCAATTTATTTCATTATATAAAACATTTTTTTCTATCCTAGATTTATAGAGAAACATATTACCATTTGTTTGTTTTAAGTTTGAGTTATTTCTTATTATTTCTTTTGATATGTTTTGTGAATATTTTGTAAAGTTGGTTTTTGACCATGATGCTAGTATCTTTTTAAGAAACTTGAACTCGATATTTAATTGTTCAACATCGGCGAAGCAAGTATTATATTTAAATATGTTTTCCCAATATTTTTCAAGCTCTTGGTAAAAGATAATATTCCATTTAGCATCATTTTTGTTTACTATTCTTTTAACCCAGCTAGTTTTAATTGATGTTAAAAATTAATCGATATCTAACATGTTTAGGCCTGCATTTTCGTATGTTTGAATAATTGTATTTCTCGATATTGTATCTGGCTTAGAGTCCCAAAGAAAGTCAAACATTGCATTTGTTATTGTTTTTATTCTCTTTTCATCCGGAATTATTAAAACGGTCAGTGGGTATACGGTCAATGGCGGACAACAGACGTGAAATGTAGACAGCTAAGATTTATTTTGATTTTGTCGAATTAGCGTGGGAAATTTATTGTATGGGTAACAAAAATGAGTACGGAAAAACATTATGGTGTATTGGAAAATGAAACGCACGAATTGGATCGTGAATCGGATGTGTTAAATAGAGTTTCTGTGTCAACAAAAAACCGGTTTGAGGGGCGGGAAAATGACAAAGAAAGCGGACATTGGCAAACACAAAAGAAGAAGAAAAGGAAGAAAAATAGCAGGGGAAGTACTACGAGTGATTCTTTTAGTGTACTAAGCACTGACGAGAAACTGGAACGTATTTACGAGCGTATAAATCGTAATTTTAACAAAATTGAAGACGTTGAAAACAAACAGAAGGAATGTATGATAGATATCAAGAACATTAAGAGTAGTAATATCATAACAAGTGATAGAGTAAGTCAATTGGAATTTATGATACAACATCAGGAGGATAGACTGAATTCGTTAGCTTACCGCTCATTAGATATAGAGGCAAGAAGCAGAAGAAATAATAAGATTTTCTATTATATAACAGAAAGGTTGAGATTTAAATCTGATAGACAAGTTGTGATTGGTTTCATCGAGAATGAATTGGCAATATACATAAGTGGTATTGATAGTTAAATTTCGGGATTATCACTATACTGAAATTATCATGAACAAAGTATATATGCTCAAAAGATCTGTGTTTGGAATAGACAGGGACTATCCTAGAGAGATAGCTGAAGCTAGAAAGCAGCTGTACAAGTGCGATGAGGCTAAACGGGCGAGATTCGATAAGAAAAAAGTGCTGATAAGATACCCTGCAAGATTGTTCATTGAGGGTAAATGTGTTGAGGACAAATTTCCGGATTGGTTCGATGTTTTAGGAAGGAGTAGAATTGGTAACACTACGATTAGACAGGGAGCTGGTATATACTCCACAAATACAATCATAGAGTCTGAAAGCGAGATGAGTACGAGCGAAAGCGAGGACGATCTGCAGACAGCTGACGAATCACCTGTATTTGTTGAAACTGGGAATTCCCCAAAAGCACGTGACCAGAATACATATACATCGCCTGTGAATAAACGCGGAGCAAACAGTGTAAATATAGATGTAAACCGCAACGAATTTCGCAAAACTAATAACACGAGAGCAAGTTCACGGAATAGGAGTAATGTGAAATCCACAAATGTCAACTCGAGAACGCGCCAACAATCGGCTTCGGAAATTCACGAGCAACGATCCGAACATAAACGAGGTCAGGGTGTAACTTCGAACAGCCAATCACAGAATCGACACGAAAAGGGTAACATCTAGGACAAGTGTGAGAGAAGGAATGATCTACGGATTTGTTTATTAAAATGTACAAGGATTGATTGGAAATACCTATTCGAAATTGGACGACCCATACATGAAAACTCTTTTTGATAAACATGACATATTGTGCTTCACGGAAACTTGGTTAAGTGATTTGTTTGACCCAAATGTGAACGGGTTTAATTGTTATATATTAAATAGAAAATGTAAACAACGGGCTAAACGGAACAGCGGAGGAATTTGTATATATGTAAGGGACTCATTATGTAATCATGTATTGTTTTTGAAGGAAAATGATGACTGTGCTTTATGGATTAAAATTAAGGGTGACATAACTGCTGATGGGCACGATGTATTATTATGTTTGTGTTATAATGTACCCAGTGGTAGCAGTAGGGAAATGTTTATTGACCGATCTATATTTAACATTATTTCAGATGACATAAATGTTTATCACAATCAGTATGAAATGAATTATCTTGAATGTAAATTTATCGTGATGGGAGATTTTAACGCCAGGGTAGGGACAAGGGCAGACTATATTGAAAACGAAACTTTATTGGGAGTAGAATTTTTACCAGATGATTATTTAAAGGATGAAACTTTGGTTAGAAATTCTTGTGATAAGCAGGTAAATGAATTTGGTAGATGTTTATTGGACATGTGTATAGCAACAGGGTTTAGGATTTTAAATGGTAGAAAGGATTTAGACACTGTTGGAAAATATACTTGTATTACATCTCAGGGTTCCAGTGTCATTGATTTAGTATTATGTAGACAAAACATGTTTTGTAACATTGATAACTTTATGGTACACGAGCCAAACATTTTATCAGATCATTGTGTTGTTAGTTTTTGTGTTAAATCTAGTCAGTTAACACAATCTACTTTGTTAAAAAGTGATTCTATTCATTGTAATGAACACAATGACAATAGCATAAATTACATGTATAGATGGGATAATGAAAAGAAGCAATTGTTTATTAACTCATTAAGTTCAGATGAGATGTCCAGACATTTTAATAAAATATGTGTTGATATTGAAAAGTCGTCATTTTCCAGAACAATGGTCCCAAGGCTATATTGTACCACTTCATAAAAAAGGAGATATTAATGACTCTGGAAATTATAGAGGCATAACTCTTTTAAGCACTTTAGGAAAATTGTTTACAAAAATATTGAATAGTAGATTAACTAATTGGGCTGAATTGTACAATGTGTATATTGAAGCACAATCTGGTTTTAGGGAAAATATGAGTACAGTAGATAATGTGTTTGTTTTACATGGGATTATTAATCGTTTAGTGAATAGTAATAAAAAATTGTTTGTTGTTTTTTATAGATTTACTAAAGCATTTGATTACACAGTAAGGGACATAATCTGGTATAAATTGATTAAACTTGGAGTTAGAGGGAAAATTTTAGATTTTATCAAATCAATGTATGAATCTTATAAAACTACATGTAAAGTGTAGTATAATAATGTACTAAGTGAAAGTATTGTATGTACTTTAGGGGTAAGACAAGGTGAAAGTTTATCACCTTTCCTTTTTTCTATGTATCTTAATGACATTGATGAGTTTTTAATGACAAATGGATTTGAAGGTGTTGATGTTGGAATGTTGAAATTGTTTTTATTGTTGTATGCTGATGATATTGTAATTATGTCAGAAAATTGTCAAGATTTACAAAAAGGTTTAACTCTTTTGGAAAATTATTGTGATAGGTGGAAGCTGCAAGTGAATATTAATTAGACAAAAGCACTGATTTTTAAAAAAAGGGGGTAGGTTAAAAGGAAATACTTGTTTTACATATAAGAACGAAGAAGTTGAAATAGTTAATAAGTTCAAATATCTTGGTATTATTTTTACCACAGGTGGTGCTTTTCAAGAGACACAATTAATCCTATATGAACAGGCTTTGAAGGCAATGTTTAAATTGAAATCTTATATGATAAAATTTCCATGTATGACCATTAGTCTTAAGTTAGATGTATTTGATAAACTGATTGATCCAATTTTATGTTATGGTTGTGAGGTTTGGGGGATGGATTTGGGAAATAAATTAGAAAATATTCATTTACAATTTTGCAAAGAACTATTGGGGGTTAGGAAACAAACACAGAACAATTTTGTTTATGGGGAACTTAAAAGATATCCTTTGAAATTAAGAAGAATGATCAGAGTAATTAAATACTGGTTTAAAATAGTTAAATGTAATAATGTGAAATTTATACGGATTGTATATAATTTGATGATAAGGGATTTAGAAATTCATCCTGAAAAAGTTTCCTGGGCCATATCAGTGAAACTATTATTAGAAAAAATGGGATTTTATTATGTTTGGATCAATCAGGGAGTAGAAATTGTTAATACAGATTGAAAGAAGTTCTATACATACAACAAAAAGATATGGTGAAAGAGGACAACATTGTCTTATCCCTTTGTTTATTTGGAAGAATTTTGGGAAGTGTCTATTATTAGAAATACAACTTTTTGCGTCCCTGTAGAAAAGTTTAATCCACGTTATAAATTATGGTGAGCATGTGTTATAATTTATCTAAATACATTAATGAATTCGGCGTAGCATCTGAGCGTCGAATTCGTATTTGTTGAGCTCAATAATTACTATGTTGTAGTATTACTATTATGTATGACTCCCGCCACATAATCCACACACGTTAACGACACTTGTTATGACGTCATTGCATGATATATGAAGTCAGTAGCTATGTCGGAATGCCAATGATATCCGTTATTTGTGATCGTTCCTAAGCTAAGCATGTACCATGTTAGACGACATTGCTGCGCTCAAGTCCGCCATTCACATTACATATGCACGATGTTAATAAAGTAATCTTACCTATGACATTTTATCAATTAAGATTATTCGACGTGAATGCAATGCTCTAAACCCGCTTGTGGAAAGTACTTTACTTCTCCAAGAAATTGAGCCGAACCATACTGCAATGAAGATTAAAAATATCCACAATCCTTATTCCTACCATGTATCACTCTTACGATTGTTGGCTATTTACATTTGAAAGATCATCTGCATGATCTACGATTAGACATACATAATAGTTCGAAGTAGTATATTGCAAGTGGGTTCACGATGTGTGAGTAGAAAAGTAAATAGTTGGAAATTAGTATACAGTGGCCTTTGACAAGTATGTCACCATAGGTTGCGCTACGGTGTTTTAGTTATCACTTAACTGTATTTAGTCGACCAACTAAACATTTTAAACTATAAAATTACGAGCATATGTCTTTGACTGGTATCTTTGTTACCAACAGTTGAAATTTAGTTTGAGTTAAATATGTAAAGTTCCTGAGTGTCGTCAACATATCGGTACAGTATACCTTTACTATAATTGCCGGAACAAAGGTTGGATGACTTCCATTGTGCGTACATTAGGCCAGACATGTTGATTGTTCGTTACGTATGAATGTGCTATCGGGTTACAAGTCGACTGTACTGTAAGACCTAACTGTGCAGAAAAAACATGATGTGGAGAAGCAATCCTTCATAATTAAAACTTAGTAAATACGTTTCCTGTACGAAATAGACATTATAACTGTTTCAGCATTTCAAGTAAGATATATTTAGCGGAAATGCGTAAGCAAGCAGTTATTCTATTTGGACAAAATGTTGATTTTCAGCTGTATTTGAAGACTAAGCGGTATGTCTATCGCCTGCCAAAACAACATAATACATAACTAGCGAAAAGCAGAAGCAATGTAACATATACACAATAATGCAATATCCTTACTTTAGAAAAGTAGTGCCGATTTAGACCGCATAACTTAACAATGAAAATGCGAAGCCTCATTTCAACATTGAATATACAAATCGACAACTAGCTTTTAGTTATAATTTGATTTTTATGTTATACCAATGTCACTAAAGGTCAAAATAGATATCTGTATTTAAGGCAGTACAATAGCAACAAATAAATGTATAGTTATCCGCACTTAAAGATATATAGTATGTTTAATACCTATACATTATATAAATATAGCATGCATGAATGTACACATAATCTTTCAATTGACATGAAAATTTCGTGTATATATAAGGTTTTGTACAGACAAGTTGAATGACCTGTTTAAGCTATGGTGTATATTAGAAACAATGTATAGTACATATTATTATGTGTATACAACAACAACCTACACACAGGGAATATACACTATCGAACTTATAATGACAAGAAGAATAACACAACACAGTATCAAACAAGAAAATGGGTCTACATAACAACACGAAATGTAAGGCAACACATCGGCCTAGATCATCGCTGTAAATTAAGAGCAAACTGAAAAAGAAATGAGGTAGTTTCTTCAAACTTTTAGTTTCTTCCAGAACTGGTGATGATCTTTAAATTTTCATACGTTTGTTTAGGATCTGAAATTGGAACGCATAATATTTGAAACATTTATGTGACTTTTGATCTAAACAATCCTATTAACTTCAGTTATATTTATCATTCAACTACATTTAACCTAAGTATAAATTAACAAAACGCGCTTACATATTTATAGAGGGGATATGTATTAACAATTATTTACCGTCTTTCCTGTTGTCGTCTAAACATGTATACTCGTTTTCTTTACCTAAAAAATATAATATTCATTTTCCAACCAAATGTTGAACATGGACTAAGACGATGGTCAATGAATTTCGAAACCGGTTTGTACCAATATGCTAGAAATACATGTTTGGCGATAACACTGCCAGTCAATGTAGTCCTCATTTTGTTATATATACAGGATTCGAATGCACATATGGACTTCCCAGCACTTTAACTCGCGCGATATTGAACTTGCTGTTTAAACTATTCTTCGGTAGTATGGGGATTTTTTCTTGTTTAACAATCACGCATGTTGGTTGAAACACGGATAATACTGATGCTTAATTAGTATATGTTTTATTATCATTAGTATGTATAAATAAATGTTTTGATGCATTATACTGACCGATTTAGAACGTTGAATAGTGTTATATTGGAACTTAATACAATCCGCTTGCCATTGCGTACATTAGTATATGTGATGGAAATATGTTATTTATACTACGCTGTATATATTTGAGGAATAAGTTAAGAAAATCGTTATCTCAATTTAGAAGTTAAATATATACCATTATCTTCCCGGGAAAGTCCATCATATGTGTGATCTGAAATACCGATTAAAACAGATATTGTCGACATAAATACTGCAGTCTTAAAAACAAAATTCTTTAACTTTATATAATATTATGCACTATGCCAATAATCAGTTTCAACAATTCCGCGTTGTGAAAATAATGCCCTTACATTATTTAAAAATCATAAAGACTTTCTGTAAAATCGTCAATTTAAATCCGTACCCACGTTCGTCTCGGATGTGCGGTTATTAGGTGTTCCCCTCTGATATTCAAGGTGATCATTCGGTAGTTGGTCAATCTTCAAGTTTTCGTATGTGACTGGTAGTGGTGATTGGATAGTGCTACATTCCGGAGTTTTAATTAACCTGTATGAGACAGTTTTGTTAATATACAAAATGTATGATAAACTGTACAATAATATCAATGTATTGAAACTGGATAACGAAGTGGAGCTATAAGGACCGAGATAAAATGCGATCCAGATTGATTGGAAGCTACAAAATAAAAGAACAATAAAACAACATATATTGCATGCAGTGTTGATTTACAATCAGAATACACAGCCGCTTTATATTAGTATCATGTATCGTCAAATTGAAATCCATTTTATGTTTGACAAATTTTAGTTGAAAATTTAACACAAACAACATGTCATTTTACTTAAACTGCATATATACCTTCTTCGGTAAATGAAAACAGCGAACACAATGCCACACAAAACAACCAATCCACTGAGAGTTCCACCAACAATCGCCGAAATGCTTTGAGGTGGATCGAATATCGACGCTATATGCTCTTGAAAATACAATTATAGTTTAATATTAACCTATTCAGTTTATAATATGTAACATAGGGCATAGTTATATTTTATGTACATGGTTGCTTCTATATAAATAAGTCTTATCATATGAAACACAAACATACCCTGGCACTTATATACAAAAGCAGTATATGACGAAGCGACATAGATATATTTCAATTAGTTCAATAGCTCGTACAACTAAACTCCGTCACACTGATACGTCAGTAGCTCTGACGTATCAATGATTGTTTTCGTCTTGAAGATTTAACAAAAGATGTTTCGACAGCCGAACTTCTTTTGCAAACAAATTGGACGGTTATTTGATAAATTCTTCACGTTGTAAACACTCGACTGGGAATGAATACAGTCGTATTGTCTAACCTATGATTTATATAGAGCATACATATCCATCATTGTGCAACTCCCAGTATTTTTACTGACAATTCCTAGGCTGTAATTCGCTGTATGGTTATTATTTCTGTTAGTGTTTTGAATGTGTTTTATATTTCCCTTCCCCATGTGCAATTCTGTCACTTTACATGGGGTTCAGGTTATTTCCTGCCCAGTTTAGGCCTATTGCTGCTGTCCACTTTGATTCTTCTAGTTATTCCTTATGGTCTGCCATGCCATTCCTTGTGCCTATGTTCCTTAACATATGTATCTTTTAACCTCCTTACGTGCCTTGTGTTTTGTAGATTGTGTTTTTCCCGGAGGTCTACGTGGTGAGGCACTGTCATATGTATGTGGCTTTTTTCCTGAAACTACGTATTCTCTCTCTTTCATAGTTAAGGACAGTAGCTAAACATGTTAATTACTGACGAGTTATTGGCGCAGATTTACATACTTTGTTAATCGAAATAAAACTATGATATGTTAATCAATGTCATGTAAATCTGAAAAGTCTTACAATAGTTAATTCGTTTTCTAAAGTTGTGATTGATAACAAAAGTACGGCGTGGACTAAGTATTGTTAATCACTTTACGCCTTCGTCGATTCAAAAAATGTATATTTTATATAATTTAAAGAAGATGTTAATTATACTTACCTTTAATTTAGACAATATATCAATGTTAAACGAGATACACATTTATTACAGGGAACGTGACAAAGCACCCTAAAACATATCTAATCGTATTTATGTACGTGTACATGTTGTTTTTAAATAATTACCTAAGTAATGATTATATGAAAATCTCTGAAAGGTCAATGACAAAGCCAAAATTGTCGTGCAGTTGTATTTTGTTATACATTTTTACAGGCTTTATTAAATGTTATTGATCATCTACAAACTATTTGCACCACGCATAATGTTCTTGTTGAATAAATCCATAAGTTCAAATAAATTACGGAATTAGATATTTAATATTTGGGTGTGTTTATATATTGATTCTTCTCAAACGTGTGCGTGTAATAACTCACAATCGTATCCAATAATACTACAACATATTTCTTTATTTAAGTTTACGCCGAACATATGTTTATATAAAAGTATTGTTACCTAACGTTTACTATTAAAGAAGAGCAAAATAGTGTATTGTTAATTTTGTTTGGTTATCCGTTGTTGAAACTTTATCTACTCCCAGTTTTACCCCCTGTTTTAAGGTTTTTTCACGGTGTATTGTGCATATAAAAATGAAAATAAAGACGAAAAAGTACAAATGCTTGTCATACTCTGTTTATTTTCAAAATATTTTCAGTAAAATTACACATAATTTCTTTATCAAAACACACAAGCAGGCAATATCTTAGAACGTTGTAAGAGAAAATGGCCAGAAAACCTAAGAACATTCTTAGAAAAAATGACCAAAAAAGCTTAGAACGTTCTAAGAGGAATTGGCTAAAACCTTAGAACGTTCTAAGAGAAATTGACCCAAAAACCTTAGAATGTTCTAAGAGAAATTGATCAAATATCTGAAACCGTTCAAAGAGAAATTGATCAAATATCTGAGATCGTTCTAAGAGAAAATGATTAAAAACCTTAGAACGATCTAAGAGAAATTGACCCAAAAACCTTAGAACGTTCTAAGAGAAATTGACCCAAAAACCTTAGAACGTTCTAAGAGAAATTGACCAAATATCTGAGATCGTTCTAAGAGAAAATGATCAAAAACCTAAGAACGTTCTAAGAGAAAATTACCCAAAATCCTTAGAACGTTCTAAGAGAAATTTACCAATTATCTGAAATCGTTCTAAGAGAAAATGATCAAAAACCTTAGAACGTTCTAAGAGAAAATGATCAAAAACCTTGGAACGTTCTAAGAGAAATTTACCAAAATACTTTAGAACATTCTTAGAGAAATTTACCAAGTATCTGAAATCGTTCTAAGATATAATGATCAAAAACCTTAGAACGTTCTAAGAGTAATTGAACTAAAAACCTTACAACGTTCTAAGAGTAATTGAACTAAAAACCTTAGAACGTTCTAAGAGAAAATTACCCCAAATCCTTTGATCGTTATAAGAGAAATTGACCAAATATCTGAGATCGTTCTAAGAGAAAATGATCAAAAGCTTTACAACGTTCTAAGAGTAATTGAACTAAAAACCTTAGAACGTTTTTAAGAGAAAATTACCCAAAATCCTTAGAACGTTCTAAGAGAAATTGACCAAATATCTGAGATCGTTCTAAAAGAAAATGACCCAAAAACCTTACAACGTTCTTAGAGAAAATGACCCAGAAACCTTAGAACGTTCTTAGAGAAAATGACCCAAAAACCTTAGAACGTTCTAAGAGAAAATGACCTAAAAACCTTAGAACGTTCTAAGAGAAAATGACCCAAAAACCTTAGAACGTTCTAAGAGAAATTGGCTAAAAACCTTAGAATGTTCTATGAGAAATGTAGAACTTGCATTAGAACGTTCAGATCGAAATAGTCTAAAACTATGTTAGAAACGTTATGAATAAAACCTACTTAAAAATCATGTCATAAAAGGTAATTTGACAAATAATTAACACCACATGTAAAAGCATCTTAAAAGATATTATATAACATGACATATATACTTATCACCATGAAAAAACGCAAATGATTAACATATTGTTCAAAGAGTATTGAAACTATGGACCAATAATTCATATTTCATGATTCAATCAGTTTATGAAATTATGTTAGGGTATTAATATAGAATTATTTCTTCTTTATGTCATTTTTTGAAGTAAAACATGTTCGGTTGCGTTTTTAACGGCTTTAAGTATATATCAAAACTGCTGGAGATATTGCAGAATACTATAATACAAGAACTATGAAGAATATTAAACAATTCACTAAAATATATAGCAAATCTCAATACTATCAACACACCTAGGGCCTTATTCACAAACAATTTCAGACTGCAACTCAGAATTAGACTTTAAAATTTAAAGTGTTCTTTTTGCTCCAAAGCTGTTATGAAAGTACATGTATATTTTTTTTAAAACTGTATCAAAATGTAGAGGGAATAATAACAAATATTCAGACAAAATGGTATTCGTTTAGAATGAATGAAAACGAACGGCTGGTCAATTTAACTTTTGCAATATTGAAGTCTAAGTCTGAGTTTTAGTCTGAAAATGTTTGTGAATGATAAATCAGTGCTTACGGTAACACATAGTCTTCGAATAGAATACAATAAATTATCTTTTTGCGTACGATATAAATATTACTCGTACATTAAATTGATAATGACATTTCATTGATCACAAAGTGCATACGAAAAAACGATACAAATACTGTATATGGCAGCAAATACATAGAGGATATTGAATGAGTGTTGTTTAGTATTGAATTTATTGAACGAGTTGAATAAAATGATATGAAGCGAGCCTCTCGCGAGCTTCATATTCTTTTTATTTAATTACGCGATATATAAAACAACAATTCTTTCGACAATACCCTCGTTTATTGATTTCCATAGGAAATTATATTTGCATACGATACTTTCATATATTACATTTAATGGTGGACTATATAGGCCGCTCGTGACTAAACAGGGTACCCATGTTTAGTATATGTGGAAAAACCCTGCCGACCGGAAAGGAACGGACTATCGCACTTACTTATAAGCCACGTCATATGATATGCCACATATGTCCCCACTTTGCTATGCACTTCGGATATCCCTGCGTGAACCGTACGCAGGCGAGTTGATTTATCACACCAATGTAACCGCCAACCAGCCTCGGTCGATCGAGCGTCAAATTAACAATTCCCTCCACTACTGGGTTCCCAAGAAGTGAATGAAACCGTAACCTGCGTCGATGTAAGGCAAGGCAAGTAAACCACGAATACAACATTCGCAAATCCCATACACTACTGGGATAACTACAATACCGCCTCGGTTCATTGAACGTCAAACTTGAATCCCATACACCACTGGGATAACTACAATTACCACTTCGGTTCATTGAACGTCACACGACAATCCCATACACCACTGGGATAACTACAATACCCAGCAGTCCATTGAACGTCAAATCGTGAATCCCATTCACTACCGGGTTCCCAAGCAGCGGATAGAACCACGATTCGAGTCAATGCAAGGCCGAAGACTGACACGGGAATAGTACCCCTCTAAAATTGATTACATCCACTCGCCTCCCGGCCGACAGAATTTTTCCCGCCACGATAAATTGCTAAATTTGTTCCCCAAAAATTATATTGACCATCAACTGCCTTTTTTAATATAACATATTTAATGTAATCCAAATAAAACTCTAAACCCACTTCATTCAGATGAATACCGTCCGCACGACAATCTATATCGGGTTTTACAATTTCGAATTTGCCTGTTGCTACGACCAACTGGCGGCCTATCCTATTCACGCGTTGGCGTTTGTTTTCAATAGCTTTATACCCGCCCGACGCACCCCCCTCCCCCAGACGCGCCTCTGTAGTATATCTATCCATACCAGAGTGGTATCGGGGAATGCGTCGCGCAAGTATGACACATCTTGTCGTATGGCATCTTTTATTTCCAAGTAAGACATGCATAGCGATAAGTCGTGAGGTTAGCTAGCTGTTAAATCGATTTAAACCCCCAGTATTTTTTACTGACAGTTCCAAGGCTGTAATTCGCTATATGATTGTTGTTTCTGTTTGTGTTATGAATGTTTTATGTTTCCCTTTCCCCTATGCAATTCTGTCACTTTATACAGTGTTCAGAGTGTTTCCTGCCCAATTTTGGCCTATTGTGGCCAGGTGTCTTGAATTGTCCTGTGAGCTTTTCCATCCATTAATTCCCCCCTCCCCCTCCATTTACTGTCCACTTTGATTCTCCTAATTATTCCTTATGGTCTGTTTGGCCATTCCTTGTGCCTCTGTTCCTTAATATGTGTACTGTTTGGCCTCCTTAAGTGCCTTATGTTTTGTGGATTGTTATTTTTCCTGAGGTCTGCGTGGGGAGGTATTGTCTTGTGTATGTGGCGTTCCCTGTAGTTACGTATTCTCTCTGTTTTGTTAAATTGTTCCCCCCAAGACAAAACATTATCATACTGGGAGGAGATGAGAGTAGTACTTTCGTCTCTATTTCTTGGCGAAGGAATGTCCAACCTGAACCTCTCACACCCAGCCATGCTATATACTTGTCTGGAATGTTGAGATTGGGTTTTCCAGTGACTGCTGCCTGAACCCCGGCCCAATACGGTATCGAGTCTCCCAGAATCCATACATCTAAACATAGAGACATATTACGTTGAAGTTAAGTATATGGCGTGTCTACGACTTAATATAAAGACTGTCATTATTGTGTGTCCGTTACCGAATAGGGACTTGATTTTCGGTTTGATTCGTTTTAAAATAATGTAACCGAACAATTGCATATTTATCGTCAATAAGCGATAAGTCGGACGCAAGAATCACTCTTTGAATTTGGGTTTTTGATGGAGCAACCAGTTCGCTGACTCTAAATAGTCCGAAATAGGCCAAAGTAAATAAGGCCGAGAATAATTTAGCCTCGTAATCGTTGTAACAATTTCGTGGTAGTGAACGGCATATGTCATTTAGGATCGACTTGGTCAGTGGTGCCCGGTTGTCCCGTGTTACGCGGTTTCTACGACAACCTTCTAACAGTTTACTTATAATGAAAACTTTTCCAATGTCGTAAAAACCGTAAATTTTATGGAAATAATTGAGACCCGCGACATAAGTGGTAATAGTCTTGGATGACAGACCCCTCTCAAAATTAAACGCGATAAACATGATAATGTGTTGACTTGGTATAGGCCACTGTAACTTCAACTTATAACTAGCGCGGAAGCTATCGAATGTATTAACCGCGGTTGTATATGTTGATTGAGTGTTGGGTGCTATCCCAGACTGTAACAGTGTTCTAGCTCTATATCGAATACGTTCCATAGAAATGTTGGGACTTGACAAGGTTGCGGGTCTGCCTCCGGAGCCAGCTCTCTGAATCTGGTTAACTGAAAACGAGATAAAGCGTCACAGATCTCATTGTAACGACCCGGGATATGGGTTGCCTTGATAACAATATTTAGTTTCATACATTGCAAGGTCAAAAGCCTAATAAGACGCATAACTAACTCTGACTTAGATTATAATTTATTCAAAATGTTTACCACTGCCATGTTATCGCAATTAAATCTTATTTGCTTGTTAATTAACTCCGATCCCCAAATGAACACTGATACTTATATCGGGAATAGCTCAAGGACCGTTATGTCTGACATAAGACCGCGTGCCCGCCAAGATGCTGGCCATTTGGCTTGGCACCAATGACCGCGATAATAAATACCTAATCCTAAGTTAATACCCCCTGCGCTGTCAGAGAACAGCTCCATATCATCGTTTGTAACCCAAAAGTGTTCGTGGAAAACTGAGACACCGTTAAATTGAGTTAAAAATAGTAGCCACATGGATAAGTCAAGCCGGATTTCGCTTTTTACCCGGATATGATGGTGTGGTTTGCTAAGACCAATAATGGAGTTTATCAACCTACGTGCAAAAGGACGGCCGACGACAATTGCCCTGCAACAAAAATTCAAGGAACAAATCAAGAATTGCATCTTTTTAAGTGTTGTTTACAAATGGTACTGCCCTTGAAAACAACGAACTTGTGCCATGTATTTTTCATTTAGATTTGAGTTTATTGAAACAATATATTATGATGTGACTCAATAACTGCTTAATTGTTATTTTCTGATTAAACAAAGTACTTATATAGTGGACTACAATGGTAAGTAAATCGGCTACTTAACACCACTTGTCAGGGCGTTAGTTTAAGTAATTCAAATAAAAATTATAACACACAATGATGAAGCAGATGAATTTTATGCAAAACATTACAAACTGAAAATATAATATAATATATATGAATATGTATGTCAAATTCAGCATTGTGCCGAATTGTTGATAATCGCGCGACTTTTACCACAGGGACTATAATCCTATTACGATCTGGCTGCGCGCGTAAAAAAAGTAAATATATAGCAGGCCCGGGTCCAGCGGGGGGGGGGGGGCATCATACGTACATGTAACAAAGACAGAGATCTGTCGTGGTGTTGTTTTAGTGTGAAATAGTGAAAATAAAATTTCTGAAAATAATTTTAAACAATTCAATAATAAATGGAAGGGAATGTAATACTTGGGCCTAAAGTTTTGCAAAATAATACCATTCTCCTTGTTAGAATTGCATTTCAAAATGCCTTAATCTTTAAATTACATTTTCCTCATCGTGTAAAGAATTTGCATTCAAACTAAAACACATTATATGGGTTTTCTTTGTATGTTGAATACGTTCGCATTACCGCGACGAAACATTATACCTGCATGCTTTCTTTATATATTTAAACTTTACCGAATTATAAGGAAAATTAAATTAATTCAAAAGATTGAGTAATAAGACACCATCATAATTGTGGTCCTTTCATACAAGCCATACACATGGTACGGTGTATTTTCAAAACGCCATACTTGAAACAATGGAACATAACTTTATTTCAAAAAGTTTGTAATAGAGGCAAATAATTAAATAATGTGCTCGTGTAAAAAAATCAATTGTGATTTCTGTGCCATTTTTCTGCGCTCACAGCCAATTATTGAATGTCGGAGATGATCAACACATTTATTTAGGGCGAATTTGTTTGAACCAAATAAATTTTGTACTATAATGAAGACATGATGAAAATTATAGCGGGCTGAGAAAATTAATAAATCATTCTGTTCTGTTCTGTTTTGTTTATGAAAACTGTAATGTGTTCCCAAATGTTCAACAATGCTCCAGTTTCATGTCACAATATGAACATTTGAATTTAACTATTGGAAAACATTATTTAGTTTACTGCAAGCACTTGTTATCAAGTTACTTTGTATTCCCCATCATATGAAATTTATTTCATTGCAAACATTTCAATGAACGTCCGCATAAAATTCCATTTAAACATGTTTAAAGCTTGAACATACATTTAAAATGTTCATTCAAACTAAAACGAACGGGGGGATTTTTTAAGTAATTTGAATACGTTCACTAGAGGATGTTTGCATAAACGCAACGCAACATTATATATGTATTCATTTTTATTTCTACATTACAAAGTCATAAGGAAACTTTCATAAAATATGCAAACTTGAAAATTAAATAATGAGTTACAAGACACCAACAAATTTGTGCTCCTTTCATACAAGGTAATTTTGCAGTGCGATATGCAAAATACATACTGTGTTAAATGTTGGTTGATATTTGTGTTCATGTGTCGTTCTAACCTCGAATCTACCATAACATCTCGAATTATGATAAATTAAGGATCATTTTCTGTCATCGTTAAAGGTAAAACTATTGGAGGTGATTTCTTGAAAAATATGCTTAGTCATAAACATGACAAAATGCCTAAACATTATTTAGTTTACTGCAAGCACTTGTTATCAAGTTACTTTGTATTCCCCATCATATGAAATTTATTTCATTGCAAACATTTCAATGAACGTCCGCATAAAATTCCATTTAAACATGTTTAAAGCTTGAACATACATTTAAAATGTTCATTCAAACTAAAACGAACGGGGGGATTTTTTAAGTAATTTGAATACGTTCACTAGAGGATGTTTGCATAAACGCAACGCAACATTATATATGTATTCATTTTTATTTCTACATTACAAAGTCATAAGGAAACTTTCATAAAATATGCAAACTTGAAAATTAAATAATGAGTTACAAGACACCAACAAATTTGTGCTCCTTTCATACAAGGTAATTTTGCAGTGCGATATGCAAAATACATACTGTGTTAAATGTTGGTTGATATTTGTGTTCATTTGTCGTTCTAACCTCGAATCTACCATAACATCTCGAATTATGATAAATTAAGGATCATTTTCTGTCATCGTTAAAGGTAAAACTATTGGAGGTGATTTCTTGAAAAATATGCTTAGTCATAAACATGACAAAATGCCTATATATTGTACTCTACACAACTGCATTGTGTTTTGTTTAGTTCACCTTTGCCAACAACACAAATACTACACGAGTCTGATACAAGAGCTTTTTATCAGATGTACGCGCCGAATTAACTCTTGCATATACAATATTTGTTTTGAAGTTATGGGAATCTATTAAGAACAAATATAATGCAGTGGTTTAGCTTATGTCTGCATAAAGGCATTAATGTGTATTTTTCAATTTTATGTCTTGGTGTGTTTTAATAAATATAACACTATCTACCTTTGACCGTGTAATTAATATGTCAATTTCAAGCAAATCTTTAAACGCATCATTGAAATGGGTTACAAATATAACTGGAACTAAGTATGGGTATGTCGCGACGTGATCGTCCATACAACCTGACAAACTATAGACAGGTATGGTGTAATATAACTGGAACTAAGTATGGGTATGTCGCGACGTGACCATCCATACAACCTGACAAACTATAGACAGGTATGGTGTAATATAACTCGAACTAAGTATGGGTATGTCGCGACGTGACCGCCCATACAACCTAACACACTATAGACAGGTATGGTGTAATATAGATGCCACTGTGTTGTAACCTTATCGGTGATAATATTTTATTAGTGGTTTGTGACCTATCAAGAGTTGTCGTTACTTCAAGCTCTTCATAAGAAGTTATCAAAAACGATAAAACGCACGTTGTTCTAGATTTGTGCAGACATTTTCTCTTTTGGAGACCCTGTTGGGCCATAATGTAAGCCTTTTCTGATTATATGTGATCATGTTAGACTTGTGTTCCAGTTTTCTTTTGTTAATTATGTGTAGTTAATATTGTTGGAACTAAGTTGATTTGTACTCAAAGTTTATTCGTACCCAAAGTAGTTTTGTACCTCGCTGTAGACTATAGTTCCAATATATATTTGAGCTATATTTTCCTTTCTTTAACGTATGTCTAAGTATATGTACAATGTAACTATTATTTTATAACTTGGTATATATCCGTAGGAAACGTGATTTCAAGGTGCATATATGTTTATTGCAGTAACTTGTTGGCTCTTATGTTTTGTCTTACATACTGTATTTTGTATTACAGTCTTTCACGATTAAAAACCTCGAACTAACGTTGGTCTCGTTCTGGTACAGTGAAAGAATTGGAGAACTGGTCTCAAGATGGATTCGAAGTCGGTTGTCTCTAGCAGTGGTGGATCCAGGCGTAGTGGGTCATCGTCAGCACCTTCGGAAATGATAGCTCTTGCGAAAGCCAAGGCTATGGCTGCAAAGGCGCGAATGTCGCAAAAGCAACTTCGGAAAAGATTGATATATGCAGAATCTGACTTACAGGTTCTTAAGGAAGAACGCACATATGAAGAAGCAAGGGCGGAGGCAGATGCATACGAGACTGTAAGTGAATGGTGTGCTAGCGAAAGCAACAGTCAACAAGTAAAAAGTGAATATAATGTGCAGGTTAATAAATACAGTAAACAAAGTTCTAAAGAACGAACTGAAGAATATGTGGCAAGTTTGCCTGACATTTCCAAAGTAAGCGAGACAGATGTACGGAAACTCAATCCAGAAGCACCAGTATATGTGTTTAAGGAAAGCCGTGAACAAACTATTGAACTCTCAAAGTTTCTATTGAAGAAAGATCTCTTGTTTTCGCGTTTTACAAAATTTGATGATAAACCAGAGAATTACTCAAGTTGGAAGAACAGTTTTATGAACATTGTCACTGAACTTGAAATACTGCAGCAGAGCAGTTTGACTTATTGGTAAAATGGCTAGGGCCTGAGTATAATAAACATGCTGTTAGTGTGCGAGCCTCCAGTTATACTAACCCAGCGAATGGTGTAGAAATACTTTGGAATAGGCTAGATGAACGATTTGGTGCGCCGGAAGTTGTGGAGGCTTCATTAAAGAAAAAACTTGAGAGTTTCCCAAAACTAGGAAACAAAGACAATGCAAGTTATTTGATTTGTCAGACATTTTAGAAGAAATTCAATGTAACATGGAAGATCCTAAGTATAGAGATATGTTGTTTCAGTTTAACACCCCACTAGGAGTTGCACCAATCGTAAACAAATTGCCATACGGCTTTCAAGAAAAATGGACAACCCGTGCTTCTAAATATAAGACAGACTATGGTGTCACGTATCCGCCATTTAAATATTTTACAAACTTTGTACGAGAAATGAGCCGTGTAAAGAATGATCCAAGTTTCATGTATGATAACAAAGTAAGCCAAATTGAAAAGAGAGTGTCATATCAGAGTAATGTTGGAAAAAGTAGTGTAACATTAAAGACAAATTTCATAAATAACTTTGATAGTGAAAGGGAAGACAATAACTGTATATTTTATAATGTGTTTGGACATACGTTGAATACTTGCCGGACATTCAAAGCCAAGCCTGTGGCAGTTAGAAAGAAATTCATTCGAGACAAAAACTTATGCTTTAAATGTTGCGAAGCTGAGCATAAGGCCAAAGAGTGTACAACAGATGTTTCTTGTGACATTTGTAAAGGTCGTCACGCAACTGTTCTTCACGTAGTCCCGTCATCGTATGGCGGGGAGAGATTGTTCTCAAGGCACCAAGATGATAATTATACTCTGAAAGGTGAAGTAAAATCAGCATGTGCTCAAGTATGCGGTAATTTGTCGGTCAGCAAATCCTGTGCCAAAGTTGTTTGTGTTCAATTTTATTCTAAAGACAGACCGAAACATAAGGTACAAATGTATGCGCTACTGGATGATCAAAGTAACCGTTCGTTGGTAAAATCAGAGTTTTTTGACAAATTTGGTGGACAGTTTGAACGATTTCCATACTCCTTGTCTTCATGTGCGGGCACCGTTGACATTGATGGCCGGCGGGCCACTGGTTTTGTTGTCGAAAACGTAGATGGCACCATATCTCATGAACTCCCGACGCTTACTGAGTGCAATCAAATCCCTAACATACGAGATGAGATTCCATCTCCAGATGTGGCCTCAGCTTACCCACATCTTAAATACATAGCAGAATACATCCCTAAACCGCATGATGATGTGCCCATTTTGCTTCTAATAGGTAGAGATATTACAGAAGTTCATCATGTACTTGATCAAAAACTGGGACCAAAGGGTCAGCCATTCGCACAGAAACTAAGTTTGGGATGGGTGATAGTAGGTGAATCTTGCCTTGGGAAAGTACATGCTCCAAAAACTGTAAATGTTAACAAGACATTCGTCTACCAGAATGAAAGGGAATCGATCCTTCCACCTTGTGAAAACCGTTTGTACCTGAAGGATCGCCTTAAAGTAGTAGAACAGGACTCTCAGGACATTTTCGCTAGATCCAAGATGGATGACAACATTGGTACTTCTGTCGAAGATAGAGAATTCCTCGACATAATGTCTAATTCATTTGTCAAATCCTCTGATGGAAACTGGTCAGCACCACTTCCATTCCGAAGTCCAAGACCCAGGCTTCAGAACAACAGAGATTAGGCTCTTCAGAGAGCTCATTCATTGCAAAGGTCATTACAAAGAGACTTAAAGAAGAAAGAGCACTTTGTTAAGTTCATGAAAGGAATGTTAGACAACGGCTATGCTGAAGTTGCACCGCCTCTAGAACAACAAGAGGACTGTTGGTATCTGCCAATATTTGGTGTGTACCACGCCAAGAAAAAGGACCAAATTAGAGTAGTGTTTGACTCGTCTGCACAATACCGGGGACTGTCACTTAATTCAGTCCTACTTCAAGGGCCAGACTTGGTTAACAGCCTACTTGGAGTGTTATTGAGATTTCGGAAACATCCCATCGCAGTCACAGCTGATATTCAGCAGATGTTCTTTCAGTTCAGAGTACATGAGCCACATCGTAACTACTTGCGTTTCTTTTGGTCTAACGAGAATAATCCAGAATTAGAACTCATGGAGTACAGAATGCGGTCCCACGTGTTTGGAAACAGCCCTTCCCCCGCTATCGCCGCGTTCGGCTTGCGAAAGACCGCAGAAGATATGGAACATCTCTATGGAGCAGATGTCAGAGACTTCGTAGAAAATGATTTTTACGTAGATGATGGCCTAGCCTCATTTCCAGATGTAGCGACAGCAGTAGATGTCGTACGCAGAACACAAGAAGCTTTACGTGTTGGTGGCAATCTTCGTCTTCACAAATTTGCCTCCAACAGCAAGGAGATGATGAAAGCTCTCCCTAGAGAAGATCTAGCTAAGGATATGGAAGATGTAGCCATAGGTAAGGAGAACCTGCCAGTACAACGTAGTCTAGGATTGAACTGGGACCTTAACACAGACAGTTTTACTTACACAGTAACTAAAAAAAAGAAGCCAGTGACAAGAAGGGGCGTTCTGTCACGGGTCAACTCATTGTACGATCCTCTGGGATTTATTGCACCGGTTATTTTACAAGGAAGAATCTTAATGAGGGATATGATTCAGGAAACTTTGGACTGGGACCAGACAGTTCCAGACAAATTCATCAGTATTTGGAATAATTGGGTAGACTCATTGGCTAATTTACACGCTCTGAGTATACCACGTACTTACCTACCTCCGTACAGACAAATGGTGCCTGAGAACTGTGAGATTCATGTATTTGCTGATGCATCCGAGAAAGCTATCTCTGCAGTTTCATACTTAAGGTCAGTAGACCACGAAGAGAAATGTCATGTTGGTTTTGTTTTAGGGAAGACGAAGATTGCACCAAAAGCAGGTCATACAATTCCCAGACTTGAACTTTGTGCGGCTGTCATAGCAGTTGAAGTGGGAGAAGTAGTCGCTGAGCAGCTAGCATTTGACATCAGTAAGATAAAGTTCTACACAGATAGACGTGTGGTATTAGGATATGTGTATAATACGAAAAAACGTTTCTTTGTGTATGTGCAGAACCGTGTATCTAGAATACTGAAGTCTACTTCTCGTGAACAGTGGTGTTATGTGCCAACAGATGACAATCCAGCAGACCAAGGCACGCGACCTACCCATCCAAACATGTTACTGGGTGGAATATGCTTAAACGGACCAAAGTTCCTGAAACAAGCTTACTCTCGGTTAACAACAGAGACGTATGAACTACAGTTTCCTGAGGAGGATAAGGAAGTTCGTACAGAAATCCATAGTAGTAAGACTTCGTCGTACACAACAGGATTTGAAATGACCATTTTCGACAGCATTAATGACTGGAGACGCCTTGTTAGGGTTATTGCTTTGCTCAAGTCGAAAGCCCGTCGGTTCAAAAATAGTGATCAGAACTTTGTTGTTGATAGAATAGAGATTCTTCTGGAATCTGAAAGACTGATACTAAGAGAGGTTCAGCGCAAGATGTTCAGTCAGGAATTAGCGTGTCTCTCTACAGGAACTCAACTTCCTAAGGATAGCTTAATTCGCATGCTTAATCCTTGCATGGACAATCATGGGTTAATTAGGGTTGGCAGCAGATTAAAACACGCACCAGAACTGAGTCTAAGTGAGAAGCATCCTATAATACTACCAAGGGTACATCATGTCAGCGAACTTATCGCCATGTACTACCATAGCAAGGTTCAGCACCTAGGATGCCACTTCACTGAAGGTGCCCTACGTTCAGCTGGCTACTGGCTTGTTGGTGCTAAGCGCCTGATACGATCAATCATCAGTCAATGTATCAAGTGTAAGAAGTTGCGTGGAAAACCTGTGTCTCAAATTATGTCGGACTTACCAAAAGACAGGCTTACACCAAGTGCACCATTCACTTCAGTAGGGGTTGATGTCTTTGGACCATGGAATGTTGTTACGCGTCGCACCCGTGGAGGTGTTTCCCAAAGTAAACGATGTAAGTCTGTACACATGTCTGACGACTAGAGCCATACATCTAGAGCTTATCGAAGAACTAAGCACATCCTCTTTCATAAATGCAACTAGGCGTTTCATATCCATAAGAGGAGCTGTTCGTGAATTCAGGTCTGATAGAGGCACTAATTTTGTTGGTGCCACTGATTGTATGAACATAGATGCAATAAATGTGGAAGATGGACCAGTAAAGACATTCATAGACAATGAGAGAGTAACTTGGAGTTTCAATTCTCCACAGTCCTCACATATGGGTGGAGTGTGGGAGCGCCTTATCGGGGTAATGGGAAGGATACTCGAGTCGATGATAGCAGACTGTTCGCGGGAACTAACACATGAAGTATTATCAACATTCATGGCAGAGGTGTGTGCTATAGTGAATTCACGTCCACTAGTGCAGGTGTCTAATGACCCAGAAAATCCTTTTATTTTGACGCCCATGATGTTACTTACACATAAATCTAGTGAAAAAGGACAATATCTTAGTGATATCAGTGTAAAAGATATGTATAAAGCGTCATGGCGTAGAGTTCAGTGCTTATCGGACATATTCTGGAAACGTTGGAAGTCGGAATTTCTCCAGACTCTTCAGAAACGGGCAAAGTGGGTCAATACTGAAAGAGACCTCCCAGTTGGTGACATTGTATTGTTGATCGAAGATGATATTCCACGCAACGATTGGACTATGGGTGTAGTAAAGGAGATTTTTCCTAGCAATGACAGTCACGTGAGGAAAGTCGCGGTAAAGATTCACAGAAGAGGAGAAACTGAATCGAAAGTTTATACTAGACCTATTACAAAACTTATTACATTGATAGAATGTGAGGATAAGTGCCAGTGAACTATATGTGAACTTTCAGATGTTTCATGATAAGACTTTATAATATTTCAGTAAGGCATTTTATTGTGTATCTAAAATATTTTATGTTGGAACTAGGATAATTAATTTGTATGGTTGATATTTGGCTATATATATAGTGGTATTTTATACCAGACGGGGAGTGTGTTGTAACCTTATCGGTGATAATATTTTATTAGTGGTCTGTGCCTATCATGAGTTGTTACTTCAAGCTCTTCATAAGAAGTTATCAAAAACGATAAAACGCACGTTGTTCTAGATTTGTGCAGACATTTTCTCTTTTGGAGACCCTGTTGGGCCATAATGTAAGCCTTTTCTGATTATATGTGATCATGTTAGACTTGTGTTCCATTTTTCCTTTGTTAATTATGTGTAGTTAATATTGTTGGAACTAAGTTGATTTGTACTCAAAGTTTATTCGTACCCAAAGTTGATTCGTACCCAGATCCCTCCCGAACCTATCCCCACTCGGCGCTGTGCACCTCAAGTTCAGGGCATTTTCATCATGTTTGCCCCCCCCCCCCCTCAGTCGGGAATTTCTGTATCCAGACCGGGCCTGTCGAATATGGCATTTTTTGAATACACATAAATAATTCATCAACACAAATTACAGACAGTCTACAAGCGTTGCTATAACTCTATGGTAAATCGATTGATTTAGCTTATGGGTTTGTTTTAATTTTTGCCTATGTTTAAACATGCATTTTTACCAAATACCAACACACAACCCAGAATAAAAGTCGCAATGCAAGAATGTGAATTTAATTATTTCAATTATAAGTATATAAGCTGTATTGCCCGTTCATGCAGTCACATCATTTCATCAATTACATTAAGTATTTGATTCATACTTGTTTAAATATGCTAAACTATTCAGCATATATAATAATGTATTTATGAAAGATATGACAAGGTATATGAACAAGTTTTAGTAAGACCCATACATCGATCGGGTTATCATTAGATTATTACACAGATAATTCATTATTATTTTAATGGAAACATGTGTTTAAGTATTGCGAAACTTAGGTGCAATGAAGATCTTAGCAAGCCACATAGATTTCCAACATAATCATGTTAAGGAATCTGGTCGGCAAATAAATCTACCTAGTCATTAGCTAACACATAGTTATGCAAACTGAATATTGAACAAATGACACTCATTAAGATACTTACACTTATGTTTATCATTGAGAATTGTCTGTGTCGGCGACTATTCCTTTGATGTGTTTGGTCCTCCCGATCCTTATCTCGGTTGATGTCCGCTATCACAGTCCTAATTTATTCAGTGATAACATATATAAATGATATTCATTTCTGTGTACATTATTGTACTTTTATCTTATTGGTAATAAAATTATATGTTTTCAGTACTTTGATTACAATGAAGTCAACTAAGGTACCGCATCATGTCTGTTTTTTTCTGTAGCCACATTTCTAATCACAATAGTGTATGTCTTGAAGTGTAGAACCTATTTTATTGTTCATGTTACTTACAAAACAATTAAAAATGAACATCTGAAGAAACCAAAAACATGATTAAAAGATGCCTATGCTATTTTTCTCTGCATACTCTCCTAATACGCCTTCCTAATACGACCATGTACAATAAAACACTGGGCATAGCACAATTTAGTTAGACTTTATCATTTTACAACAATGTATAGCCTAGTTCATACAAATTATGTTTCCATGACTACATCATGGGTATCTCAACAGTACTGACACTGGCTTCTAATTCTTGGAGTGTTCTCTTCGAACGTTCTAAGGTTTTATGGTCATTTTTTTAGAACGTTCTAAGGTCTTTGGTCATTTTCTCTTCGAACGTTCTAAGGTGTTATGGTCATTTTTACTTAGAACGTTCTAAGAATGTTGGTCATTTTCTCTTAGACCGTTCTAAGAAAGTTGGTCATTTTCTCTTCGAACGTTCTAAGGTTTTATGGTCATTTTCTCTTAGAACGTTCTAAGGTCTTTGGTCATTTTCTCTTCGAACGTTCTTAGGTATTTGGACATTTTCTCTTAGAACGTTCTAAGGTCTTTGGTCATTTTCTCTTAGAACGTTCTAAGGTTTTATGGTCATTTTCTCTTAGAATGTTCTAAGGTTTTATGGTCATTTTCTCTTAGAACGTTCTAAGAACTTGGGTCATTTTCTCTTAGAATGTTCTAAGGTTTTATGGTCATTTTCTCTTAGAACGTTCTAAGGTCTTTGGGCATTTTCTCTTAGAACGTTCTAAGGTCTTGGGTCATTTTCTCTTAGAATGTTCTAAGGTCTTTGTGCATTTTCTCTTAGAACGTTCTAAGGTCTTTGGGCATTTTCTCTTAGAACGTTCTAAGGTATTTGGACATTTTCTCTTAGAACGTTCTAAGGTCTTTGGTCATTTTCTCTTAGAACGTTCTAAGGTCTTTGGGCATTTTCTCTTAGAACGTTTTAAGGTTTTTGGGTCATTTTTCTTAGAACGTTCTAAGGTTTTTGGGTCATTTTCTCTTAGAACGTTCTAAGGTTTTTGGGTAATTTTTTCTTAAAACAATCTAAGATATTGCCTGCTCGTGTGTTTTGATAATGAAATTATGTGTAATTTTACTGAAAATATTTTGAAAATAAAGAGAGTATGACAACCATTTGTATTGTTTTCGTCTTCATTTTTATTTTTTATATATGCATAATACACCGTGAAAAAGCCTTTAAACAAGGGGTAAAACTTGGAGTAGTGTACGAAGTCCCTTTTTAAAATAGAACGAGTTATGTATGAAATTTATCCAAAAATAAAGAAGGAACTGCAAAATACAAAAGTTCAAAATGCACTATATCAATATTAACTGCAACATGTTATGGAAGTACAAACAGCGATACAATACCTAATATATCTATAACAATCCTTACACATCTACTAGCATGTACTAACATGTATTACGAATTAGTTGATAGTGTATCTCAATTTTGCCAACAATTAGTTGCGTCAATCGATATGTAAAAAGGACAACTTACTTGTTTTACATGTTATGTTAGCGCTAGAATCAGACCGGCCAATTGCGTTAACAGCGAATAAAACAATATCATAACTTGTACCGCTTGGCAGTCCAGTAATATTGTAATGTATTGTTGTCCCTGTAGGTCCTGTATCTTGTATAGTGGCTCTTTGTTCCCTTTGCTGTCTGAACAATAATGTAAAGGTTTGTGCTAGTCCATTGTTAAAACCAGATATCCAGTTAAGTGCAATGACTGAGGTAGTTGTGCTGCTGTTGTCTTGTGTCAAGTGGGTCGGTACTTCTGGTACTCCTTAAATGTACAATTATGTGTCAGCTTTGTTCTGGTCTATTGTCAAAACCTGATCTCCAGTGAGGTTGTATGATTGAGTTAGTTGTGCTTGTGTTGTATCGTGTTAAGTCAGTTCTTACTTCTGGTACAACTTTTAGCATAACGTAAATACATGTATATAACTAGTCACCTTTGCGGTCGAAATTCACAAATATGCCCAAGGGCAACATGTGGAATTTGTTAATTTCTAGTAGATATAGAGACTACGGTTATATAATGATATACAGTGCTTATCTATAATACCCATTTGTGTCATTGACCTTTGTGATATTGACCTTTGAGATAAGTATAGGGGTTCTTTGTGGGACGCACCGTCTTACCAGTTTGTTAAGTGATTAGGACAATCTCCTAATAAATGAAAGCTGTTGTTAATACCCATTTTATGACATATAAATTTGACATTGACCTTTGAGCTACAACGCACTGTAATATGCCGCATGATGCTGTGTTGCGTTTTCTGATGTTTGAACACAAACTATGAGCTTGACCTCTGAGCTCGAAAACAGATATTTCGCGTAACATTCCATCTCATCACAGTGTTCGTTTGTAAACGTAATTTACAGGTCCCCGGCTGAAAGACATCTGATGTAATAATTCAGTACAATATGAGTATACCCGTTTTATGACGTTTGACCTCTACGTGTCATAAATAAAGAAATGGTAATATTACGGTTAGGACGTTTTACCTGCCTGTTTTACGTTTGAACGTTAAATGTGACTTTCATATTTGAGTTACGGACACGGGTTTTGCGTGCGACACATTGTTTTATCATAGTGATTATTTGTGCCAAGTATTTAGAAAATCTCGCAATAAATGGCAGATTCATTGTCCGGACAGAACAAACCCGGACGGACGAACGCACGCACACACATACACTGAACAACCAGAACCATCAATTTTGCGACTATGTTGAGTCCACCGCAAGCGGGCTCGACTAAAATGACATTATTATAATTACCTCGCTCTTAAGCACATGAATATGGTTAAGAAATAAAATAAATCATAATTTACACACTAATCCCGAAATACAAAATAAATAGCAGGTTGTCATGGACTTACAATGAACGTGTTATGCATTCACTAACATTACCTTGTGGATTTAATTGGAATTGTTCTAAGGTTGATCCCAGTTCATTAGTTATATTTAGTGTATACTGTCCGAAATCGATCGCTTTCACATTGTTTATAGTGAGATTTGTCTGCATGTAGAATGTATACTCATTCATACGTGGATCACTGTTATTTAAGGATGAACCATTTCTGTACCATTCGAACGATGGACGTGGGTATGCTATCGCTGTGTAACTAAGTGTAACAGTATGGTTGATGCCACTTGTAACATTGAAATCAATCTCCACATTGTTATTGGCTCTTGGTTTACCTACATCAAAATAATATACATACTCATATATACTTTGTCATGTTACGATTTTAAATACACCTTTCAAGTACATTCATGGTCACTTAAACTACTAATGACATCGCTATATACTGCATTGCACATAATACTTTAGAGTTGTTCTTATCCAAAATTCTTATGATTTCGATTAACATTAAATTATCATCGTGTAAAATATGTGTTAACGTTATCGATAATTGCAGAACCATAAGCAATATACAATTAAGGTCCCTTTGTAGACCTAAGTTAAATAATGCAAAGGTCTAAAGACTCAAATACAAATAACACCGTTAGTGTTCTTGATAATAGTTTGTATATGTTAGCAGTATATGTTTTTGAATAACTAAACAGGCCCGGATCCAGAAATTCCAGACTGTGGGGGCATGCATGTGGACAAATCACCCTTCCCTTGGGGGGGGGGGGGGGGTCCGGGGGTTCTCCGCCGTAAATATTTTACAATAGAAGTATGAAATTGTGGCTTCTAGCGCATTTCGGGGTCTACATTTTGAGGACTCACTCATGAGAATTGCACTAGTATTATCGTGTTGAAAATACTGAACGCCCAATTCATACAAGAGTTAGTACCTACATTTTAACAAATTTCCAGGGTCACAACCTTCTGTACACATGATTATGTGTTAACCGGCTATATACTTAAACTAAAAACAGATTTATTCATGCTCCTTGAAATACCATGAATGTGTGGATAATCTCCGGCATAAAATAATTATCAACGATAATAACTAAAGGTTTAAAGCATGGACCTTTAAATCAGGAGGTCATGGTTCGAGCCCTATCAGAGGCAAACACACTTTCAGTCTTTATTTAAATTTATCAGTGTACATATCACATACATATACAATACAAATCGAATGAGTACCTAGTAAAAGTACACTGCCACTCATAAATTGAATTATAAAAGATTACGTATACACATAAAACATCTACATACATTTATATATACTAAACATTAATATCACATAGTACACTGTACATGTAGCTATATATCACATATAGCAAGATGGAATAAAACTGAAGAAACCTTGCTTATCAGTAGAACTAAGAAATGACATAAAACAATTATAAGATACATGTTCTGAAAAGGGGAGATGAGCACTAACGCGCATTAACTAAAAATGGATGTAACATATATCACAGAACATTACATTTAGTTTTCTATCATTTAGAAGAACATAATTATACGTGTTAGTATTTAACCCGGGAAATTTATGAGACTGCACGCTCGTCATATGGGTTCCCGGTGGCAAAGTAAAATAAGCATTAAGTGACAAGAATGGAAACATATTGATTTACATTTCAGTATTTCTTTTTTAATATCTGATAACAAAACATATATATAGCATAACCACTTCGATTTAGTTAGAAAATAAACATTTTTTGCATTATGTTTTAGTTACCATCGTCACATGGGATTTACCCGTAAAATGTGTGCACATTCGTCTGATGTCAAAGTATCATTATTGTACCTTTAGTATTACATGGTTTGTTTTAAACACATGTTAAAGAAAATGTGAAAATATGAATGTAGGCTTATTCTGAAAAAACTTTAGGCCCATGTATTACATTCACATCCATTAATTATTGAATTGATTAAAATAAGTTTAAGAAAATGATAAGGAATTCAGTAATATCAGGTGTCAAATTTTCACAACTCCCTTTCAATTGTTTATCACTAAAACACCATCACGACAGAGATCTGTCTTTGTTACGTCTGATGCTCAATAATCTGTGATTTACAAACGCTTTCAACTTACGTATAGATATGCAGGATAAGGAAAATGAAAGCCCCTGGCAGTTGTAGAGTGAAAAGCATACGATACTTCTTGACGGTCTCAAGGCCAATGAGCACACCAAGGGGGCACATTTTATGGCACTTGCTCGGGTATACTGGTAGTATACAAGAGTACATCGACCATCAATCAATGTAGTGCACTTAAAGTGCTAGTATAGTAGTGAGATAAAGACCTAATCAGTAATATAATTTTGTATTAGGAATAGAACAAAGGTTACTCCACAGCCGTCTTACAAAGTATTTATTTTTTACTACATTTATCTCGTAGTATATGTGATTAATTCCTTCTTTATATACATAATGAAATAATGAGTATTGTAAAATTTATTATGCTATAGTCGGATATGAATTAATGGCTTGTTTTGTATAAGCTGTTTTAATGCAATTGTATCCCTGACATTAGCGCGTAAACATAATTTCCTGACAAACGTTTTGAAATGCTTTGCTGGATAGCATATATGTCGATACATCGATTGTAATATTTGAAGCGTTTGCATTTGTTATTTCTGGAAATCTTTTCACGTATTATATATCATCGTGTACCTTCGCAAATTCATGATACAGTAACAAATGATCAATATTAACAATACTGTATTAACGGGAGGCTTCGAACACGGATACATGTAGGAACACCTGGACATTGAAGAAGTAATATGGTGTGTACTATTTAAGATAAAATCAATTTGTCTTCCATGTCCAAATTATGTACCAGTACAAGAACATTCGTATCTATTGTAGTATATACATTTGTATTTTCTCTTCAATTCACAAATGAAAAACGAACTTACTACAATGCCACTTACATAATACGTATATAAATATACGTTTTGTTGATGCGTCGTTGTTCACATTCATTGCTTGGCATTCATATCCACTAACAGCAGTGCAGATGGCTGATTTAGTGAAGGAAACATTCCCGGACAAGTATTGTTTCTTTAATAAATCGTTCTGGTGCAACAGTGTGATATTTGGTAAAGGGTTGCCTTCTGCTTTACAAACCAACTCGATAGTATCATTCTCGGAGACTGTCACGTTGTTGGTTCCCTGAGAGTTACTGACGTAAAAGGTTTCAATGCACGCTTTGTCTACAAATACATATATATATATATATATTTATCAACACACACTCGTTACATTCGGATTCCAAATTGTAGATCATTATTTGCGAAATTATTTATAGTTTGCCGCATGTTTCACTCATAGTGTCGTTCATGATACTGGATACCAACTTAAGTGAGCAAAATGTGAAGTTATAAGTCTACATAGAGGAAATCCATTTCATATGTTATACAAGTCCGTCAGCCAACTTACATTTAACATTTAATTGAAACGCCCTACTGTCGGTCCCATTCACCACTGAGCCTATGGTAGGTCGCATAATATTCCAAGCGGTACAGGTGTATGTCGAGTCGTCGCTTCTTTTAACACTGGTTATGTTTAGGCGCCGCGACATCCATTTGATTTCATCCCCCGCCCTGGTCCAAGACGTTTCTGTGTATCTAGGATTGCCGTCCAATACGATACAGTTAATTTCGAAGGAACCGTTTTCCCATACGTCCATTTTCGTTTTCAGATTTTCAACACTTGGAGGGTCTAAATTAAAATAAACATGTTGAAAAACGGTTACTTGAAACAATTATATTGAATATTGCAAATAAAATATATTTAAGCATTTGTGATAATTCATTTTAGTTTCCCTTATGGTAGTAAGAACGTTTTAGTTAATGTTTTATGTATGTAATTCAACGTACACAAATGTTAATATAAAAAAGTCCATTCTCTGTCTCATATTCCTGTTTTACAAATGTTAACCCTTAACATTGTTTATATGTCCGTGATTATAATAACATTATAAGAACAGTCTGAATATGTATATTACTGTATTTAGCAATCAATAAACAGAACGTTGGCAATTTGAAGAAACAGGTTTTTGTTTGATATATCTATTTATCGAGGTTTAACAGTGAGAATTGTATGCATGCATTTTATATCTTACGCGATCTATACATCGTCTAAATATTGACATTTCATTGTAATCCTGCTGTACAAGCAAAAGTATACCGTTAATATCGTGCTCGAGTCGCAATAAAACAAAGACCGGATTTAACGTCTGACTTATGCTTAGACTTATCAATAATAAGTACATTTTACAAACTTCTAAGTCTATATTTTAAATATAGACTCATTACGGTAAGTCCGAAATCCTAATTAAGTCTACTATTTGCAGACTTAGATGATAATAATTCATTAAGGCTGCCTGACAGACGACAATATAATATCATACATAGCCATTAATATCGCTGAAATTGTTAATGTATGCTACTAGCTGGCGTCGTAATCAATAGTTTAATGTAAACAAGTCCGCTGCTGCTTAAATTCAGCACGGTGTTTTAACTTCGATGCGAATGCGCATTTCAGGCTTGTCTTGAGGTATCAACTATTAGTTCGCTGATCTTGTCAAATTTACATGGTGGAATATGTTATGTGAACATCTATCGGAATAGTCCACATGCTGATGAAATCCCTCCTCCCACAAAACGAGTACGAATTATTGAGAGTGACAGCGACTCATAAGTGACATGTTAACCAATTGTGTCAGCGATAGATCCGTTAATTTACGTTATATCATGTACCTTCGGGGAGTTGACTTTATAACTGACTCAGTGACGTCAGAGCACCGCGTACGCACTTAAGTTTAAACTTCATCAATGTTCTTCTTAAAATGGTGTTAAATTATTGATGTTGTAATTGTTTGTTTGTGTTCAGTTCCAACATTGGCCGACATCAAATCTGGTTTACTTATCGGTATTTACCGTGGTTTTTATTTTCTTACAATCGTTGGTTTTGTTTTTTTCTCGACCGAATCACTAAAGACGAGTCAGTAGCAGGGCGGCTAGAGTAATGAGTCCATGTGATGTTTGGTTTACAAGTTATGTGATAAATATAATATAGAGTTCGTATTCGACAAAGTGTCGCATTGTATCATGTTGACCGTCTCGTTTAGTTAATTAAATAAAACATGTTAGATCCTACAATTAACAAAGAATGCAAGTGTACAACAGTCCGCATTCTTCTATTATCCCTTTTCATATCTTCACAATTTGTTGTTTTGAAAAAAAAAGTAAATTGCATAGAACATTAAACTTTCTGGCATTCGTTAAATTGACACACACAATAGTAAAACACCATACGGTAATATGCAATGTTAATTTACATAGAACATCCAAAATAAATTGTTTGCTAGCAATTCCAGGTTTAGAACTACCATTTGTTGGAACCATTGCATTCTGAGCAGTAAAGGTGTAGATGGTTGGACTAGTTCGCGTCGTGTTCTGTATTAGCAACGTATTATTTGTTGATATAACATTCGAAGAAAAATTGGTTGTCCAACTAACAGTATGAACTTTGGGATTCGAACTTGTAATGTCACAAGTTACACTCACAGACGAATATTCAATCACACTCATATTATTTAGTTTTCCTAAGACTGGTGGATCTGAAAAAAGTAATATCAGTATATACGAGGAGTAATTGGTCGACTCGTGCTATAGCGTAAATCTTCTGGAGGAAAGCTTAAGTACATTGTTGAATTAAGTAAACACACATCCATACAGACACAATTTAATGTGGCACAATTAACTTTATATATACCATGCCTGGGAAGAAAGGTGGGTAATTTATCTATGGGTGCGCACTAACTGTAGGCAGGGATGACCGTGGTTTCTCGTCACAAAAGCTGAATAATTGCATTATATTTAATGAGTTCACATAACGTTTTATGATGTTCTCATTTTTAATTCATTCAGGAGCGAATTAGATTTAAATAAGGACATATTGATAAACCCAAATGTGGGAGACGACTCTCATTTTGTTTCTACGTATGACATATTAATTTTGATTTTACAAGTCCTACATATGAGGTGCACGTCTATTTGTTGTTGCACTGTGGTAAATAGTATTGGTTTACGACACCTGGTAGAAGGTAGTGAGACCCAATCGTGCCAAGGACGATATACGGACTACGCGATTTCTGAATTAGGCCAGATAAATGGTAAGAATCCTAAGAAACTGTGATCGAGAGTTATATATCCGTATAATTTATGTTCAACTTTTGTTTTCCATAATTTATGCTGAATTGAAAGTGTCAGCTATATGAACACGATGCATGTTACGTCACATTACTTTAACTTCATACTTACATAATACATCAATTTGTGTAGTAGCTACTCTAGGCTGATTTAACAGTTTGTGTGTTGAAATGCATGCGCAAATCCCAGCGTTCGATCTTAATGCGTACCATGTCAGTGTTTTCGAAACAAACCTTGGTGAACTGTTTATTTCTGTCGTAGTGCCATTTTTAAAGCTACAGTTCCATGTCAATTTTGGCTGTGGATTTCCTCCTACGACAGTACAATTTAAAGATCCGTATGTATGCTCTATTATCGCGTATCTATTATCAATATCACCATCAATGGTAATGTTACCAGGAGGGTCTGCAAAACAATATTAAACATATTATATAAATACACTCACCCCAATTTCTAACGCATCACTTTGGGTTTACTTGATATTGAACAGACAAACGAGGGGTTGGAAAGTTATGGTCATTGTAGTAGAAAAAAACAATGAAATCACACAGGTAACAAAAAAGAAGTGCTTGAATAAGGTCCAGCAAATAAACGTGTTTAAAATTTAACAGAAAAAATAACGAATTATTGAGAAAAAATCTATTTCGTATGCTAAAAAACAAAGAATTGAGCTCTATGAAATTAATTACTGAGCGTGTTCTATGCACATATGGTTTATGATTTTCTGCATATTTGCAGCATTACACGAGTCACCATACCTGGTGTCGAGACGAAGGGCGCGGACACTTCCGATTCCACTTCCGGTCATTTAAAATTTACAATTTTAACTTGAATCTACGTGGCAATCTCGTGTAACAAGCACACACGAACAGCGCCGTTGTCAGATTCAATTAGTTATCTTTAGGAGTACAACATATTTAAGTTCAAGCCCAATAGGAAATGCAAATTTAGCCACATTTAGGAAAGGGCATACTATTTTTCATCATTTTAGTGGGACCAATAGCCATCCCATATTTCTTTTGGAACATTTTTCACTCAAAATAAAATGTTTATTAAAGACTGTAATACAATACATCACAATTAGAAACAATAATAATGTGAAAGATAGCCAAGTAAAAGCAGCAAGTAAAAAATACCGAAATACTTTACATCGAATAAATATTTTGCGAAAGGTTTTTTAAAAAAATAATGCTATTTGATCAGAAATCTGAATTTTCATAACATTTTATACAGAATTAAGAAACTTATGTCAAATTTAAATATGATGCGTTAGAACTTTGGGTGAGTGTATATATATATTTATATAAAATTATTTCGTCGACATTTAATAATGTATTGCAAATGTGCGCATCACAAGTCGTATGGATAATTACTGTATAAAAGCAAATTGGGTTATTATGTTTAACGCATGTGACACTGAAAATATAACATTTGGCGGGTACAAAACGTTTGCCTGCAATAATATCCGTTCAATTTGTTTTACTACACATGTTCGAACGTTACTTTTTTTATTTAAAGAGAGAGAATATGTAGCTACAGGAAACGCCACATACATAAGACAGTGCCTCCCCGCGCAGACCTCCGGGAAAACAACAATTCAAAAACACAAGGCACTTAAGCAGGTTAAAGGGTACATATGGTAATGCATAGAGGCACAGGGAAGACCATAAGGAATAACTAGGAGAATCAAAGCGGACAGTGAAGGAGGAGGGAACTAATTGGAAAGATCACAGGACAAGTCAAGACAGTCGGAAGCAATAGGCCGACACCGGGCGAGAAACAACCCGAACACCATATAAAGTGACATAATTGCACAGGGGAAAGGGGAATATAAAACACATTCAAAACACAAACAGAAATAATAACCATACAGCGAATTACAGCCTTGGAACTGTCAGTACAAATAAAGCCTACATGGCAAATTATTAACGCATATTAATTCACTTACAATGCACTATCAAAGTATAGTTGCTGGAATAAACGATGTGTTTATCTTTGATGCGGGCACTGCAGTTTATATGAGAACCATTGTCGTGTCGATTTGCCATGTACGACAGTGCAGATGTCGTCAAAGATTTGTAAGATTGGCATCGGGTTTGGTTTGTACTGTTACGGATGTTTGTTGTATTACGCACATTCCATTGTATAAGCAATTCTGTACAACGGCACTGCGTTGAACATGTGAAATGTACCCCTGCGTTTTCAATAACTCCTTGCATATAGTCTTCTTTTGGAGATAAAGTCACATTGTGAATGAGGGCTGAAAAGTATTATGGATACTTTTAATGATTTAAAAGTTAAAACTCACACTCTGTCAACATTACCGAGAAATAACATGAATACAGTACGACACTAGATTACAAACTCAAGCCTACACACCATGTCCCAATGACTTTCAGTAAAATTAAATGTATTATTATGTAATAAGTGTGAATTTAATAGTTTTACAATATCCACATTGTCTTTCCGAGCGCTTCGTGTGTACATAATCATTTTTAATCAACGGTAGATTGAAGCAAAATAATTATCTTTCCAAAAATGAAAGACAAACCAATTTTAAAACTGATATATTAATTCCAAAAAAAGTTGACATGAAGATAGTACACGGATTGAAACGCGACAAAGAAAATATATAAGTATCGTCACATAGGAACATCAGCCGTATTTTGCAGATTGTCACCAAACGACCGAATTGTTATTAAGCGAGTTGCTTAATATAACACGGCTGATCAAGATATGTGTCATTTTGGTAGTCCAGTTGAATGTATCATCCATGCCAAGCTACTTATAGGATGTATTTAACAAATGGAAGATATGCAATGAAAGGTTTAATTAAAAATGATGTTAGCAGGTAAAAACACATGAAAAGCCGTTCCATAGGTCAGCTATTTTTCAAGTTTATGAACAAAAACATAAATGTATCGTGCATTTAAAACATTGTCTGTATCGAGTTCCCTTTTAATCATTATGTGAATTGAAATCACATTCTTCATTCAGATACCCTAATGGCAGTATAGCATGAGTGAAATATGCGGATACATGTACAACGATTTGAGACAAAACGTTAAAGAATTAATGCCCATGAAAATAAAAAATGGTATCATATAGCTGTTAAATATGATATAACTGAGATAATAGAATAATACTTAGCGACACAAATTGTTACTTCAGATATCAAGCGATAGCAACATACATATCACAGACAAACGTCTGTCCGATCCTTCTACGCTTAAAAAATTATGACATCGTATCCACCGCGATGTTGAAAGGGTTATCTGAACACCTAAGAACGCGAAATGTGATGGATGCATAATCCATTTTATGCATTTGACAACTCTGCTCGTTATTTGAAACTGTGCCTTTATATCGCACACCGTTTTATTTTTAATTTACACTAAAGAAAAAGTTAAATAACTTACTTCGTATTTTCACAATAACATCGTTGCTGTTTTGAATCTTGTTGTTTACAGTCTGTTCGCAACTATAATTGTTTCCCATGCACGTCGCCTTTATTCGATCACTAAGTATCGTTAGCACAGACACAGAGCTGTTTTTAACTGTTATTATGTAATCATTTTTATCAGGAAAATCAGTACTGTTCAATCGGAAACTTATAGTGATATTCGAAACACCTTTACATGTGAGATTAACATCCTCATTCTCCCATTGATCAATAGGGCCTTTTGGTAATAACTCCAGAGATGTCACTTCTGAAATATCATTTACAAGCACATTAAATATATATAATAAAACCTTACTTAAAGACCACTTCAATACTATGACCACCTCAATATTAAGACCACACTTTTCAAGGGTACCAATGGTCGTCTTATTATTGCGGTTTTACTGTATATACAAAACAAATATCTAGACATGTGTGTATATTTATATGTCCCTTAGTATAAATACTTCGGCTGTAGAGACTGGTGAGCAAAATGGTCGAACCTTATCTGTACATAAGGAATAATTAAGATATAAACTGCAGGTGAAGTAATTTTATATTATACTATTATGAAAAAATATTTATTTCCTGTTCCGGTAATACACATGTTTATATATGTGCATATGTTTATTGTTTGGTGAAATGTATGTTGAGTTATGGGTTCATTATTTAAATCACCGGTATTTCGTATGAAATATCGTTTTAGATTATAAGCTGGTAATACGTCGACACGTACAACTGACGTGAACAATATAAGATAGCACATGACATACCTTGATTGCTTTGCTGAGTTATTACCAATACGCCTGTATAGATGTATAGGACCTACAAGACAATTACACAAACATAACACAACATACGTGCATTAAATCCCACTGCATTTGGTTCTACAAGTACTAAATTTGCAGAAAGAAGTTGCACGGCGAACACATGATCGTTAATATCAGACCTGAAATCCAGTATGGTATATACAAGTTGAGCCAGAATGATGTAGCCAGTAAGAATTATGTCGAAATCAGCAGGCCATTATTCCTATTTATTTTTATACCAACATATTCTGATCAAAACTTCTAATGCAACACTTTGGCACTTTAATAAATATATATGAAAACCAATTCACTAACTCCAAGCAAATACTTATTTTATCTTGTTCCGTTGTAGCACAAAGTACAACTGTCTGTTGCCCATATACATGACAGATGTTTTGCATTTTACATATATTCGCTTAAGCCGCATTTTATTTGAACATTTTGCATTATAAATGATGTAAATTGCCTGTATGTTGTGTGAGAAGTTTTGCTATGGTCTAAAAGGAATAATGCAGTTGATAAGGCGTGGTCTAGTTGTTGAGCCGAATTTGAACTAGTAATCCAGACTGAATGAATCCAGCATGTCCTTGGACATGGCACAAACACAACCCACACATCAGTCCATCCAGTTTTGAATAAATACCAATAATATAGATACAATATGCTCTTTCTCAAAATGTCCTGTTAGGAGTTGTTTACTGCGAATGTCGAGACAGACATTTTGTTTGTATTTCGAACCAACATTAGCAGCCGTCTGGTATATAAGCAACCACTATTATCAATCATTTGGTTAGCTGCTTGTTTTATGTGTTTAACTGTAGTACAGGGTGTCCCATAATATATGTTACCATTTTAAATGGTAATATTTCTATTTTGATGTTAATAACTCCTGAAAAAAATGATACTATTAATTTGTATACATAATAAAGTTTTATTTGGTATGCTCAATGTAAAAAAATGATTTACACAAACTTTTTTGGGTTTACAATTACAGCACATGTTATAAATGACGTCCATTTTGTTCAATAACGACGTCACGTCGTTTTTTTTAAATAACTAATTACAGCTTGGCATATTTCATTGTTTATCTGCCTGATTTCCCGCCTGATGTTTACCTGAAGTTCTACCAGAGTTTTTGCGGAAGGATTGTACACCGTGTACACAGGTAAAACTCTAGCGAACTCAAATCTGGTGAGTGTGGTGGCCACTCGTTGTTAGTCCTGAATGAAATGAACCTACCTCCAAATGTCTACTGTAACCAACCAACCACGATGGTTGCTATGTGCAGGGTAGCCCCTTCATGTTGGAACCATATCTGAGTAATATCGATACCCCTCCAACACAGTGCTGGTATGAATTTGCGTTTAAGTATACATTTTGTATTTAGATATTGCATATTGTTGATGGTGTCAACGTGTCCGTCTTCATCGTCAAAAAGAATGGGCCAATTACGCCTTGTGAACTCATAGCGGTGAAACACCAATCTTTTTACTGTGCAAGGGGATTTTAAGATAATAGTCTGGTTTTTCTGTTCCAAAATAACGACAGTTTTTCTTATTAAATGCAGAATTTAGATGAAAGTGGGCTTCACCAGAAAACCAAAGAATATTAACAATATTTGAGTTTTCATATATCCAGTCGGCAAAGCTTTTGACGACGCCATATTGAATAACAACTGACGTCATGTGACGTCATTTCCTGTAATGTGACTTCAAATATTTCCCGTTCTTTATTTTGTTAGAAACTTCAATCCACCAAGATTATTTTGATGTATAAATCAAGAGTATATGTTGTCAAATTTTAAAATGACAGACATTTGAAATGGTAACATATATTTTGAGACACCCTGTATTACAAAGCTCGTTGAGAAAAATGAAAAGTACGTTTCCAAAACTGATACATTTTCCTCAAAAACATGCACAAACGAACCTAAATGAACTGGAACTTAGCGCTTATGATTACCGGTAGTATATAAATACTAGACTAGATATTTAAGTTGAAAAAGAAATACAAAAACTATATAACAGTAATTACAATTTTATTTCCATAGAACTGTGAATTTTAAAGCATACTATTCAACCACGATAGACAACTGTCTACTTGTTTAAGTAATACTACACTATTGTTTTTTACTAAGACAATCACAGATTGTACTAATTATAGTTACAAAATGGTAATTGAATTTAAAATGTACATGGAAAACTTCAGGAGTAATTCATGACTCAAGACCAATATTAATAAATTTACAGCATATGTTTTGTACCCAAGTTGACTTCTATCAGGAATCTGGTGAATATCATGAAAACTGAATGATAAAGTACTATTTATCATTATAGCAGATCTAAAACAATTTGTTATAATGTTACGACAATAAAGAGTCATTACATTTGTCATTATGCAACTAAAATGTGTTATAAGCTTACCGAGCCCCACAATGGTGCACCTGTTCTCCTAGCATTACTTATATCTTGCAGCAGTGTTTGACGGTTGAGTCTCAAATGCCGGAAGAGGGACGAGTGTAGTGGTGGGGGTTATGCGGCCTCTCGGTGAGCTCAGTCGGTAGAGCGTAGTACTAGTATTTAGGAGGCGTTGGGTTCAAACCCCATATTGTGTGCAGTTTTTCCCCTTGAAATACTTAAATTGTGGCAGCGTTGTTTGCGAGCTATCGGCGATTGAGCCGCAAATGCCTGAACGGGGGAAGAGTGTTGTGGTGTGGGGGTAGACGGCTACCCAGTTAGCTTAGACGGTAGAGCGCGTTTTTAGTGCTTAGGGAGTGTCTGTAAGGTCAACTTTGTGCCACACTCATTAAGAGGTCGCAAGAACTGGTCAACAGGCTACACTTGCCATTCCTTCACAGTATCAGAACGGCTTAATAAAGCATAACAATCCTCTTAAAAGGAGAAGACATATTGCAGATCAAAAAGTAGTATCCACAATAATATTATGCTCATACCATAAGTAAGTGCCGATTTCCAGACGTCTCACTCCCAAGTCAATTCCTCCCAAAGACGTTTTACCCCTAATAATAATAATATACCCTAGACTTTTCACCTACACCTTTTAGTATAATCATATTATAATAAGCATATTAAATTGATTTTCCCACAGCAACATAATCAAAACATACATTGATCAGTTATATAGTCATATATCTCGTTAAACTTTAACAGACTGCTTGTAAACTGACTGAAAATATGGACTCATTTTATTCATTTCTGCAGAGATATTTGCAGGCTAAAGCATTTAATTTAGAAATGTTACTTTACTATTTTCCATCTGGATTAGTGAAGTCACTTGAGTTCACCATGTTAGTATCTATGGAGTTTTTCAACAACCAGACAGCTACATTACTTTGTTTCACTTCATATATTTTATGATATTTACAGTGTACAGTGCCATAACATAACAGGTGTAACTATGCTACTACTATTAGATATATGACCTGTCTAGCGTATTGATATCTCTGAAAATGTTCTTTAATATACTGAATAATTTTGAGTAAAATTCATGTACCTTTAAACTTAGATGTCCGTATTAAACTGACCATTGAAAGCAGTTTAGAAGGTGTTCAAATCTGACTTTAAAAAGAATGTCTTTGACCTATATATTGATGGAGCATGAGTGTGTGTGGTGGTGCTTATTCCGCTAGGAGAGCGGATTGATGGCAGAGGAAGATGATTATTGGTAATTAATCACCTTCCAAAAATGATACTAGCACAAAGAAAATATATGTCCACGGTTTTGCCTTAATATTTTCAAATAGGTGTCCCTGGACCCCAGCTTTAGCCTATTTGAGAGTCTCTGATATGTCAGTATAAATTTAAATTTCAAATACAAAATATAACTCTGTATTATAATGAAAACTCAAGATCAGTCAGGAAATCACATTGTTATTTAACATGAAGATGAAGGATTTTTAATCTATAAATTAACAATTTGTTTTTGAAATATCATTATATCAGTCTTAACTATGAAATTGTTAAACAGGGTGTACTAGATATCTATAAGCAAAATTGATATTCATCAATTAACAATTCTGCTCGCCTTGATACTTACAGTCTATTTAAACACTCGCTCAATTTTGAAGACTGCCTTAATACAATAACAAAGACCAGATTCAGAACAGCACTAACCAAATTTCGCATGTCTTCACACAACTTAGCAATACAACGCGGACGTCATATTAATCTCCCTAGAAACGAAAGAATCTGTCAAAATTGTAATAGTTATCCAATAGAAACGGAATACCGTTGTTTACTTATACGCTAACTAAAATCCAACTATACTAAACGTTATTATTATACGTGGCCAACGAACCAGAAATTCACTAATTTGATAAGAGCTACCTTTCGAAATATTCTTATTAATTTATCCAAATACATTTATCATGATAGTCTTGTAAGAAACTGAAAATGTATTTACTATACCATATACATCCTTAATGTCAGAAACTTGAACACATATTGTTAATCAATATATTTATCACCATAACTGTTTTTTTATATACATGATTGTAATGAAATTTAAAGATTTGAATATGCACTGTATAAAATCATGTGCTCCGGCAAAACTATGTCTTTTGTTATTATGTACAGTATGTTGCTATGAAACATGTTATGTTTTAATGCAATAAACTATGTGTATTGTATTGTATTATTGTTTAACTTTGTTATATAAGGTGATGGATTATTCCAATTATGTTCAGTGTTATACCTACTTTAAAGGAAAATTGATAATAAACATAATACATTTTCATATTTTAGATCAGCAAATGTTTAATGTTAGTTTTTATATAATTTATATTTCAAGTTATTTGAATAAATAAGTACATGAAGTAGGATTATGTTTGGGCAGGTAACCGTTTTAGTAATTTGTCTGTAGACAAAATAAATTTTCTCAGATTAAGCCCATCTGATTAATCAGTGTATCGAGTAACATTTAAACGGATAACATACAGCAGGTTTTACATGTTGTAGTTATACCTGATTGTTATATTAGTGATGCATCAATTTGTATTGAAATTAACTTGTTTTATTCGCTATTAATTTGAATTGAAGTTGACATCCGTCACAAATCACCTTTCAACAGTACTTTGAGTACTCGGCCATATAAGAAAATAAGAACGTTAATGGGGCCGTCACATAATGAATTATTGGTTACTAACGCATGAGGAGCGTGTACCAGCGACCAAGTAAGACACCCCTGAAAAGTATTAGCGTGTGCTGACGTGTCACTGGCGCGCGACGAACGATTAGTCAACGAGCGTGTGAGCGTGTGACTAACGTGTGACTAACGACAGACGTTCGTTTGACGTTATTCACACGCTGCGTGCGCTAGGGGTCCGTCCAGTGGTCGATGACAGGTCGCCAGTGAGTCGTTTAATGCAAAGCAAAGATTGTGAACGATTAATAACAACCAAGTAACGCTAGGGTAACGACTGACTAACAATAGCCGAAAGCGTGCAACGTTCGGCGAACGTTAGTACAACGTTCCACGAACGTTCTCCAGCGTTCTCCAGCGTTTAAAGTTAAACGTTGAAGAACGCTGGTCTCCATGAGAACTTTTGTGCATGTTCAAAATTTTCGGACCAGCGTTCTCCGCCGATCACCAACTATCACCGACGATTACCAGCGTTCACCAGCGTTCACACAACGCTCTTCTTGCGCTATACCAGCGACCACGGACGATTACCAACGTTTCCTCAAACGTCATAGAACGCTGACCAGAACGTTATGGTGTGACGGCCCCATAAAGGTTATTTAATCAATGTAAAATCAGTTTAATAATATAATATATGTTCATATATGTTATATTTATTCATTTTTCAGTATAGTTGCAATACTTAAATGCATTTTAGAAGTATTAGAAATACATGCCAACATATTAATTAGATTTAGCCTTGTAGTTATATATGTCATGATATATTATCACCCTAACTATTCTTTAGTCTTCTATTTTATTTCATTTGGTGTGAAACCTCTCAATATATAACAAATAACCCAAAATGGGGGTTAAACATCTTGGGAGGAAATGACTTGGGGTGAAACGTCCGACACCCATCAGCGCCCAAAAGTAGGACACGTTGGCCTAAATTATTGACTGTTTCAATGTTATCCGCATTGTACCGATGTATGTCTACTGTTTGTTTCCCCGACAATTTATATCAATTTCAATTCGGAATTTATCTAGAATAACCGTATTTAGCAAGTTAAATATACAAAAAGAAAATAATTTACCTTTTCTCCGACGTGTTGCATACTTGTCAATGATCACAAACACCGCTATAACTTCGTCTGGATTAGCAGACTGTGATAGATTACACTGTGCTGTTATGATTGAGAAAGCAGATAAACGATTTTCATGTTGTACATGATTAAGTATTAGTATTGTAAATAAAATCCTATTGTAGTGCAAACCTTTCGATAAAATAAAATAATGTTCACTTTAATGTCATCTGATTTTATTTTAATAGTACCTACCTTGAACAACATCCTATTTCATGAAGCACTTTTTAAGAAGAATACCGTCTTGATAATTGTGTATTTATTAAAACTACACACAAACCAGTTGAAGTTATTTTGTCAGCGACGAATCTACTTTTTGGAACGATACTACCCACATCCTCACGCATCGTATCGCAGTCTCTCTAAACATACCGTGTGTTCACGCAGAACATTTCTTTATCCAATAAAACCATCTACCAATTTTATAGCTGAATACGTCGATCCATGTTTTTCTTCCCCAGTGTACATGTTTTTATGTTTGTATTTATGCTCATATTGTCATGTTTTATATAAATTACTTGAGTTACTTTAAATAAACTTGTAAACGCTGTAGAAAATGCGGACTAACATTTAATACTGTTTGCATTGCTACAATTTACTATATCTCTTAAGGTTACATATGTATGATACCTTGTTGTAACAATGTACAACAAGTTGGTCAAAATAGTATTTCAAATGCTAGATTATAACTAGTTCTTTCTATGTTACTTCATTTTGTAACTATTGTCCCAGTTCATATATTTGTTTGTTGAACATCGTTTTCACTTAGTTGTGTTATGAAAGTGTTATAACAAGTGTTTGTTACCAATATTGTACATTTATTTCACATTTGAAATCTGAACCGCCAAAATAAATAGCGGTAAGCATTGACGATGTCAGCTGGATAACGGATTTGAACTGACATCACTTACGCAATAGGAAGAACCTCAAAGAAATTTGCTGATAAAAATTGCAATTACAGCAATGTATTCCTACGCACAAACCAAACAACATACGAAATCATGACGTATCACGCGTGAAGTGCTTGAGAAACGCAAGTGTAATGTCGTTATTTTCCGTTATCGTTCGTGGCGAATTTCATTTAATATCGACGATTTACGTTAACTGTTCTTAAATGAAAAACATCAAAAAGCTTCTACCGATTGTTTTAATATTAATGATTGAACTAATATTTACGATGGGTAAAATAGCAGAGTTAAACAAAAACAAAATGATAAAATAATAAATCCCATAATGAATAAAATGGCGGCATCATAGAAGACGTACGACAACGGGGACAGTACGTGAACTACTGTGCGCAGATAAGATGTAACAATCGCACAGAAACGGAACTATATTGCAATGGTACTTCATTTTGAAATGAACAAATAATGCATCAATGATTCGTGTAACTTGTACAGTGGTCATGAAAGTCGATGAAAATTATAACAGCATTTAGGACATGTTTTATACTGTGAATGATATGTAAACTCGCATTTTAGTGATATTTTCATGTAAAGCACCGTGTTAGGCATACATTTATGTATTTTACTGAATGATAAATTAAAATAAAGGATGCAATTACAAAATTACAAATATATGTCGTATTCACATGTTTGCACTTTGTGGTATTGAGGTGCGTCAACAAAAATGATAATAAACCGATGTATGTATATGTATTATTTTGGTCTGTTGGATGTGATTTCGGTTCTGAGGCAGATTTATGTAACGTAACGCTCCCCGCTATCCGATTTTTAATCAGTAAAGTATGTCGTTGAGTCATTTGCTTGTTGTTGTTATTTTAAACTATATTGTGTCTACGGTACATGCAGTCAAAGTAAGTATAACGGATTAAAATGTGTTGCTGTAAGTCGGTAACTATGGGCTGAAACAGTGGCAAGTCATTGAGTCATTGAGTCGTCATTATTATGTGTTATTAGCTGAGATATTTTATTGTTGTCTGATTCAAACAAAATTGCACATACTTTGACGATCACCTGCTTTTCATTGATAAATAAGATGTTCTGTGCACACACTGATATTATTTTGTTCAGTTATGATATTGATATCTTATTCTCCAGAAACTATTCAAAAGAAAAGTGGAACCATGTTGTTATTTGTTTCCTTTTTGTGAGACTGGTTAGTTTATACTTATTTTACATAAATTGTAGAGTCAAGCTTGACAGTTTTACTAAATAGTTTAACAAAATCAAGGTCATATTAGTAATGTATGTCTTGTATGTATGCTCCTTCAAACAATGTTTGTCAATGGAATTCTAGAATCACCCTGTCTGCAGGTTGGTCGATTGGTTGGTCTGTCCAATACATAAACTGCGTAGTTTATGTGGCTAACGTTTTCTTTAGTTTCAGGGGATTGCAATATAATGTGGTAATACAAGTACCATGCTACATGGTTTGTAGACGTGCAAGACATATATGTGTAAATATATATATCCATCAATTTGTCCCTTTGAACTGAAGTCTTCGTTTAGAACATAAGTACTAATATTGTAGTTTATGTTGCAACTTGCTTTAGTTATCAATGTATTGCATTGAAACTTGACATATACTCAACATAAATGTACTGTTTAACTACTCCACATCCATCCTTCTGTCTATGCCAATTCTGTGTATACATTATTTTCTGTTTAACCCTTTCGCCGCCAAATATGTAGCGAAAAGTTCCGCTCAGTGCCAAATATATTTGGAACATTCTAAGAAACTCACAGACACAATACTGAAATTGTCATAACTTTTTTATTTTTTGAGATAATAAGTTCAACTTTTGAACACAAACAGATAACAATTAAATACATCATTTAATATCAAACATTTAGCTATAAAATGTCAAACATGTCTCATCTGATATTTCTGAAATGGAAAAACTTAATTCTGCAGCACATTATTTCAATAAAATAATATTTAATTTCATTTAGAATGATAGAGTTCAGTCATAATTAAATATTAAAGCACTTAAAACAGCACTGATTTATACACTATATATGTATACACAGTATACATTCATTTACAGCTTATCATATCACATAACACTGTTCATTGTTCTATTCTATGTTATACACAACACGCGCAGCCTCTTGCTTATAGTTCATCTTTGTGTGGAATATCTCATGACATGGGAGAAAGCACATTGGTAAGTCACATTGCTGACACTTATAATTTGTCTGTTTTCTTTTCCATTGGGGATCAGTCCTTGAACTACACACCACACAGTCTGGTTTGTACTTTGAATCCAAGAACTTTCCAACAAAGTGTCGTTGCGTAAGTCGATCCGGCTTGTCGGTTGACGGTCTACCTCTACGCACAATCTTACGTTGGAAATCCTTTAACAGTCCATTTACAACTAGTTCCCTAAACACTTTAGATGACACAGCATCAGCTCCAGCATCCTGACAGTAGACAGTGTACCCATTTGTTAGAGCCACTTCCCTGGTTCTGTGGTAGACGGTAGCATACCACTTAGTACTTTTGTGTGGATATGCATAAGTTCCAAGTCGCTGATCCAGCAGGTCAACTCCCCCCATGTTCTGGTTGTAAACCTCTGCTATTACAGGCTTCTCAACACTTCTAAACCCCCCTTCAGTTAGTCTATTACGCACTCGTTTGTTCAAAGTATTGTTGGTTTCAGTTGTAGATAGAAAGTGCACGCGTTTTGTGTCATGCCAGGCACAAGCTACCATTCTGTTTCTACGCCTGAATACCGGGTGATCACCTTTAGTCAAGGCCAGTCTCTGAGGGTGAATATCAGTGGGCATCCCTTTGCGACCAGCTTTAACAGTTCCAGTTGCTCCAATATTTCTGTTTATCAGTTCAAGGTAGAGGGACGGGGAAGTATAGTAATTGTCTGTGAATAATTTGTGCCCACGATTTTCAAATCCATTCAGAAGTTTCAAACAGATACTCTCTGTAATGGTGAAACCATCCTCCAATTGTATCGAGCCTTTCCCAGTATATGTCATAAACTTCAAGGCGTATCCTGTCTTGCTCTCACATAACACATATTGTTTAATGCCCCATTTATATGGTTTGGCCGGCAGATATTGACGAAAGCTAACACGTCCTTTGAACCGAATAATACTTTCATCTATGGACAGCTCACACTTCGGACCATAAACTTCAAGGTACCTAGGTTCACAAATTTCCATAAGGGGTCTTATTTTCCAAAGTCTATCAAAGTTGGGACTTTCACGTTCAGGTCTTTCAATGTTATTATCAGCAAAGTGTAAAAACGATGTCAATAGTTCATAACGGTTTCTGGGCATGATCTCACCGAAAGGTGTAGCCGTCAACCAAAACGTAGACCAGTATTCTTCAATGTCATTTTTCTGGCACATTCCCATACAAATTTGGAGAGCTATATATGCTTGTATTTCATGCTTGTCGGTATCCACCCATTTATGAAACCTGGAGCACCTCGGCAACTCAGCAGGGTTATCAAAGAATTGTTCAGCATATCTATTTGTCTCATTAGCGATAAGTTCAAATGCTTCATCAGGGAAGAATAGCTTGAAATAATGAACAGGATCATAGTCTGCTGTGTCAACAAGTACACCCTTTCTCCCTGAAAATACGGGTAACCAATCACTATCATAAGGGTCCATCCAATCATATATATCCCATTCAAGATTACGTTCATTTACCGGTACAGGTTGATCTATATCAGGAATCAATTCTTCACCACCGTTATTTTCATTATGTCCTAGTTGTGGTTGTAGTATATTTCCACGACGATGTCCTGCCCGGCCACGATGCTGTGCTCCCCTGCCACGACACTGCACACCCCGACCTCGACGCTGTGCACCCCGACCACGATTAGAAGTACCACGACCAGAATGTTGATTTTCCTTGTCATGCCGAGCTCTCGGATCTTGTACTTGAACAACTTCGGTTTCTGACTCTGCAAAATATAATAAAAGCACATAAGTAAAAAGTTATATTCAATGTAGCATTCTAAACAATAAGTATCTGTTAGGGCAACATAATATACAAGTCTGCATGTATATACAATTAAAAATAGCTGATAATCTGGATCGGTGTAGCTGGTCTGTGCCAAGGCGTTCGCTGTTCAGCATAAACCGAACTTTGCTTCAATTGAATTACATTTCATTTACACGACAGGAGTAACACTACTTATATACATCTTTGTTAAACCCATAACACATTTACTGCCTACTGGTGACAGTGAGCATACATAAGCTATACACTGCAGTCAATGTACCGAGAATATACTTTTTTTCAACATTTGTAATTTTTATTTCATAAATTTTTCGATCAATATCAACAAACATCGGATATTTAACATGATTTTACGAACAAGAATCCCGTCTAGACAAAAAATAATTACCATCAGAGCTAGTTTCATCACTTTCCATCAACGGACCCTCGCTGTCACTGTCATTTGCGATCATTTCCACGACTTGATTGCAGGTATATCGACCCCTCCGTCTAGCGGCAGCCATTTTGAATCAGGATCAATCGATCAAAAACTTTCAACAACTTTAAACGGCTATAATTACGTTAATATTTGTGATTTTTTCTTCAATTAAATTGCAAAACTCTTTGACAGCCTCGTTCTGAATTTATTAGTCATTTCGCGGTGCGCATAATAAATATACACTCGTGAAAATCACACTAAGGTTAAGCACCTACAAATGTCGACGAAAGTCGCCTATGGCGCTCGGCGTAGCTGTCGACTGGAGTCGCCTACGGCGGCGAAAGGGTTAACTCCTATATTATTAAATATAATTCCATAACAAAGTGCTTTTGATAGGCTATTGTGATTGGTAAATATATGTCAAAGTGACATATGTGATCTGCAGTGAGCCCCTCTCTGTCAACACTGTCTGTGCTTTGATTTCAATACAAAAGTAAGGTTGTTCATGTATAACGTAATTATTTAATATTTCGCAAGAAATATTTAATTAATATACGTACTGCGTGTTTCCTATTCAAACACATGATTAAACATTTAGTACGATATGAAACAGCGTTTTCAAAGATCGATCCACCACATACTTGTAAACAGACAACTTAAGTGAAATAATACTTGATGAGAAGCGCATGAGCGCATGCTAGTAAGCGTCCTAAATCTCGACTTCGATGATGAAATATTTGCCAAGTAATATTATTCCGTATACATGTATATCATACACTCTTCAAATACTTCATGTTAATGGAGAGTTGTGCAATGGCGTTTGTGTATATTGAGACTTGCAGTCCTTCAAAGGAGACTCCGTGTGACTGCATTGAATACGCCCAGCGGCAATTGGCAATATCTATACAAGGCTAAATCTGCTAATGCGCATGTCTACTCTCAAATTGCAATATTTAAACTATTCCCATTATGTGTTTGCTACAGGGAGAGAGAATACGTAGCAACAGGAAACGCCACATACATAAGACGCATGTCCGAATATCATAGTTGTTATCATTGAAATATGTCAGTAGGTGACAGAGAAAGTAACGCTAACCAAAGACTAATCAGATGTTTCACTAATCCTATGATAATGTGTTGTGTATCATCAAATTGCTGATGTGAAATATGTAGAAATATGATTTCACAAGTGGTTTGTTAACTATGTCGTCGTCAATAAATCGTGAGCGACGAACATTGGATTATTGTCACATATTAAACATCATGTTTGAATTTATCCTCGTGATTTATGTGTGGTTGTTTATCATGCTACCATATTATCACTCACCTCAAATAGTTGATAAAAACAAGAATATCCGTTCACTTTGGAATCAAACCTTACGCCATAAGCGTTTAACAATTGAACACGAATTATTGGGCTTCGCAAAATCGATCGTAGTATTTACAATTTTTGGATACAATGTTTTTCAACTCGAGATTGCCTTTTTCATTCATCGCATAGTTGATTTATAGATATGCAATGTCCCTATCAGATTACTAGGACATATAAAATTAGAACGCATTAATACTGAAACCATTCACAATTTGTTCTGAAAATCGAAAAAGGTTAAATGTATACGCTTCTTAACCTAGAAAGTATTTTCTTTACATTTTGCTACACTATTGGCGCCGACTTCGATGTTATGTGTATGCGTTTTCTTCTATTATAATTTGACCGATTGTAACGACTGCGAGTGTATTTGGGTAAATGCGTATACTATTACATGACATCAATACATTAGATGCGTACGCGTTTGCTTTACCATTTTATCAAGAGGTAGTTCGATCAGCAACTATAGTAACTATGGTGACTATGGTTAGATGATAAAACTCAGTCTAGTTCATCTATGGTCTAGTTACTCTGGTCACTCTTCGAACTTGGAGGTTTGAATAATATATAGAGGTGTTCCGAAAATTAACTATGGTTCAACCACTGATTTAGTACGGTTGAACTATAGTCGATATTCGGAACATCTCTATACGGGTTTCATCAAGTTTTATCATCCAACCGTAGTCACTATTGTTGCTGATCGAACTACCTCCAAAGCAGTCGATTGTAATATAAGTGGTTATATTTGAACCAAAATACCGATTTAGGATAATTACGTAAATTTTAAAACGATAGTGTCGACTTTATGGAACATATAAAACTTCTTTCGTTTGGGATTTGATACGGTATGCTAATTGTTGTTACATGTTTATTGATCAACAATTTGGATCCATTGTTTAAGTACTGATTCATTTTGTTTGTTCTTGAATGTTGTGTTGATTTAAGTATATCCAACTAACCTATACAACGTCTCTTAACGAGATACTAAAATAGCATGACGAAAACAGAATTGCAATGTACGTACGTATTGATTTTCCGACAAATTGTGTACCCCAAGAACTTTACAACTTAAGTGTTCACACAGCAAATATAGATATAGAACAAATCTACGAATAATGCTTGTTGGTGCATGACGTTATGATTGTCCAAATAATGTAGGGCAAAACGTTGCAACATAGGTATGGTTTTAAAATTGTGTTATAAAAATCCACATTTCATTTTATAGACATCAATATTGATAAGGACGATGTTGCCACAGGTGATGTTTTTGTTTTTGGTTCAACTTGGGAACATGTTAAGCTCAGGTATGTATGGTCTTCCTTAATGTATATCAGGTTCAAAATCCGAATTCGATCATAATGGCAGTGTACTGATTTTAGACGTTGGATAACCTGTATCTTAAATAATGCATGCAAACATATTCCTGGGAAGTCGGAGAAAATCCCTTCCCAGAAAATTGCCGTCGGCGATTGAACTGGATATTCTATCAAAAGGTTTTCATGAGTGATGCTGCTTTAGTATATTTGAACGGCATGCTCTTTGTTTTTCCATAATGTTTTCATTATAATAATCAGGAGTATGTTTCATATATATTTTGAATCACGATGTGTTACTTTATAATAACAGGGAGCCATAGTGGTCGAGAGTAGAGTGTATGACGTATTACGCGAAGGTCGTGGGTTCGAATACCGCCTTTGGCGATGTTAAACCACATTCTTCACAATCCCTACGTAAAGCATAATTACTGGTTCGCAACCCATGAAACAATTATTGAGAGTTATTAGCTTATATCACAGGCGCAGTAAATTCAATACGTTGGATCTATACAGATAAGCCTATATTTAGTACATGTATGTAATATGTTATAATATGTCCAGGTATTACAATCAACATAACAAGTAGCGTGCTTAGTTGCAACAAAGAAGCAACGCTCACCTGCATCATCGATACTCTTACTTCTGGATCATCGCTTACGTGGCTAAAAGGAAACACTGGACTAGCTAAATGCTCCCCAAACTGTCTTTTGTACGAAAACGCTCCGAGTAGATACAGTTTTACAAACGCAGGGGAAACAGTGTATACTTTAAACATAAGTACAGTTACTGCGGACGATCAAGATGACTATACTTGTAGCATAACAACTGCCAATAAAAAAACAGTACAAACGCAAATAGTTGGTAAGCATATGTTTTTTCTACAAGCCGCAAATTATATGCATCTCAGGTGCTTATCCATCTAAACACACCTTGCATTGTACATAAGTTTAGATGATAGCTACAACAAATGTGACATCGAATGTTTGTACACATTATTGTTGGTTTTAAGTCCACCATTACATACTGCAACATCTTAAAATCGTTGTTGATGTTATAATAAATCGTTAAGTCGCAAATGTTCTCGTTTCTCACGGCTTTAACAATGGTTTCCATCATATTGTTATCGCTCAAAAATTATAACTGCTGCTACTTTCTTATTTTCCGAGTACTACGAGTCGTTCTTCCATGGTAAAACAATTTTAGTTATTGAATTATCAGGCGCTATACTTTTGCTACTGAACAGAACACTTCATATTTTAATTATTAGTATGTGTCTTGTTTCAAGTTTTCTGCGTAATTTTTCGTTCGTATATAATACCATAATAGTGCTATTTTCTGCTAAACTTCAATATTCATTTTTGCTCTTATACATATTTACATACACACATCTCGAATCGTTATGTATCATGTTGCAATATATAGAGAATCTCGGGTTACTGTCCGGTGAGAACAATGTTATCAGGCGAGGTGATATCGTTTGTGGTGGCGAGCTTTAGCGAGTCACCACGAACGATATCGCCGAGTCTGATAACATTGTTCGAGCCGGACAGTAACTTGAGATTCTATTTATCATGAAACTTAATTTTCCGAGCATGTTTTAGTGTGTCTTTACCTAAAATTTAGTGTTCAATCCGCTAATAAGTAGTCCGTCAATTTGTGGGCGGAGCTTAAAAGTGTTATCATGCTACTAGCAGCCTATTGACCTGAGAACACTTTATGTTATCAGGTCATGTGTTATCAGTCTGTTACCATGGTAGTTGCATGATAAAACACGATATCGTGTGCTCCTTTTATTGCACAAAAACGTGTATGTATGACTTGTGTCATTTGGATAGTTTTTTTCGGCGCAATATATCCATACATTAATCAACTGCGCAACGTTTACGGATATACGATTGAACATGTATCACTCCACATAATTTATGGAACTCGATACAATTTTCTATTTCACGCCAAATGTATTTATAAATACGCCGAAACGTATATGAAAGGAACTGCTAGATGCTTGATGCAAGTTATGTCTTTAAAAATGTTAAGCTATGCGTATAGCCTTTTTTGTTAATTTTCAGCCCCGTTGACGGAAACCGAAGTACAAGTAAAATACACGAACACAACTACTGACAATATTACCGTTGCAACGTCGACAGGCTGCCTAACAAACCAAGTCACGTTTGCCTATTTTGCTTTTCATGTTAGTGAAACTTAAAACCAATTATTACTCATTTACATTTTGTTAAAGCTAAAATACATATAATATATCTAAATAACGGAAGTGATTCAGTTATTGATAGACGGTTCAATGTCTATACTACAATGTAACATTTACTAAAGTCGTGCATACAATATGGTTAATTTAATTTTCCGTATAATTTCCTCAAACGTAACATGCATTTATAAAATCATGATATAAATTGTTTCGTATTGTAGGGGCAAGAGGAAGTTCCATTTAATAATTATACACACATTGGCAATACCACCTCAGTTAGCTGTAATGCTTATGATAATTGCAACATACCCAACCTGAAACTTATGGCCGATACTATAACAATAGACAAAGGACACACAGATGGGAAACATTTTCTTCGCATCAATATATCTTCTACTACGGAAACTATAGTAAAGGACACTACCGTCACAATACTGATTCAGGGTAAGTGAAAATGTTTCGTTACACTCAGTCGAGAAAGGTACATGCTGCAGTATACCTTAATATATGTCCAAGGGGGTAATTTGTTGATGACCCTGTCAATGTGTCCGTTGTTATACAACAGATGATATGGCTTTTATCTGTCAAACTTAGTTTGCTGTTGGAAGTAGGTTCACGTCTGGTTCAAGTAGTTCAGTAGTAAAAAATTAAAGGCTATACTTTATCACTAACATGTATAGCAGTATTATTGTATTTTAATTAAATTCTTGCGCTTAAAATCAAATAAATTAAAACGTTTATTAATGAGGATTAATACAATAATTTAAAACATTGTTTAACAATGTATTATTGATATCAGTACATTATCCACAATAGGAAACCATAATCTACGACAAAGCTGCATCAGAACCGTACATGTTTTATAATATATATATACTAATGAAACGAAACACATCTGTTCTACATAACCATGCAAAGGGAAACGAAAAAAGCGGTAATTATACATGTACACTCAATGTGGTATTAATAATTTAACGATGGTATTGAATGTTTATATACCATTGAGTACTTTAGTTTTCTTCCTAGTAACATCGCATAATAAGTGAAATCAACTAAATCAATTACACAAATAATAGATAACCATGTGATCATGTAATTTGTTTCTGATTTACAAACATATTTCGGCACATTTAATTTTAATCCAGCAAATTGCGCGTGTCTTTGGAATATATTCTATAAAACACTTAAGTGATCCGTTTAAACACATCACATATAATTATGATGTTGAAAGCATGCATTGCAAATCTTTGTTTGGGTTACAATAACATGATATATTCTCCATCCCATCATGATGCACATTGTTTTTTTAATTTAAGATCAAATTAACAGCGCATACTTATAACAGGTCGTCATATTGTATTACTATTTACCAATATCTGCGTGAACAATGAGCTTCAAAAATGTAGTATTCCTGTTTTAATTCAAATATTGTAACGTAATTTTATAAAATATAATCCGAATTTGCTCAGTCGAACAAAATATTTGAATTCTGATTTGTTTCACTGAATGTTTTTGTTCGAAAGACCTAACAAGTTATGAGAAATCGTCACATAGATTACGAAGAATCACAATGAAATAAAGGCTCACAGGGGTCATTTTATCCAAACATTGTTCTGAAATTTGACGGGACAACATTAGTGAATAACTGTCCAAAGTGTCCTTCCGGTGTCTTTATGATAAAATAAAACGAAATGCATAATTGATTTGTGCTTGCACCAGTTGATAAAACATCCAACAAAAACGTCTCAACAGTACTGCAGCATACACTCCTATTACATCGACTCCCGAAACAATAATAGACAACCGCAGCTCTTAACTAGAATATTGCAATAAAACGTGTGAAAATTATGGTATATACCGTGTATATTTCTACGATTCCATAAAAATCATATGGCACGGTATAGTACCACAGCGTTGTGTTTCTAGAACTCTAGAAAATGAATGATAAACGACAAAACCACTGATTTAAGTTACCTTTAAGTCCTTTAAATAAATACAGTTAAAAAAGCGTCACTCCCTCCTAGAAAAATAATTTAATGTTAAGCACAAATACTTGCAAACGTCCGAAAGCTTTCTAAAATATTTAAATAATAGAAATAATAATAGTTGCCCTGACGCACCTGACAACTAGACGTAAGCAGACCGGGTACCGGTAAATCACATCCCACAATGCGAGCAAGATCCTAGTGTGGTGGAATCATCCTACCTAAATCAATATTCAATTGACATGTCAGTCATTGTGTTACGTTGTTTATTACATTATGCTTTTAAAACCTAAAGCGCACATGAAGGTGCCTAATCGTGCATTTATAATTGTAATCATTTACTATTCCTACTAATGTTGCGATCGAATCGTTTTGCACATGCAGCACGTATTGCCAACACGTATGTTTTAATATGATGTTTTCAGAGATAATTTGCACATTCCTGGTAATTAATGATTGCCACTCGAATAACATATGAAGCTCTTAGTATTTGTGATAACCTAATTATTTGTAACCAAGGCTCTATTTGTATAATGAATACATGATGATCATTAATGCTGCAAAGTTGCCAGAGGTGATACATGCATACACACACTCACACTTAGATATGTTATATATATATGCAACAACTTTGATGTCAATACACCCACGCATAGCAAAGATATTAAGTGGAAACTGATTTTTAAATTTTAAGAGACCTTGACCTTTGACGGACCGAACCCAAAAGTAATCCCAAGCGAGCTCTCCACATGTTCTTACTGGACACCAAGTTTGATGTCAATATGATCAACGGAACTCAAGTTATTCGCCGGAAACCAAATGTCTATGTTTAGTAACGGTGTCCTTGGCCTTTGATAGATCGGGCCTAAAAGCAATTCAAAGCGAGCACTCTATATGTTCTTACTGTACACCAAGTTTGGTTACAATATAATCAACATAATAAGTTATTCGCCGGAAACCCCCAGTTTGACGCCCGCCCGGCCGCTCGCCCGCCCGGCCGCTCGCCCGCTCGCCCGCCCAACGACACACACCATTCTAATAACCTAGGTTTTTTTCAAAAACCTGGTTAAAAACAATCATAAATTTGTATACAAAAGCCGTTGCTACACAACACAAGTGATACTGTTCTGTCAAAGTTTGTTAAATCAAGAATGCAATACTTTCTATCTATCCAATAAGAGTGACTGTCAATAGAGCTCTACATTACAAAAAAACTAACTTTGTGTTTTCCTACTTATAGTCTTTAGTGTCCTGATGCCATCGTGTTATTTATAAACGTAATAATAAATCCAAATCCAAATCTTAACAGTAATCCAAACAAGATCATTTTACAGTGGAACACTCTTATAATGTACTCGGTTATAACAACAAACGAATAGTACGTAGTATGTTTTATCCCCCCCCCCCCCCAAACAACCTCTTCTTTACTTTATTGAATAACAACACGGTTATAAATAGTTTGGATTAAGCGAAATCTTGGATATAACGTAGTAATTGGTGGTATATTTTAACACAAAGATATTTGATTATATGGAATTACGCAATATCGCATGGTTTGGTTGTGAAAAGAAGTGTAAGCTAATGCGATAATTTATAGAAAATGCACAGCGCATTTATTGACCAAAACTGAAAATATTAAGAAGTAAAATTTACTACATAAAGTAGCGTTTTTTACTGTCTTTGGAATCACTATCGTTAACTAGTAAAATTACTAACAGGGTAGTAAGTTTACTAGTTGTTAAGTAAATTTTACTCATCTTGTAAGTCAATTTTACTAGATAATTTAGTGAACTTTACTTGGAAACATTTACTAATTAAGGTAGTAAGTTTAACAGCTTGGACAGTTTTATTGCTTTCAGTGTTCTCGCTAGACCCCAAATCGGGTGTTTTGGGCTCTTGTTTTTTGGACTGGGATTCTAATTTTCTTCCAGTTCTTCTTCGTTTTTCACATTGTATTACATATAATTGTGACTTCTACTTAAATGTTTTCCGTACGTTTGTCGCGAAAACATATTATATGAAAATATATGTGCTCATGACCTAGCAATATCAAAATATGACCGTAACCAATTATGTTGGACAAAAAGATAGTTATATAGGATATTGACTTACATATATTCATTGATTGCAACTCACCTAGAAAGGATAAAACAACACAATTATTGTGGCAGGTTAAACGTTTAACCGCCCAAGACGGCGAATGTTCAACAATTACCTCCGTCATTTTAAGATTATTTAACCCTAAGGGTGCCAATTTAGCGGATAGTAAAACAATATAAAAAAGGTACACCCTTATGTTACATTGTACAAAACGAAACGAGTACTATGGTCCATGGTTTGGCACCAAATCGATTACCAATTACATTGTTCTTCTCAATTTATAAGTCGAATAATATAATAATACTTAAGCTTAGTGAGAACAAACGGTCTGTGAGGATTACGTAATACGATCAAATACTACACACGTAGTAAAAGCTAATTTACTACACACAGACCTCTATTTACTAGAATACCTAGTGAAATTTACTAGGGCTTTTTCAGTGAACACGCTAATTGGTCATGTTCGCATCGGCAAAACGTCGCGTAAAATGCCCAGTACATATTGTATTAAATGTTTTTTGTTATTTGCATGTTGATTAGTAGTTACCGCTAAAGGAACAAAATCCATGTTTTGTATTGGGCGAAACTTTTACAAATGTATTCAGACATCTATCAAGTAGTTGATGTGATTATTTCAGGACGTGAGCTAATATCGACTTTTACGATTCATTCAATACAACACCAATCTTAAAAGTAATTCGGAACACTTATATATTGCTTTAGCAGACAATTGAATCGATGCACTTGAAGAAACGAAGTATAATTGCATGAACCCAGCACAGGTTTAAAAATAGACATGCTATTGCAGAAATATTATGGACAAAGCGCCATAAGTTGTTCGGATCACGGCAATTTTCCGGTTAGGTTGCGTAAGTGTAAAACATTTATATTGTTTTATTTTAGGCCCCGCTTTAGTATATAGTATATATCTTATAACGCTGCTTGTTTTGTTTGTCTACTTCAAAATGTAATCAGTAAACTGTCATATATACGATATTCCTGTTTTAGCTCACCTCTGCATGTGATCAATGATAAGTTTCTATGATCATTCACCGCGCGTCGTTTTTACGTCGATCGTCCGTACACATTTCCCCACACATTTTCAAAACAACCTGTCCTCCTAGAACAATAGCCGGTATGTGATCAAATTTGGTCAAACGCTTTCTGCCATTGCCTGTCACAAATATACTCAAAATTTTCGATTTATCCAAAAAGTATGCCAGAACGTCAAATAAGATATAGTCAAAAGCTGCTATCCAAATTTCCAAATAATTTCATAACTTTTATAAAGTTTGTTCAAATTATTCTATGTTTTTAACATTCTACATGTCACATTTATGTTCCAACACTACCTTATTATCAGGTACTTAGATGCGCGTTTGAGAGCCTACAGTAGCTTCTTGGTTCCATCAGTTTTGCTTGTGTATTGTGTTTTAATGAACATAATGATGCATTTTCTGAGTTTTGTTGGCACATAATTACATAGTTTGTACAACTTAATGGGATATCACAATTGGATTAGATACATATATAGGGACGTAAAGCAATTGTGTTTTAATGCGAGTCGAGATGTCATTATGTACATTGTAACGTCACAGTCCGGTGGTGTAGTTTATTCTTCCTATATATCATATATTAAGGTCATTTTACATTCATGGTGTTAATATCGAAGCATCAAATCGTTCACAAATATGTTAATTTGTTGATATTGCCCACTGTCATCTGTTTTCGCTACTTCCTGAGTTGTCCAGTAATTTTATGGTATATTGTGACCAAATATTGCCCACATTTTGTGGTCACATTTCACGGAGCAGTATATAAGGGCCGATATTTGACCACCTGGGTCACTTCATTATGTTAGAAAAACCAGTCCGTATCACTATCTCGGCTAATTTCTAGAGATGAATAACTTATTACATTGTTTGTGAACCTATTAATATAATTTGTTATTCCAATGAAGTGTACCATGTGATTTTAAACGTATTTGAGATTCGTTTAGGTAAAGTCAGCGAAGGAATTAGAATCTAGAACTATCCCTAATTATCCAGGCTTTTAGACATTTATCCATACATGTGGAAAGCCACTTAACTGTGTAAATTATTGAAATAATATTGGTCTATATTATGAAATATAAACTGTGTAAATTAAATATTCAGTGGTTGAATTTTATCTGAATGTATATATTGTATAGAGAGAACTACATATTTTAGAACTACATATTTTAATAAACCCAATATACTTAAACCTGCTTACACTGGACGAAACGTATACGGGAGTTGTGATATTTTGAGTATATATACATGTTAATCAACATTGCACAGCAACAATCAAACACATATTTAGTAATGAATACCAACATACAAAAGCACCCTCGCCCATAGAACGTAACACTATAAATCATTTGAAGTCAAGAACATTACACGTCAACATTTGTAATTTGGTCTAGACGTATACACGTTATTAACGTTAATTGCAACATTTTTTCATTTGTAGACAATGACTAATAACATTAAGTTACGGACGGACTTTGGTACACATACGAGTTATGCACATGTCAGGATAAAATAAGAAGTTATCTAGGTACATACCAACATGTGAATTGCAAATACAAGTAATAACTTCAAGCTACATGGACAAGTTGGTTTAAAAGTGTGTTAGCTCAACAGCCGAATATCACAGATTTCTGATTAAAAGTAGCTAATGAATTCTACTATAATACGCGAAACACATAGTGACATCAAAATACACAAAGTAAACTACTGAAACAATGTGTTTACATAGTAACCTGGATGACCATAAAAAGCTCGAACGTCCATGTTTAAGAGGTACAAAATAAAATGTATACATTTAACCAAACCACATAATTATAACGTACAACACATGAATCGCATAAAAACCGATTTTGCTAAGTGGACTCTTTACGCATTGTATTTCCGTAGTATATTTTAAACAATAAACGGTAACATAAAATTCACTGCATAATGTTTCTTATATCTCCATTAACATTGACAATACCAAGCAGATGGTTTTAAGAGATATACTTATTTATGTGCTAACTACGCTCTGGTTCGGAATATTTTTTAATTGTTGACAGCGGTGTAAAAGAATGTGGTGTGTTCTTTACTGAAACATATTGGGACTTCAACCTTATAGAATTTTAGGTTTCGTAAAGTGGTAATTAAAATCATTAACACGCTCAAACGTTTTCGTTATAGAAGATGGACATTCATTATGAAAAATCTTAAATGCGTGATTGGGTCGTACCTGTCTATTTCTACTTGCTACATATAAAAGACAAACACTATCGACACTTTGTTTTGGTCCCATGTTATATGTTTAAACCTAAAATACGTATTATCATATTTGTTATTAACATTAAAGCACTTGATATTCAAAAATTGGTACCACGAGGAACAGACCAATGACATTGTAGGCGAGCAGAGCACAAATACTTCCCAGTCTTCAGATCTAAAAAAACTTATCTTTACAAAAAACCACTAGACGTGAATAGACGTTCGTCTCAATGCCATTTGCATTGTTCTTCCCGGGCAGAGACTTGGTTTGATACCTAAATATGCTACATTGTCCTACGATGTAGTGTTTTGTCCATTACGTTAAATTTTAAAAGTGGCCATCTGCTTTAGTTTGGTGCTAGATTTGGTTACCCAGATGTAAACATACTTTATTGTTGTTAAGCCAGGATGAGTATAATTTCTATAACTGTGCCGCGTTTTGCCAACAAAGTATTATCAATCCCCATAAGTTTTAGTATACTACATAGTATACATGTATGATGACTGACAGTGTTTGAAAGTCCAACATAACGTTGATACCTTTGCACATTTGCTTTAAATTCCATCTAGCATTCATTTTATTGTTAGCCATTATGAGTGTTACTATTTTCTGTCGTTTATAGCGCCAACTACAACCACACCTTCTCCCCCGAAGCCATGCTTGTGCCGTGAACATTTGAGTGTGTGTGTGATATTCATCATATCAGGATTATTTGTTTTGATTGTATCGTGTATGATTATATACCTCTGTTGTAAAAGAAAAGTCAATGGTAAGTAACACTTTGTTTTGAATTTAACGTTACATGATCGTTTATAATTAAAAGCAGAAGATACATTGCATAGTAAATTATGTTAAAGTTAGTACCCCTAAACTATCAAAAAATGAGAAACAATCGAGAGTGACAAGTTTCAAGTTTCCAAATTATTTACGATATTGCTATTTTTCAGATATAATTATACTTATAATTATATGTACTGCTGCTTCTTGGTGTTGTCGTGGAAAAGAACACAATCGTAAGTAGGACTTTATTTTGAATTTATCGTCACATGATCGTTTTTAATTAAATGCAGAAGAAACATTGCATAGTAAATAATGTTAAAGTAGTACCCTTAAACTATAAAAAAATGAGAAATAAATCGAGATTGACAAGTTTCAAGTTTTCAAATTATTTACCATATTACTATTTTTCAGCTGAAGATGAGTCTGGAGATCACAATGATACTAACAATAGGTATGCGATAACATTCGCTTCTGAATTAACAGTTAAATATCTGATTGATTTAAGGTATAAGACCCATAACTGACTTCGTCATTTCCATTGTATTACGCTCCCACACATCGCTTTGATTCCACTACCGTTACATTCACACGCTGCTGTATTACCAAGTATATTTTGATATTTGACCTTATGAAATCACCGTTAGTTCCTGACACTAAATGCCATTGGTCGACACGATCACGTGACTACTGAGTTTATAATAGATGGGTAATTTCCAGTGTTAAACCAATAAATTGTGTACGCAGTGTATAGCCTTTCGTGTCGAAGGAAATTTTGACTATCTGGCTAATCGGTTTTATTTCATGTCATTAAAAGTGTAGCATTTACAGAAGGCAGTGTTTCGTTTATTCATCGAGGATTGTACTGATACGGATTAAAAATAGCGTGGCGAATCTGAGTAAAAAGATGCCAAGTAACGATATGACGCATTTTAAAATATACGCATATTCCGCACGTACGGTTGTTTAAATGACCTTAAATGATTACACATTTACAGGCATCGCAATAGTTTTGGCATGCCGACGAAACGATAGTCACTTACGTTTGATTTATTTAGTTTTTCTAGCAATTTCCATAGTCACAGCGGCATTTCTGTAACAGTAAAGCTGTCTATTCAATGCACACTCACACAAGCTTTATTTACACATGTTTACTGTCCTACATTTGGGACATTAGTGAGTCGTTGTAAGCGGCTCGCTGAATGGCTGTGAACGCATGTCGACTCGCCTGTCTAAATATAGAAAATAACAGTTGCGCGGGAGTTATAAAGCAGAGGGTGAATATGAAGGTATCGGAATAAGCGCCCGATGCTAAAGGAGAGTACCATTGTATATGTTTGACTATGTACGCAACATATAAATCTTGTTACAAAATTTAAAATCAACATATTATCATTTATCATTTATTTGAATTATAAAATCCTTATCGAAATTGCTTCGACACATTTTTCTAAAAGCAAACAATTGCAATTAATTATCAAACCTGATTTTGTTCATAAAGGGAGGTAATATAAATTTCAGTGACAAAGTATTGAAAATAAATAAATAAGTTATAACGAAACCAAAAATTACCATGATTGTGTTGCACAACCAATTTTGTTATGTTTTACATCAACACTAAGTTAAATTTTCCAGAAAAAGTAATACTTTCGTGAAAAGCAAACAAAAACACTTAGAGGTGTTACTTTTTCTCAGAGAAATGTGCACGTCATTCTGTTCAAAATAAAGATTGCGCTGTAATCGGACGGAAAAGTCTCTGAAAGTTTGATATATTCTGTGTTAGATAATGTAAATATTTTTTTATGACAGATACAGGCGCCTGTGATCACACAGTAAGACAAGAAAAAAACATTCTCATAGTACAACGCTTAGAAAAAAACAAGTAAGAACATATTCGTAAATTACAAGTACAAACGAGGTATATATATACTAATCTATATGTTGTTTCTTATATCTCGCACTAACACATTAGTTTTGTAATGGGGATTTTAACACTCATAGAATAGCTAGGGTCATGTAGTGACCTTTTCAGCTATTAGGGTAGAGGCACATCCCGGGTGTTCATTTTCGCATTATTTTAGACATATGCATTGAACCTGGGTAGAACCATTGAACTTCCGTTTGCTTGTTGGATAAATCCATATAAACGAATTATACATCCAGATGGTTTGAAGCATATGATCGTAAACCACTCGGTCTCGGTAGCCCCATTTAAATAAATTAGAAATGCTTCATTAGAATTAGTGATACACATGTAATATGTTAGATGCACCTAATAACGTAGAAATGACCAATAATGCGCTGTTGAGTGATTTGATCAGTAAGCATTACTCGAGTAAATAATATCTACATTGCTACACATAGACATAACTTTTACACGGCTTCGAAACAATAAAACCAAACGTCGAGTTGTAAGAAAGTTCACAGCTAATCCCAAAGCACAAACGGACATGAAAATATAACTAAACAAAATACAATGGGACGAAACACACAAACATGATGGGCGATTATTGCCTTGCAAAAGTAAACCTGGTTTAATGATGCACTGAACCTCACACATGTCTTACACTCACTCAAATAAAACAAACGGTGGAAGTAAGAAACCTTCGCCGGAACAGCTCCCGACATAGGATCTGGCAAGCACATGATATTTCATGTAGAACATATATATAGAAAAAACATCAGACATAAATTATAGTCCCCGCACCAAATCATCGTATTGTTATTTAAAACTATTTCCTTAAATTGTTCATTATGTACTCGGGAGTTCTGATTATTCGATGAAAGGGAAATCATTGCTGTGTGTATCTTTGAGATATGACTGTGTATCCGAGCTTTGAGGGCAAACCTTTATAACAGTCGATGTAATCAGTACTAATTACTTACTTTCAATCTGTAATTCACACCTTAATGTTTAAGAAAGTTGATCACATAAAGCATGTGCGTCCATTGTCTGTCCTTGTGTGTCGAAGTATTAATTAGATTGGCCAGTTTGAGCTTTTATTAACATACTCTCCTCTTCTCTATGCGTTATGTACTTATCACTGTGGCATATCTATCAGTTATCTCCAAGCTTCATTATTATGACGTCATTGAATGAAATACATATGGCGTCATTTGGCAGTAACGAGGAAACGGTTCTCTCCTTATTGCTGTTTTATAACCCTACTTAATCCTCCCCTATCAGTAGATTTGTTTCATTTTCCCAATATATTAACTTTTTATTTTGTCTTTATTTTAAATTCCCTTTCTATGGAGCCCCTAAAATGACATTCCATATACTTTTCTTATTTCGTAAAAACGTAATATTATTTCGTAAAAACGAATTATTATTTCGTAAATACGAATTATTATTTCGTAAATACGAAATATTATTTCGTTTAAACGAATTATTATTTACGAAATAAAAATAAAAGTGTAGCTCAAAAATAAAAGTATGGAATGTCACTTTAGGGGCTCCGTACCTTTCCCTATTAGTATTTAAGATTAGGTCTAAATAATAACTAAACTTGTCCGGATGACTTTACATAAGATTATTGATATACTACTTTCATGTAATCAATGGCTATGTAGCGGTTAACTGCGAGGTTAGCTAGTTGTTAAATCGGTGTGAATCTCAAGAACTTTTACTGACAGTTCCAAGCCTGTAAATCGCTGTATGGTTATTATTTATATATAATTATGTTTTAGATGTATGTTAAATGCCTTTTTCCCGATGTGCAATTAAATCACGTGTTATGATATTCATGTTTATTTCTTCCTACTTTCGGCCTATATGTGTTGTTGGCTTTCTTGGCTTGTTCCGTGATGTATTTCACCTATTAAGTTATCCCCTGAATGCTCCCTAGTTGTTCTTTATGGCCGACCAAGCCATTCCCATTGTACCTCCTCAGTGTTTGATGTTTACTCCAGGGGTTCTGTGCGGGGAGGCATTGTCTTGTGCATGTGACATTCCCTGTAGCAACTTAATATCTCTTTCTCTCACTTAAGACACATTTAGCACAGCATATTTTGACATTTAAGCGCTGAACACTCTATAGGTAACATCTTTTACGTGATCTATATGAATCATGGTCAGAATGTTTGTCTCAATTAAAGTTGAAATAAAGTTTGAAACTACTCTTAGGTCATCTGGGGTAAAAGTCTTGGTCACTAGGTCGAATTATATTAGATGACTGTTAATACTCCAGAGGTCACATTTTGGACTTTATCTATATGAGACATGGTAAAATGTTTGCCTATATAAATTCTAGGTCAAGTTTGAAACTGGATCTTATAAGGTCAAAAACTAGGTCACATGATCAAATGATGGAAATCCTTGTATATTCTTGGGAGACTGCATTTTCTACCAGAACTACATTGAACTTGATCAGAATGTTGGTCTTAATAAAATGGAAGTCCAGTGTGGTACGGAGTCATGTGGGGTCAAAAACTAGGTCACGAGGTCAACTCATTGAAAATCCTCTTGGACGCTCTTCACGCCAACATGGCAATGTACTCAGGTGAGCGATCTAATGCTGTCATGTTTATTTCTTCCAGCTGAATATACAAATGTAGACCAATTATTAAACCGTGGAACGAATAAAAGGCCGGGGAGGAATAATGGACACGATTACCAATCCCAGAAAGACTGGCGGTAATTTACCATGGAAATGTGATATGAAGCTACCATTGTGGATTGAAATTAACAGTATCAACTAGAGTCGTTCATTTTATTATTTATGTTTGACGCGTTGTGTGGCAAAATGTATCGATTTAAATGTTACATGTGGCGTATTTTGGTACTTCAAGACGTTCCAAGACAAACAGAAGAAAGAACATATTTATTATATTGATTGTGTGTGTGTGTGTGCATATATGATATGTCTTGCCTTGACCTAAAGCTCTGTGATAAAACTGTTTTGTGTGCATTCCTGTCATAACCTTCCTGTATTAAGGATATCAAAGAAACTCTTACTTCTATTAGTCGTGATATCGAATGGTCTCATGACACCCAATGCATCATCGTTTTCATATTATTCATAGCGTTATTAAACATACATGGGCTCACACTTGCGTCCATTCAATGCAATCGTGTGTTACAGTCATTACAATGCTATATATTTTAATATTTGTTTAAATAATCCAGGTAGGTTTGAAACAAAATGTGAATGCTTTTTTAATCTTATTTTAGACCTACTTGACATATCGTGACTTTTTATGCCCTCCTTCGAAGAAGAGAGGGCATATTGGTTTGCACATGCCGGTCGGTATGTCCGTCCGTCCGTCGGTCCGTAACCTTTTCGTTTCCGATCAATAACTCAAGAATCCCATGACCTATCATCCTGAAACTTGGTCCTCACATTTGTCTTCGGAAGCAGAGGAACCCTATTGATTTTGGGGTCAAAGGTCAATGCCACAGGGGGCATAATGTTTTACTAACATCTCTTGTTATAATTGTTTCATCCCGAAATAATCTTATTGACGCATGGCGATGATCATTTGTCTCTATATTCACATTATATATATAATTAGATTGTTTACAATAAATACAATTGTATACATGTGTTTTGTTTTTATTTTAAATCGGAGCACTTCCTGAAACACATCTCAGGAAAGAGAAATACCGTTGTTGCAGGGAACGCCGCATACACAAGACCATGCTTCACAGGGAAACTACGAAACATAAGGGACTTGGGAGGATATGTATGGGAAAGGGGGAAGGAACAATAATGGTCTGGCTGACTATGAAAAATAACTATGGATAATTCAGGGGCTATGGCAACAAGGGTGGGAAATAATTAAATTAGAAGACACCCCAGGTCAAGTGATCCGGGTCGAAATGGGAGAGAAAAGAACATGAACATAATATCAAGTCAATGCACAGCACATGAGAATGGGAACATAACATACATTATATAGAAAACATAAACATACATCGATTTACAGCATTGAAACTGTCAGTAAAATACATTGGTTTTAAATAGCTTTAACACCTAGCTATCCCGATACTTGACCGCTATATGGTCAGTGAATTGCAACATATACACATAAATTGACTAAGTAGACAGAAAATAATCATCACAACTATTTATAATATGTACGCGTGTATATAATCCAGTACAATGACAAATGCAACATCAGGTCAGGGATATCAGCATTACAGGTTCACCTGTAATAAACATCAACATCAAGTTTGGCTATTGTTATTATGTGATAGCAACACTGAAACCCCACAATAGTATTACACAGTTCAATGAAGATTGTACAGAGCGATTATAAACATAACAGCAAGCTCTAACATACAATATTAAAACGAAACTCTTGAGTGTAACACTACAAGCACTCATGTTCTATTTACAGGTAACACTAAACTTAAAGAATCTATTCACCGCTTACTCAATACAAATGTGTGAATATGATTTTAATAACGGCCAAACGAGCGATCTGCAGATAGTGAATATCTTTATATTCATGAGTGCAGGCTTTAGAATATTTATAACTGCGTGTATCATACACTCGATTGGGCAACTAGACAGTTATAAACAGACTGGCGATGTTAGCACATTGAACAAGGAAGATGAGATAAGCAGATATTACAACTAGGCTATTGAATCGTGTTACAGGTTTGCAAAACTGAAGTGGTCAGGTTGTAAAATATGTGATAAACTGCATGTAGACCGGCCATGTGTGCTTGTTAAGCTGCTAATACTAGTAGCCACAAAGACTGTAAATTGTAATACGTTAAGTATGTGTAATAAAATTTTAACCAAACAATAAATAATATAAGCATCAAGTCAAGTTACATTCAGATATACTTATACAGTAAAACCTCAAACATAAGACCACCTCAAAATTAAAAACACAATATTGAAGTCCATTTTTTCAGTTCTGTTCTGTATTCAAACTTAATATTAAGACCAGTTTTTAAGGGTCTAAAGGTGGTCTTATATTGAGGTTTTTCTACAACATTATAATGCAATGGTCGTTCAAATTCGGCGTGAAGCTGGTAATTGTAGAACAGCACTAACAGAAGTATCATTGCAACTACAGACATCGCAAACAGTTAAGGCATTAACCACTATTCAGATTACATCAGGTCGGCACATTTCTACTGTGAAATAGCATATATGTGTAGTGGTCATGAGAAATTCATTCAATCGAAAGTTTTTTGAAACCATACAATCCAAAAGAGTGAAATCATTTACAACCATGGCACAAATTCTGCTAGTAATGTTGTTTCAGTGTATGCATTTGATGTACTGTAACAGTTGTAACAAGGGCAGTATCATTGTGCTTACTGTTGACAGTAATGTAATGTTAGTAACAATGCTGCTACTGTAATATACTATTAATAATATTACTGCTACTGCAATAACTGCTGACAGTTAACAATAATAACATCTGACAGTAATGTACTGTTAATTTGACCGATGTTAAAATGTTGTTGATGTAAAGAAATCAAATTGGTAGTAAATTCTTGCGGCAGGAAAAATAAAGGGTTGCTGAAGATAGGTGGACTCTAAAGAGGTTGCATTGTATATGATACATGTAGGTACATTATTTCTGCACCTTCATCTCAACTTAAAAAACATACATATAGAGAAGACTACAACCGAACAAGGAATATGAAAATAGCAGGTGACAGATTTGCAGGTTTTATGAAACATATGAAACATAAAATGTTCATTCAAACATTAATTTAATAGAATATGTTGTTTGCCATTTATTTGCATACACACATACCGTGTCTGTTGGAATAGGTTATGATGAGGACCTTCCAGTAGACGGAAGACCATATCATTCAAAATATGATGACCAGGAAAATTGGTTACATTTTGAAAACCTTGTTGTCCCAAGTTGTTAAGATCTACACCATTGGTAGTTACATGTTATCATTAAATGCATTGTTTTCTTGAAGGAAAGATGGAAAAATACAAACAATAATAAAATCTGGAGTGGAAAAAGTGTTTTAAAAAAATGAAGATGTAACAAGACACGAAGTGTTAACTTTAGTTTTCAAAGCTAAATATTTATATTGTTAGAAGAGAACAGTTTGTTTCAGTTTTAAAGAGACATTTCTTGCTAAAACATGTTCAGGTATTTAAATTAATAACATAACATCCCATGGCGCCGGTATAATGTACTTTACATAAAGGGAAAGTATTTTAAGAGATGTAACACATATTACTCGACAGCATATTTTGGATCATATCTGTGATGCGATGACTACAGTAAAACCTCAATAATAAGACCAACTTTGTAAATTGGTGCTCTAAATGTTGAGGTGGTCCTATTATGGAGGTGGTCTTTAAGTGAGGTTTTACTATATATTAAAAATGAATGTTGTATTATCTTCAAAGTCAAGTTCAATAGAAATTAAGAAATACATATTGTCTTGCAAAAACAATAGATGCTAACTTTGCAATAAAAGTCAAGAAAAATGATTCGTCTAAAATATGTTGACATATATAGTTCATTTATTTGTACACTAACATATTGATTCCAACAGTAATATGGACTAATACCATTATAACTCAGGTCATAACACCACGGACACACTGCCAGGTCATACCACACACACGATGTCAGGTCATACCACACACACGATGTCAGGTCATACCATACACAAACGCTGTCAGGTCATACCACGTACACACTGTCAAGTCATACCACGTACACACTGTCAGGTCATACCACGGACACACTGTCAGGTAATACCACGTACACGCTGTCAGGTCATACCACGGACACATTGTCAGGTCATACCACGTAAACACTGTCAGGTAATACCACGTACACGCTGTCAGGTCATACCACGGACACACTGTCAGGTCATACCACGTACACACTGTCAGGTCATACCACGGACACACTGTCAGGTCATACCACGGACACACTGTCAGGTAATACCCCGTACACGTTGTCAGGTCATACCACGAACACACTGTCAGGTCATACCACGTACACGCTGTCAGGTCATACCACGGACACATTGTCAGGTCATACCACACTCACAATGTCAGGTCTGACCCGGACACACTGTCAGGTCATACCACACTCACAATGTCAGGCCATACCAAGTACACACTGTCAGGTCATACGACGGACACACTGTCAGGTCATACCACGTACACACTGTCAGGTCATACCACGTACACGCTGTCAGGTCATACCACGGACACATTGTCAGGTCATACCACGTACACACTGTCAGGTCATACCACGGACACACTGTCAGGTCATACCACACTCACAATGTCAGGCCATACCAAGTACACACTGTCAGGTCATACCACGGACACACTGTCAGGTCATACCACGTACACACTGTCAGGTCATACCACGGACACATTGTCAGGTCATACCACGGACACACTGTCAGGTAATACAACGTACACGTTGTCAGGTCATACCACGAACACACTGTCAGGTCATACCACGTACACGCTGTCAGGTCATACCACGGACACATTGTCAGGTCATACCACGTAAACACTGTCAGGTCATACCACGGACACACTGTCAGGTAATACCACGTACACGCTGTCAGGTCATACCACGGACACATTGTCAGGTCATACCACGTAAACACTGTCAGGTAATACCACGTACACGCTGTCAGGTCATACCACGGACACACTGTCAGGTCATACCACGTACACACTGTCAGGTCATACCACGGACACATTGTCAGGTCATACCACGGACACACTGTCAGGTAATACCACGTACACGTTGTCAGGTCATACCACGAACACACTGTCAGGTCATACCACGTACACGCTGTCAGGTCATACCACGGACACATTGTCAGGTCATAGCACGTAAACACTGTCAGGTCTGACCCGGACACACTGTCAGGTCATACCACACTCACAATGTCAGGCCATACCAAGTACACACTGTCAGGTCATACGACGGACACACTGTCAGGTCATACCACGTACACACTGTCAGGTCATACCACGTACACGCTGTCAGGTCATACCACGGACACATTGTCAGGTCATACCACGTACACACTGTCAGGTCATACCATGGACACACTGTCAGGTCATACCACACTCACAATGTCAGGCCATACCAAGTACACACTGTCAGGTCATACCACGGACACACTGTCAGGTCATACCACGTACACGCTGTCAGGTCATACCACGGACACACTGTCAGGTCATACCACGTACACACTGTCAGGTCATACCACGGACACACTGTCAGGTAATACCACGTAAACACTGTCAGGTAATACCACGTACACACTGTCAGGTCATACCACGTACTAACCGTCAGGTAATACCACTTACACATTGTCAGGTAATACCATGCACCCACTGTCAGGTGATACCACGTACGCACTGTCAGGTAATAACACGGACACATTCGCAGGTAAAACCACGTACACACTGTCAGGTAATACCACGTACACACTCTCCGGTAATACCACGTACACACTCTCCGGTCATACCAAGTGCACACGGTCAGGTCATACCAAGTACACACGGTCAGGTCATACCACGGACTCACTCTCAGGTCATACCACGTACACACTGTCGGGTAATACCACGAACACACTCTCAGTTCATACCACGGACACACGCTCAGGTCATACTACGGACTCACTGTCAGTTAACACCACGGACACACTGCCAAGTCATACCACGGACATACAGTCAGGTCATACCACCGACACCCTGCCAGGTCATACCACTCAATCACTGTCAGGTCATACCACACGCACACTGTCAGGTCATACCACACATACACTGTCAGGTCATACCACATATACACTGGCAGGTCATTCCACGCACACTGTCAGGTCATACCACGGAAACACTATCAGGTCATACCACGGACACACTGTCAGGTCATACCACACTCACACTATCAGGTCATGCCACGGACACACTGTCAGGTCTTACCACTTACACTGTCGGGTCATACTACACACACTGTCAGGTCATACCACACATACACACACTTTCAGGTCATACCACGCACACACTCTCAGGTCATACAACGGACACACAGTCAGGTCATACCACGGACACACTGTCAGGTCATAACATCGAAACACTGTCAGGTCATACCATGGACACACAGTCAGGTCATACCACGGACACACTGTCAGGTCATACCACGAACACACTGTCAGGTCATACCACGTACACACTGTCAGGTCATACCACGGACACACTGTCCGGTCATACCACGGACACACTGTCCGGTTATACCACGGACACACTGTCGGGTCATACCACACTCTCAATGTCAGGCCATACCAAGCACACACTGTCAGGTCATACCATGGACACACTGTCAGGTCATACCATGGACACACTGTTAGGTCCTATCACGGACACGCATTCATGTCATACCACGGACACACTGTCAGGCCATACCATGGACACACTGTTAGGTCCTATCACGGACACGCATTCATGTCATACCACGGACACACTGTCAGGCCATACCATGGACACACTGTTAGGTCCTACCACGGACACGCATTCAGGTCATACCACGGACACACTGTCAGGTCATACCATGGACACATTGTTAGGTCCTACCACGGACACGCATTCAGGTCATACCACGGACACACTGTCAGGTCATACCACGGACATACGCTCAGTTCATACCATGATCACACGCTCAGGTCATACTACGGACTCACTGTCAAGTCATACTATGGACACTCTGCCAGGTTATGGTGTAATTGTGAACTAAATAGTAAATACCCTTTCAACAAAATAATTGTACATTTCCGAATTCAATTTCTAGACAAGAAACACAGAAAAAAAAGTGGCATGATCAAGCCGTCTATATTGATTGTTACATAAATCCGCTTTGCCGCATGGATCTGAGTCACGCCGTATTTTTTCTTCCTAGTAACACAACAAATAGTGTGCAAAGTAACGGTGGTACGTGCAGTAGTGTGTTACACACTGTAAACAACGGTATTGAATTACAACATGTTACTATATTTGTGAAATGCATGCTATGTCAAGGACAATTTGTTATTGAAACCGATATAGTCCTGTATAATAAAAACAGTTATTATATTATTACCCTGAATAGTGCATGAACCCGATACCAAAACAGACGATTATACATTATCATACATTCGTACGCTGGTACACACACGTGTCATGCATGTCCGTTATAACGTGCTTGACACTTGTAATATTGCTTACAACTGTGAACTGTGCAGATATGGTTTATGAAGTATTGACACCGTATGTCGGAACTGGCATTCTACAGTTGTCCAATATCATTGACATAATACTTGACTACGTCATGTGATAACATTGTTTTTGAATAAAAGCCTATACAGTAGACATTGCTCGAGCGACCACCTGTATTAGGCGACTTTTTTATTAAACGACCACTTAAATTCCCGCCCGAGCGTTTTTACTTTATAAATAGTATGTATTAAACGACTTTTCTATAACGCGACCAGCGACCGCATTAAACCAGTCCCGACAGGTAAAAAATATAGTTAAATAATCCATTAAACGACCGCATGCACTTAATCCCATGGGGCATTGCACACATGATTCACAACTGCGAACAACACATAAATTCAGCGATGAAGGACACGTGACGTTGAATGCATTATGCTATGTGATGTTAAAGTGGATATATGATATTTTCAAATCATCCTAAGTGCATTTCGGTTTACAAAACAGGACTTTTTGTTAAATGGATACTTAGGTGATTCTAAATTAATAATAGTCGGTTTTAGACATCAACACGAAAATAAAGGATTTTGACAATTAAAAGATATTCCAATGTATCATTTTGATTACAAGCTGGCAATGAAATTAGTTTTCATTAAAGCAAACATTGTTTTGTCATCTTTGATTCTCCTAGTTATTCATTATGGTCGATCGACCATTCATTGCCCCTCTGTTTCCTTACGTTTGTACCATTGAGCCTCCTCAAATGCCTTATGTTTTATGTGTTGTTTCCCGGAGGTCTGTGTGGGAAGGCACTGTCTTATGTATGTGGCGTTCCCTGTCTCAACTTATTTTCTCTCTATTGCATAGTTGCTATGTGTTTGGTGTCGGAAAGTATCACATTCATGAGTATAATTATGCTTCGGTGACAACGAACATTTATCGAAGCAAGTACATAATCTAAGGCATTAAATGCAGTTACGTTTGATCATTCATTTATAAGGTACACGTTCTAGAATGACAAATCCACATAATTTCTTCCGTAACCTCTTTGATAAAATAGCTTATGCAATCAATTAACCTACGTGCTGCAAGCAGTAATCGACTTAATAAATGCTAGTGTTTTGTTTAAAATGGAATTGGCAAAAAAGAAACTAATTTAAATATGTGTTGGGTGTTTTTCGCTCGAGTCTGAACAAGAACTAACTTGCATAAAGATGGTCAGCTCAATTTGAAGATTAAGAGTTGTTGTGTCACTTCAAATATTGCCGATATGTTACGATTGCTGCATGGTCACTCCAGATCCAAAATGGATGTCGGTAGATTCACCGAAATTTAGTGAATTTCGGTAAGGTAATGCACACATTATCGAAAGGTTAACCTATCTGTGTCAAGGTTACCTTCAAGAAACTGTACTGTTTACGACAATAAACTAAGTTGAGTTGAGTTGATCTGTTGAAGAGAAGTTGGTTTAGTGGTTAACGTAAGATTTAATTGGTTAACACAAGTACGTCTGTGCCGAAAATAGATATTTAGTGATAGGTCATTGTTCATCATTTTGTTTCAGAGGAAAAAAACACATTTAATTTAATGCAGTTATCTGTACAAACACTGTCTGAATATAAATTTCATTTTTTCTGTTTAAAGGGAGGTTACTTGTTTTATTTTCAATTCCGTGACTCAATAATTATCTATGTACGTTACATCGTGAAACAGATAATGTTTGTAATAATTTATTCAGTTGAATCTTAAATATGTGATGAAATACGGGGTGATTACCAGCTCTCTGATATCAGTTTATCTCATATTTTGTTTAAAATATGCACAATCGCCTGTTGGATTATTAAAGTATATTGCATGGCAATAAACACGTAGTCACTCGTTTATCGTTGTATGTAATACTATTCGATAAAAACTGCTCTCTATACATTCGAGTTGTAGTAAAATGACTATTCACATTTGGTCTGATATTTTGCACTGCTGACATTCCGTTGTTGACGGCATCATGGTCGTGATGTCACGTGTAAACTTTATCATTATGCCCTATTTGTAAATCTTACTATACAAAATGGACTTTCCAATACAAAGCCATTTCAGTATAAAACAGCATTCCTTCTAATATAAAACATATCAGTTTTGAGAAACATTTCCGCTCATTGTTAAAAACCTACCTGTTATGTCAAATATTATCTTTATCTTGATAATACTCGAGTCACTGCTGTTGTTTGCTAATATATATACTGTTTTTTTTGTTGCACCTGTCTTGTATTTGTTAAGTAAAGTATGTTGTAATGAAACTGTTCTATGATTATTTAATTAGCGATGTACGCATGTTATGTATTGTCTATACATTGTATATATGAATTACTTTTTATTGATGTTTGTGTTGTTTGCTAGATGGCCTCTAGTGAGATAAGCCTTATAGGCTTATCGAGTCTCTATCTTTCAATAAAAAAATATTATTATTATTATTAGTATTGTTATTATATTAATGAATGTGGATATTTGGTCTTATAAAGAGATTACACAACCGTTGTACCTTCGTCAATATTAAAGCAGAATACCATATTCATAATAACGAATAATAATATTACGGATCCTGCGGAACTATATATAGGTAGGCATTAATCATAGTTTGTATATTAATGCAATTCTTGTTCGCTTTAATACAAATGATTTTGTACATATATAATGAATATACTAAAGCATAATTCAAATTGTATGTTTCATGTTTTCGTATTTTTAGATATTTATGATATTGCTCTGTAGACCTAGATTCCCTTAATTTGCTTCGTTGACATTCTACTGGAAAGAAACGTTAACTGCACCTTGGGTGATACTTATAGTAATTATACTCACATTGCATATTTACATGTCAGTGTGGTGTATTTTGTGAAAACAGTATCATTAAGTCTGTTATCATCAGCAAGATAAACTGAAAAGCAATTAAGTCTGGAACATTATTCATAGTGTAGAAATCAATTATATTGTGTCAGTTGACCTAGCCAGTGCTCCTTGGTCACAAACCAGTAATATCCAGCTCCTTCACAAGACATTGACAACTTATTAGGGATGGGGACAAATGACTTACCCTCAGTAGTCAAATTGTCACGGAATAACATACACATCGCCCTGGATTCGAACCCACGACCACTATATCAGCAGTTGAATGCTCTATCGATTGAGCTGACCTAGTGGGCTATCGTATATGCTCTGTATGAACTTTAATAAACAAAGCAACATACAATATGCACGTATAATTGAATATCCATGTAGGTTTTTTGTTACATCCCAGTAGGTCGGGGAGTGTAGAAGATATGACTTTCTACAAAGTCCAAATGTTTTCAATTATTCTCTCTCTGATTTCGATTGCCGAATGATGTAAAAGAATACTTAAGTTGGTACAGGGAACGCTACATTCACATATCAATGCATTTCCAACGGAAATATTAACACCAACATCACTAGAAGACACCTGTGTAGTTTGAGCGTTAAGAGTTTGTGAATTCTCAATTGATGGAATTATAATTAAACCCAACGTAGATCATGTATACATGTATAACAATGTTTATCACATTGTAACCGGTATAGACCATCTTATTAAAATAATCACATATACGCGATAATGTATTGAGAAGAATATAATACTGCTAAATTCAAATCCACAAATTCTACTTCACACATCACATTTCATACCTTATATTGCATACGTCTTATTTACAGCACATAATTCATGTTATTGATACTTCACCTTCCACATTTCACTCGTCATATTTCTTTATTTGTATTATACATTTCATCTTCTCTTTTCACATTTCGCACTTCATTTATCACATTAACACTTCACATTTTACACTTTATATTTCACATTTCACACTTCACACATATGGATGGATAAGCAGTCCTATATTGGCAGCAAGGAGTGTATGCATAATTGTTTTGTGTAGATTTTATGTGGTAAATTTGCGAGATGGAAAATTTTGCGAAAGTTCGCAAACATCAGAAGCACTGTGTGGCATATTGTACTAGGATCCTACCTTAACGTTTGGAGGGTAAACTAGTTTTTAAGAAATTGACAATATTTAAAGACAAATTGGTTTAATTTGCCATCGATATTCGCATGTAACTTCTTAAACCATAACCGGTCGAAATAAAACTACAAATGTCCACAGCATCTACTGATAGTAAATACGTCTCAGTTACGTAAACGTTCGTAAAACATACATAACATATATTACATCCACTTTTAAAAAGAAACGCATCATGAGCATCTCAGATTGTGATAAAGGAGCGTCATGTCTTTGATAAGCCATCTCCAAGAATATGTTTAACGTCATAAAAGAAGAAAACAAAAGTTGTCTGTCACCGGGTGGCATATATTACTAATGTTCCGTGGTGGTGCGTAGGGTAATCTGGCTGGAATATAAAACTCCAACTGCAACCTATATAGCTTCAATAATCAAATGTCAAAGCCCATCAATATTGCTGGGCATTTCGTTAAAGTAATACTGTGAAATTTCGGTCAAATTCCCTTGAGCAATAGAGAAACAGTTGCACACAGAACAATTAACACACGGCGAATACTTCCACGAATATTGTGATATCTAGCCCTGACACCACTGGAGCACGGACGGACGGAATCCACGTGCACACACGCTCGCATCGGTCTCATGCACTTATTATAAATAAGTAAAATTAAGTGATTTGCCCAATCACACTCTGTATTTCAAATACATGCAGTTTAGAACTGTTGATATAACTCCTGTTTTAAAAGGATGATTTCTGTTCAAGGAGGACACGAACTATATACAATGTTGGAGACACCGTGACTTTGACGTGTTATGCACGGTCAAGATGGCTCATTCGGAAGAAAAAAACCAGACCTTGGTTATTGTTCAACAAGTTTGGGAATTATGAACTACAACTAGAGAAGGCACTCCCAATGTTGATGATTAAGAACGTCAGCATAGATGACGACGGTGCAGATTTCACCTGTCATTGAATCTCATACATAGCCACAATATCGTCAGCAGTAATCGGTTTGTACTAATTTATTTTTATACAAACAATAATAGAAATTACTTCGATTAAAATAATTTAGTTTATTTGTTCGAGAAATCAATCAAGCTGTTTGGTTTTGAGATTCGTTAAATCTCTGTCATTACCGTAGACAAATAAACTGGTACCTGTTTCTACACGGTAGCGTTCTTACTGCGAAGTACTGACCCGGAAAATAGTCCAGCAAATTGGTATTTAAGGCGAAACAATCGTGCAGCATGTTCTTTTGACTCATAACTAGTGCGGAAAGAATATTGAATTATCCCACCCACTACACCCCATAATTTGTTTAAAGCATACTTACTGGTTTTCCTTCAAACCATGTTAGTGCAAACATACCCGATACATAACATAATTATATTGTTATTGCAATATATATGAGATTTTGTATCAGAATTGCTGCTTTAAGTATATTTTCCAGGCTTTGGTATATGATGATGTGAAAGGACGTTATCGGAAATGAAACTGCTAGTAGATGTCCCTGATACCTGGCTCAATGTCACGTTCCTCGAGTAACAGCTAGAGGGGTATTATAGAACATCATATAGTTTCCATACATGTATGGTGTTATTACATTCCAAGATCAACTGTTGTTGGTAGGAGGTAACATTGTGACATCATGTGTTAGAACACGAATATGAACATGAACATCTACACCGAGCAGTAATAAAGTATTGTACAAGAGACAATTTCAGTATGGTAGAAAGAAGCTATGTTTAGTGCAATTGTGTTTCGGATAACATATGTTTTGAGTTGTTTTGTCATGACATAATAGAACAGAACACATTTTATATTATATTATAAGCTATTCAGTTCAGTTTCCATATTCGCTCTTCATTCTGTAGTAAAATAAAGGTGCGAACAAGTTGTATCGACCGGAAGGTGACCAGGCGGTGCATTCAGTGAAAAGTAGCTTTCGTAATATTTAGCTTTAAAAGTCGTGAATTTCCAGATTGTGGGTTTTTCATCTCTCGTCGTTGGTAGTCAGCTACGTTCCCGACGGGACATGTTCGTCTATAATCGGAAAACTAATTTAATCTTGTTGCAATGCATTAGGTGTGTAGGTTATTGTGGTATACTGTGACTGTGGTTGACTTGAATTGCTTTAAGTCAGTTGCGTTGCTTTGCATAACTGTGATTTGCGTATGATACCGTTTGCTATTTTAAGGGTAATTGACCCGAGTTGCTTCGGGTCACTAGGTCTGGCCCTTATAGTACTGGTAAGACCTAGCTAGCATTGCTGTTTTGCGTAATGCATCAATATAGCGTATACAATTTGGCCGGAGCGCCCCTTTCATTGCTGTTTGTGTGATTATGGTTCTTTTCTTTCAACGACGGTATCGGTTCCGATACGTTCCCGTTGGAAGCTGAGGTATGTGGCTGCACAATCGGTTGGACCATCGGGGTGACGCTCTGTTGTATTATTGATGCTGTTAGTCACAAAGGTATAAGTTCACTCGAGTTGCTTCGGGTCGTCGCATTGCATTACAGTAACATAGGTACTAATGTAGAATACATGTTTTGATTAAGGATGCTGATTAGCCTAACACGTCTTGTCTCCTTTCGGTTGAGGGAATTTATGTATTGCTTGTCACCAATCTTGGTAGGAGCCTTAGCGCATACCCTACCAAGCTTTGAGCGGCCAATATAAACCAACATTTGAAATACGTTGAGTCAACATTTAATTTTGTTATTTATGTCTGTTCCTTACGTATAATTATAACAGTATGGAAATACATACGACGTAGCAACTGCTATACACGTACTTGCAATGTCTTACAATGTAATAAATATGGAAATGCTGCACGTTTTATCTTTATTTTGAGTAATATCAAATACAAGACTATTATAATTCAATTCAATTCATTTGCTGATGTACGGTAAAATGTTTGCATGTGGCCAAATTCAGGGACCGTGACATCGTCCCATGGACACATTAAGGCACCCCGTCCAATATATTACGTGTGGATGCTCCGTAAATATGACTTAATTGAAAAGAAAATACAAGGACAATCACATTGTTGAAAGGACATTATAACGAGTATATGAATTATAAATGTTATATACATAACAAAAACAATTCCGGGCAAGCAGTCGGACGCACACAAGCATAAACACACGCAAGCACCGGCAACAGAAGAGTATTTACCTATATATTACTATGCACATATTCTTATAAAGAGCAATAAATCCGCAAAAATAATCTAACCCAACGGCCCGGTAATATACGCCGAGGCACTTCATACAAGTGAGGCTGTCAAAGTTTGGTCAAAAACTTGTTTGGTCAGAAATGTAAAAGCAGCTGCACACAGAACAGTATACATGTATCTCTATATATAAGCTATGTACAACTTATACATAGGGCAATAATTCCACGAAGGGTTTGACCCTAAACCAAAATACCACGGGCGGGCGGACGGAATCCACACGCAAGCACGCTCGCATCGGTCTCATGCTCTTATGTAAAGTCCAACTATTTAGCTGCTCTCACATTATTCTAAATAAATTTGAAATGCACTCAGATAAGAACTGTTGCGATGTTCCTGCTTTTTGAAATGTCATGTTCTATTTAAGATGAACATGTTCAGTTTGAATCTACAATAACTAAATACACTGTTGGAGACACCTTGACCGTAACGTGTTATGTAAGGTCAAGCTGGCTATTGGTTTCATTGGGGAGAAATGGCTCAGACCTTGGTATTTGTTCTATAATAACTAATGGATGCGACTCAACAGTTGATATGCGATATGAACGTGGGAATTATTAACTCAAACTAGAGCAGTCATACCCAATGTTGGTGATAAAGAACGTCACTAGAGATGACGATCGTGCTCTGTTCACATGTCAGTGGACCCCATACATGGCTACACCATCGTTTAAAGTAATCGGTATGTACTCATGTAGTATTCATCCAATGAGCGAAAAAAAGATTAAAACACGATCGCGCTATTTTGTCATTTGTTGAAACGTTAACATTCTACCAAAGTCAGGGACCATTAAAAAACGTCCAATTGACACATTAAAGCAGTTTGCACAATGCATGTATAAGGTTTGGATGCTCCAGAAATATGAAGAAATTGCAAAAACACAAGAACAATTAAATTGTAGTCTGGTCAGATTAACGAGTTTAGTTAATACATTTCTGACTTTGTTCTTTGATTTCTAATTTTAAAGACATGTGCACATTTAAATTCATCATCCATAAGCGTAAAGAATTCGTGTAGAATTATGTCACCTGTTTACATTAAGGTTTTGCTGGTATGTAAAATATTTGTTATGCTTGAGCAATATAATTTCCGATTAAATTAATCACAAGCGACAGAACTCGAAGTTACAAATCCTGGATTATAGTTAGTCCTGTTATACACTCTGGCCACTAGTCAATTGTACATTGTGCTCAGAAACAACCAAACAGGTCATCGAATTTTGATGTAGATCGATAACCTTGGGACTTGTTGATGGTTGATGCGTAGAAAATATAGTCTATTGCATTTACTTGAGAGCGGTTGTAAACAAACCGCGAGGTTGTCAGACAATAAAAACAGTTTCTATTAGATTTCGATCAATAGAAATATTGAACACGGTAACGGTGTTCTACAAAAGACCGGTGGTGACATTTCAAATTCAATATCTCACGATTTCTACTTCATGATTTCACGATTTCCGCTTTACGAATTCACGATTTCAACTTGACGAATTCGCGTTTTTAACTTCACGAATTCACGATTTTGACTTCACAATTTCACGATTTCACGACTTCGTGATTTCACTACACAATTTCACAATTTTACGATTTCATGATTTCACGATTTTTCACAATATCACCATTTCATGTTTCCACGATTTCCACGATTTCTACGATTTCTACGATTTCTCCGATTTCCACGATTTCCACTTCACGAATTCAGGATTTCACGATTTCAACTTCACATTATCAAGAGCTTGCAATTTCACGATCATGCAATCATGGTGTGAATATATTGTGAAATGGTGAAATTGTGCAGTAGAAATCGCGAAATCGTGTAATCGCAAAATCGTGAAGTAAACATCGTGAATTCATAAAGTTGAAATCGTGAATTCGTGAAGTGGAAATTGTGCAATATTGAATTTGAAATGTCACCACCGGTATTTCGTGGTATTCTCAACTAACTAATGATAAAATATCTAAATTACAACAAACTGTACAGTTGATATGTTTTAAAGAACACTTTTAGTGCCTCTGCTATGTCAATTCGATACAATTAATTAAGTACCTGTCAATAAATCAATGATCTATTTCAGACAGCCCTATAACAGCCCCTGACAAAAGAATGTTTGCTGCATGGAACATACTTCTTGTATTAGCATCGATTGGATTGGTTATTGTCTTGGTCTTGGTCTTGGTAATATTAATAGGTTAAGTATGATTTCATTATGAACGAAATAGTACTATAACCATTATTTATCCCATTGTATGGCTATGACAGGTGTATATCTCGACAATGAATCCATTTGAACGGGAAATGTAATAGCTTAAATCAGCATAAGATGTATCCAGTAGCACCTTTGACTAGTATAGTAATATTTGAGTGTAAATAATTGGTAATTGATAACATCATCTATTTACAGTAAAAATACTTTCCGAAACCCGTGCAAAAGAAAATAAAAAGAATGGACAACTTCCAGCATCAGATACATCAAGTGAAAGTTATGTAACATGCCCTTCTGATTTACCAGAGATCCATGAGACAAGGGAATTATGAACTGAACACTCACACTACAAGTATATCAACTATATTGTCTAAAGTATTGAAATGATCATAATGTGAAGCAATCGTTCTTCAACCACGTTATCAATTCTCTCTTAGAAATAAATGCTACCAGAACAACCTCTCCCGAACAGTCTGTCACCGGGGTGGGGTATGATATATGTACCGTGGTGGTGGGTGGGGAAATCTGTTAGTGCAAAACATACCCGATACATAACATAATTAGGTTGTTATTGCAATATATATGAGATTTTGTATCAGAATTGCTGCTTTAAGTATATTTTCCAGGCTTTAGTACATGATGATGTGAAAGGACGTTATCCGAAATGAAACTGCTAGTAGATATCCCTGATACCTGGCTCAATGTCACATTCCTCGAGTAACAGGGGTATTATAGAACATCATATAGTTTCCATACATGTATGGTGTTATTACATTCCTAGATCAACTGTTGTTGGTAGGAGGTAACATTGTGGCATCACGTGTTAGAACACCCATATGAACATGGACAGCTACCGCCGTACACAGTGCAATGTTATTAATGATCATCTACACCGAGCAGTAATGAAGTATTGTACAAGAGACAATTTCAGTATGGTAGAAAGAAGCTATGCTTAGTGCAATTTTGTTTCGGATAACATGTTTTGAGTTGTTTTGTCATGACATAATAGAACAAAACACATTTCATATTATAAGCTATTCAGTTCAGTTTATTGTGCATAAGAGAAACGCAGCCTTTCACTAGTCGGTCTTCACTCTGTAGTACAAAAAGGTGCTAAAAGGTGTTATCGACCGGAAGGTTACCAAGCGCTGCATTCAGTGAAAAGTAGCTTTCGTAATATTTAGCTTTAAAAGTCGTGAATTTCCAGATTGTGGGTTTTTCATCTCTCGTCGTTGGTAGTCAGCTACATTCCCGACGGGACATGTTTGTCTATAATCGGAAAACTAATTTAATATTGTTGCAATGCATTAGGTGTGTAGGTTATTGTGGTATACTGTGGCTGTGGTTGACTTGAATTGCTTTAAGTCAGTTGCGTTGCTTTGCATAACTGTGATTTGCGTATGAGACCGTTTGCCACTTGAACTTGAGTTGCTTCAAGTCAGTTGCGTTGCTTGCATTACTGTGACTTGTGTATGACACCGTTTGCTATTTTAAGAGTAATTGACCCGAGTTGCTTCGGGTCACTAGGTCTGGCCCTTATAGTACTGGTAAGACCTAGCTAGCATTGCTGTTTTGCGTAATGCATCAATATAGCGTATACAATTTGGCCGGAGCGCCCCTTTCATTGCTGTTTGTTTGATTATGGTTCATTTCTTTCAACGACGGTATCGGTTCCGATACGTTCCCGTTGGAAGCTGAGGTATGTGGCTGCACAATCGGTTGGACCCTCGGGGTGACGCTCTGTTGTATTATTGATGCTGTTAGTCACAAAGGTATAAGTTCACTCGAGTTGCTTCGGGTCGTCGCATTGCATTACAGTAACATAGGTACACGTCTGGTCTCCTTTCGATTGAGGGAATTTATGTATTGCTTGTCACCAATCTTGGTAGGAGCCTTAGGGCATACCCTACCAAGCTTTGAGCGGCCAATATAAACCAACATTTGAAATACGTTGAGTCAAAATTTAATTTTATTATTTATGTCTGTTCCTTACGTATAATTATAACAGTATGGAAATACATACGACGTAGCAACTGCTATACACGTACTTGCAGTGTCTTACAATGTAATAAATATGGAAATGCTGCACGTTTTATCTTTATTTCGAGTAATATCAAATACAAGACTATTATAATTCAATCACGCTATTTTAACATTTGTTGATGTACGGTAAAATGTTTGCATGTGGCCAAATTCAGGGACCGTGACATCGTCCCATGGACACATTAAGGCACCCCGTACAATATATTACGTGTGGATGCTCCGTAAATATGAATTAATTGAAAAGAAAATACAAGGACACTCACATTGTTGAAAGGACATTATAATGAGTATATGAATTATAAATGTTATATACATAACAAAAACAATTCCGGGCAAGCAGTCGGACGCACACAAGCATAAACACACGCAAGCACCGGCAACAGAAGAGTATTTACCTACATATTACTATGCACATATTCTTATAAAGAGCAATAAATCCGCAAAAATAATCTATCCCAACGGCCCGGTAATATACACCGAAGCACTTCATACAAGTGAGGCTGTCAAAGTGTGGTCAAAAACTTGTTTGGTCAGAAATGTAAAAGCAGCTGCACACAGAACAGTATACATGTAGCTCTATATATAAGCTATGTACAACTTATACATAGGGCAATAATTCCACGAAGGGTTTGACCCGAAACCAAAATACCACGGGCGGGCGGACGGAATCCACACGCAAGCACGCTCGCATCGATCTCATGCTCTTATGTAAAGTCCAACTATTTAGCTGCTCTCACATTATTCTAAATAAATTTGAAATGCACTCAGATAAGAACTGTTGCTATGTTCCTGCTTTTTGAAATGTCATTTTCTATTTAAGATGAACATGTTCAGTTTGAAGCTACAATAACTAAATAAACTGTTGGAGACACCTTGACCGTAACGTGTTATGTAAGGTCAATCTGGCTATTGGTTTCATTGGGGAGAAATGGCTCAGACCTTGGTATTTGTTCTATAATAACTAATGGATGCGACTCAACAGTTGATATGCGATATGAACATGGGAATTATGAACTCAAACTAGAGAAGTCATACCCAATGTTGGTGATAAAGAACGTCACTAGAGATGACGATCGTGCTCTGTTCACATGTCAGTGGAACCCATACATGGCTACAACATCGTTTAAAGTAATCGGTATGTACTCATGTAGTATTCATCCAATGAGCGAAAAAAAGATTAAAACACGATCGCGCTATTTTGTCATTTGTTGAAACGTTAACATTCTATCAAAGTCACGGACCATGAAAACGTCCCATTGACACATTAAAGCATTCTGCACAATGCATGTATAAGGTTTGGATGCTCCAGAAATATGAAGAAATTGCAAAAACACAAGAACAATTAAATTGTAGTCTGGTCAGATTAACGAGTTTAGTTTATACATTTCTGACTTTGTTCTTTTATTTCTAATTTTAAAGACATGTGCACATTTAAATTCATCATCCATAAGCGTAAAGAATTCGTGTAGAATTATGTCACCTGTTTACATTAAGGTTTTGCTGGTATGTAAACTATTTGTTATGCTTGAGCTATATAATTTCCGATTAAATTAATCACAAGCGACAGAACTCGAAGTTACAAATCCTGGATTATAGTTAGTCCTGTTATACACTCTGGCCACTAGTCAATTGTACATTGTGCTCAGAAACAACCAAACAGGTCATCTAATTTTGATGTAGATCGATAACCTTGGGACTTGTTGATGGTTGATGCGTAGAAAATATAGTCTGTTGCATTTACTTGAGAGCGGTTGTAGACAAACCGCGAGGTTGTCAGACAATAAAAACATTTTCTATTAGATTTCGATCAATAGAAATATTGAACACGTTAACGGTATTCTACAAAAGACCGGTGGTGACATTTCAAATTCAATATCTCACGATTTCTACTTCATGATTTTACGATTTCCGCTTTACGAATTCACGATTTCAACTTGACGAATTCGCGATTTCAACTTCACGAATTCACGATTTTGACTTCACAATTTCACGATTTCACGACTTCGCGATTTCACTACACAATTTCACAATTTTACGATTTCATGATTTCACGATTTCACAATATCTCCATTTCATGTTTCCACGATTTCCACGATTTCCACGATTTCTACGATTTCTACGATTTCTCCGTTTTCCACGATTTCCACTTCACGAATTCAGGATTTTACGATTTCAACTTCACATTATCAAGAGCTTGCAATTTCACGATCATGAAATCATGGTGTGAATATATTGTGAAATGGTGAAATTGTGCAGTAGAAAACGCGAAATCGTGTAATCGCAAAATCGTGAAGTAAACATCGTGAATTCATAAAGTTGAAATCGTGAATTCGTGAAGTGGAAATTGTGCAATATTGAATTTGAAATGTCACCACCGGTATTTCGTGGTATTCTCAACTAACTAATGATAAAATATCTAAATTACAACAAACTGTACAGTTGATATGTTTTAAAGAACACTTTTAGTGCCTCTGCTATGTCAATTCGATACAATTAATTAAGTAACTGTCAATAAATCAATGATCTATTTCAGACAGCCCTATAACAGCCCCTGACAAAAGAATGTTTGCTGCATGGAACATACTTCTTGTATTAGCATCGATTGGATTGGTTATTGTCTTGGTCTTGGTCTTGGTAATATTAATAGGTTAAGTATGATTTCATTATGAACGAAATAGTACTATAACCATTATTTATCCCATTGTATGGCTATGACAGGTGTATATCTCGACAACGAATTCAATCCATTTGAACGGGAAATGTAATAGCTTAAATCAGCATAAGATGTATCCAGTAGCACTTTTGACTAGTATAGTAATATTTGAGTGTAAAGAATAGGTAATTGATAATATCATCTATTTACAGTAAAAATACTTTCCGAAACCCGTGCAAAAGAAAATAAAAAGAATGGACACCTTCCAGCATCAGATATATCAAGTGAAAGTTATGTAACATGCCCTTCTGATTGACCAGAGATCCATGAGACAAGGGAATTATGAACTGAACACTCACACTACAAGTATATCAACTATATTGTCTAAAGTCTTGAAATGATCATAATGTGGAGGGCAATCCCTTCTGTGAAGCAATCTATATTCAACCACGTTATCAATTCTTTCCTAGACATAAATGCTACCAGAACAACCTCTCCCGAACAGTCTGTCACCGGGGTGGGGTATGATACATGTACCATGGTGGTGGGTGGGGAAATCTGGCAAAATATATAGTTTCACTATATATTTATTATATAAAATGTGAATGTCGTGTACAAGTAAAGTACGTCTATACCAGGTGGACACCACTACTAGTATATTAATCCCAAAGAAAGTGTATAATATTCAATATCTGGCTGTCGATGTAGCTAGACAAAATGGAGTTACAATGTCTTTGTTTAAATATCAAAGAATGCATATCATCATAATTATGCAACACTAAATTATACAAAGGTACAATAATTTACTTAAACATTCAGAAATGTATACATGAGTATAATTACCTGCAATATATATAGTTTCAATATAATGTATTATATAAAATATGGATGACGCGTACAAGTAAAGTACGTCTCCATTAGGTGGACACAACCATCTGAATAACCAATACATACATTATTGGTCGATACGAATTCACGCTTGATTAGTTACGCAGGTAATTTAAGGTAAGAACTATACAAAGAAAGTGATGTTAGACGATATCCCAGTATGCAGACTACCTATAGGCAAACACTAAAGACTAGCTGTTGAATTATGAAATTGGAAAGAGACAAGTTGTACGTTACTTTATACAAAATTGAGATGAATAAATCGAATAAGATTAACTATACTGGTGGCAAAAACAATGACTAAATAAACCGGGCTCGATATTCCCATCACCCACATGAAGTAACTAGACATGTCCATCTTCCACAGGATATAACTCGACATGTCCATCTCCCACATAATGTAGCTCGACATGTCCATCTCCCACATGATGTAGCTCGACATGTCCATCTCCCACATGATGTAGCTCTACATTTCCATCTCCCACATGATGTAGCTCGACATGTCCATCTCCCACATGATGTAGCTCTACATTTCCATCTCCCACATGATGTAGCTCGACATATCCATCTCCCACATGATGTAGCTCTACATTTCCATCTCCCACATGATGTAGCTCGACATGTCCATCTCCCACATGATGTAGCTCGACATGTCCATCTCCCACATGATGTAGCTCGACACTTTCATATTCCACATGGTGCGGCTCGATTTCAATCTTAATGCATAAGTCGTGAACTCACACATTCATGTTAATAAACTTGTTATATAGCGATGTATCTGATTAAAACGATATAAATTTTCGCCACTGGTACATTACACTAAGAAAGTCTTCTTAATTCCAACACCGGACAATTACCCGTGGTGATGACTAATTAGTCTGGTACTCAGCGTACTCTGCACATGTAATGTAATGGTAAGGGCGGGTAATCATGGCTAATGACTAACAACACTTCTTACTGAATAAATAATGAAATACAATATACACAATGTCAACCAATCTGCGTCAATGTTACAAATATTTTTCAGTTGAAGAGAAATTGCCTTGCACCTGACTTATTAGGCTAAAATGCAATACTATGAATCATGATAACTGAATTGAACAAAAGTACGTGACCAACGGCTAGTCATCTGCCAATACGTGGTGATCATTGCCACCTAATAATTTGCGTTATGTGTCAGAAAGGTCCAAATACGAATTTCAAAAATGGGTAATGTAGTGAATATGATATTTCGTTGTTGTTTACTAGAGACATGTAAGAGCGAACTCCTAACATCGGGGACTGTATTGTTACACAAATATGTCAAACGTTTATTTGAGACACATCTAACAATCTACTGAAATATCGTTGAGAAACGGCGTTAAACCCGATGAAACAAACACACATCAAACAATCTACGATGTATCAGGATTGAGAAAGTGATCCGTGTTGTACATAGACATTTAATTTCACGAGGATACTATACGATAAACAACGCGTTGATAATGCATTAAACCTTTAAATCAGAACAAAATATGTGTATATAACAATATACACCATTTTGTTTGAATACACTTATACTCACATTGATAACGATACTTGATACAATGCGCACGGTAATATATTTATTATCGCGCCAATAACTTGTCGTTGTTGATCAATTGTTATCTATTAAGGTGTATTTGACCCAATTAAGCGTAAACTGTTCGACCGGGCTTCACCCAATGTTGCTGCTACGTTGGCATAAGACGGCCAACTATAAACAATTGTAATGCGATACAGATTCAAATATCTTATCAATCTTTACGCGCGTACAACACTTGTAAAAAATACCGCTGTTAAGTTTGTATTTTTAATTTAAGTTATTATCAAATTATGTTCTCGACAAATATAGATGAAAACAATATAAGCGTGTTATTTGATAAAAATTATATTTAATATAAACCATTTGTTCATGGACACAATAAATAAAATAGCATAACTTCAAGTGCGTTTTCAACTTCGTCCAAAGTGTACTTAACCTAAATCAACTTGATATAAGTTAAATTTATAAGAACATGATGTAAGGTCGCTGTGGTGTAGTGGGGTTAGCATAACGGACCGGCAATCCGTAGACCCGGGTTCGAGTTTTTTTCTGGGTTTTATTAAAAAGTGATTGTTTCTGGTTTTTTTGGACAATAATGTGGGTTTTAAGCGAGTATTTTTGGTAATAAGTGAATTTAAAAATGGTTTATACCTAAAAACTAACTTTTGCTCACTTTAAACCCATAAAAAACAAGTTCTGGAGGCGTGTGTTAAAAAACCCACATTAACTAAGAAAAAAACACTACGTTGGTTAAAACTGTGTTTTTTGTAGGTTTTTTCTCTCTGGAAAACACATATTTTGCCTAGAAAAAACGGCTCGGTAAGCTTAAATACCTACGTTTAACCCATGCCAATACAACTGTGTTTAATATGGTTTAAGCCCAGTTTAAAACCGAGTTTTGCTCACTTATTTGGGAAGTGTAATACACTCATTGTCATGAAGCGCTCATATAACTTTTAAGATAAACGGAAATGGATGCGACACTCGCAAGCAGTACCATACGGACAAGGGTACCGTTTTATTAACATACTTACGCAACGATTTTCGTAAGTTTTTTGCGTACGTACAAATCGTGCGATCGGTCGCTGATCGCTACTACTAGTCGCACGATTACCTTAGATTGATCTTGCGATCGATCTTCTCCAATCGTTGGTGATCGCACGACCTCGCGCACCACCGATCGTACAATGACCTACCACTATTCTTAAGAGCATTCGGAGTAAGCGATCGCAAAGGGAAACAGTAAACAGGTATATGTACGCAAATCATGTTTGACTTGTCGGATGTGTCGTTTTCAAACAAATATAAAAACATGTTTTCGGCTAAATAAATATGTGAATTCACGCAAGGGAGACATATTGTTATTGTATTCGGCGTCCGTCCGTCCGACCTTCCGTCCGTCTGTCCGTCCGTCCGATAGCCCGCGATAGGCGAATATATATATATTAAAGGAAACAAGGGTCGTTTATAGTTCAAACAAATATTTTTATTTATTTATTAACGATGCAATCAGTATAGGAGAAAACGCGATCATGTTTAAATGATAAAGCATTTTGTATGAACGGTAAGTCGGTCACCACAAATCATAACTCTAGCCAAGTATTAGCTTTCATTACGAGGATTGGCAACCAATACATGTATTGGAACGAATACGGATCTTGATAACGATTAATTGATTTTTATTTAGTTTCGGTGTGACAAAAGATAACCTTGAAATCATGCACATTTGGTAATATGATATTATTTTTGCGCACACGGAAGACAAAAATAGAAAATCGCAATAACATTCCTCAGTGTATCTCGTCGTTATTAGTGTTTGGGAATGTGTGATTTGGTCATGTTTAATAATAATTGCTATACATGGTACATTACACCTTTGTTCTGTACAAAGACACATGCTCGAACAACAAGGTTACTTGACTATTGTCCTCAAACATATGAATAACCCATTTGTAAATAATATACTAGCATACTAGCAGCAATTATCAGATTTCGGTCCTCTTTCTATAAGTGTAATATCACAGTCCTTACTCTTAAAATTGATAAACAAACCGTCGAATTGTGTTCAGCAGATGATTGTTTGCTTCAAACGAATAAAGACAACGCTCCTTCAGTAACTGTAACGAGTTTAATTGTGTATCGTCTAATTTCGTGTTTTTCCCCTACTACCATGGATATACCATGGATGTTCTGTATATGATTTACTTGCATTTCTCTATTAAAGTATTAAAGGGAGGTTACTTGTTTAGTTTTCAAAACAATAACTGAAGATTTATCTACGCCCGGCAATCATGTAATAGACGTTGTAAACTGTATATATATTATTTTAATATTTTGTAACGCGATAGTTGGAGAAATCATAGCAGAGCGATAATATCCTCCATATATTCATATTCACTCATACAAGTGTTCCACAATTATTACAGCATTTGCATCGCTTACAGCACGCTGTTTTACGTTGCTCTCTAATAAAAGTGCAATGAGATTCTATTTTGCTATAAAGTACTCGATAACAAATCATTTTTACTCTTGCATTATCTTGATTTATAGTACTTGTCGTGTTGTTAATTCTGGACCTGTATTTGCATAGTATATGTGATACGATTCATATCTGTAGAGCCTTTCATCTTATGAAACTTCCTCTCAGAACATTCGATTATGTTGGATACACACATTTTAAACATGATGGGGTAATCGGACGTTGGACTTGTCCCTATACTATTGGTGACGTACGAACATACGATAAACATATCCGAAATCGATAATAATTGTGTAACAGGGTAGTATGTTTTTACAATTCAGGACACATTAAAACTGACACAATTCAGGACACATTAAAACTGACACAATTCAGGACACATTAAAACTGACACGAATTGGAAAGCTTGCATTAAGTTTTTAGATACAATTGATACAACACAAGTACATATACACAGATACTACTAGTTTATCTGATTACTACAATAAAAATTAACAACTATTACTTAGATTATTGATACGATTAGAAATTTGAAATTGTGTCATTCAAAGTTGTACGGAAAGAGAGAGAGAATAAGTTACTACAGGGAACGCCACATAAAACAAAACAATCCATAACACATAGGCATTTGAGGAGGTTAAAGGGTACATACGTTAGGAACAGATGTGCAAGAAATGGCCTGGTAGACCATTATGAATTACAAAAATTATCAACGAGGACAGACAGTGAGGGGGATTAATGGATGGAAAAGACTACAAGTCGAGACAGCTGGCAACAATCGTCCAAAACTGGGTGGAAAATAACATGAACACTATACAAAATGAAATAATTGCATAGCGGAAAGGGCAATATAACATACATTCAAAACAGAAACATAAATAATAACCACACAGCGAATATTACAGCCTTGGAACTGTCAGTAATAATACTGAGGCTTGAAATTGATTTAACAGCTAGCTAATCTCACACTTAATCGATATAATTATGGTCATTAGCGGATCTTCAGGAAACCATCTGTGCCAGCGGAATAGCAGGCTCCTAGACCTGCAACTAACACCCAACGTATGTTTTAACTTTTTCTTAATTGCCGTTGTCGCTTTTTACGGTGTGTTCCGGGTACCTGTACCCAAGCAAATCTCAACAATTACATGCAAATATATACCTTAACGTATCACCACTTCTCTCATTGTGTTTCTAACTTATGATGAGTGTCGGAATGTATGTACTAAATTTAAACGAACAGTGTTGCGATAATTGCAAAAAAGTGACATTGACTCAATAATTTTCCGACAAACCTCGTAATTCTCAAGCGATACAGTCGTGATTCAGCGGCTTTGATACATTGTAAATAAATCGCTTAATAAATACATGCACAGGAATCGTAAGAGTATACCATAAACATCAAATATGCTTTACATTTTGTGCTTTCCTTTAATTAGTGTATGGTGTCTGCCTGGTTTCTGTTAGTGTATTAGTGTATGGTGTATGCCTGGTTTCTGTTAGTGTATTAGTGTATGGTGTCTGCCTGGTTTCTGTATTAGTGTATGGTGTCTGTCTGGTTTCTGTTTGTGTATTAGTGGATGGTGTCTGCCTGGTTTCTGTTAGTGTACTAGTGTATGGTGTCTGCCTGGTTTCTGTTAGTGTACTAGTGTATGGTGTCTGTCTGGTTTCTGTTAGTGTACTAGTGTATGGTGTCTGCCTGGTTTCTGTTAGTGTACTAGTGTATGGTGTCTGCCTGGTTTCTGTATTAGTGTGTGGTGTCTGTCTGGTTTTTGTTTGTATGTGTATGCATGGTGTCTCCGAATTTCCTGTACACAATGGTTTTGAGGGCAATTCAATTTTTATTTCCTTACAAATTTTTAGAATCTCATTTATTTTAAACTGTCTATCAACATTCGCGATCTCCTCATCACTGTTAAGAATTATCACCGGCATAGTCTGTGTTGCCACAGACGCCATGTTTCTTACACTATATGCAATTTCTTGCAACAAGGTATCTCTTTGGTCTGGTGATATTGATCTTGTGTAAAGCGGTTGTCTGTTTGGTTCGGCAATTCTCCTTGTCTTTTCCATCCCACCCTCAAAAAGAACTTTGATTGTGCGTCCATTTGTGCCCTAAAATATAAAATGCACGCGTGTTGACATAGTAATGGCTCTCTCACAAAATTGTAAATAAAACAAATATAATATTATGACTACTCCATACTTTGTTGCTCGGATGGTAAAGTGATGTTTTAACAAAGACGAGAATTTTATGCTATGAAATCATTACGACCAGGTCTCCCTCCCACGTCCCCTGGATTTAATATTGTAGACCCTGTCATATATTTGGTGTCTTTTATACCTAACACTATATTCATGCTTGATGCACACTAAAAGGATGCGCTAAGTCTTAAAGAGAACTTATCATAACATTCAACTTGTGAACAGTCAGACACGAAAACGCGGAACTGTAACGCTGGCGGTACTGTAATGTGATATATTTACTATTTGAATGCAATTACTGAGGAAAATACAGTTCACCTATTGATTATATAGACCTAATATACCTAAAGTATATGCAAAATTGTCCACTTTGTATGCAGTTCATTGGTATATTTGATTTATTTTTGAATATATTGAACTAAAATGTACATGCAATAAGTTATATTCACTGCCTTGAATGCAATTAGTGAGGAAAATAGAGTTTACCTGTTGATTATATTGACATAATATACCTGAAGAAGATGCAAAATGTTCCAATTTGAATGCAGTTCATTGGTATATTTCAGTTTATTTTAGAATATATTGAACTAAAATTCATATGTAATAAGTTATATTCACTGTTTTGAATGCAATTAGTGAGGAAAATAGAGTTCACCTATTGATAGACCTAATATACCTAAAGAATATGCACAATTTTCCACTTTGAATGCAATGTATGTGTATATTTGAGTTCATTTTTGCATATATAGACCTAAAATTCATACATAATTTAATATATTTACTATTTGAATGCAATTACTAAGGAAAGTAGAGTTCACCTATTGATTATATAGACCTAATATACCTAAAGAATATGCACAATTTCCACTTTAAATGCAATGTATGGGTATATTTGAGTTCATTTTTGCATATATTGACCTAAATTTCATATATAATGCGCTCTATTTACTATTTGAATGCAATAACTGAGGAAAGTACAGTTCACATGTTGATTGTATGGGCCTAAAATACGTAAAGAATATGCACAATTTTCCACTTTAAATGCAATGTATGTGTATATTTGAGTTTATTTTTGCATATATTGACCTCAAATTCATATATAATTTGTTATAGTTCCTATTTTGAATGCAATTAGTGAGGAAAATGATGTTGACATGTTGATTGTATGGACCTAATATACCTAAAGAACATGCACAATTGTCCACTTTGAATGCACTTTATGGGTGTATTTGAGTTCATTGTTGAATATATGGAACTAAAATTCAAATGTAATATGTTATATTCACTGTTTTAAATGCAATTAGTGAGGAAAATATAGTTTACCTGTTGATTATATTGACCTAATATACCTAAAGAATATGCAAAAAGTTACATTTGTATCTGCGCATGGTGGACGGAGCTCCGAAAAACACGCCGAATTTTAAACATTTAACCGTTTCTCACTCGTTGGAAATAAAGAAAATACCCTCACTCGTTGGAAATAAACACTTTGACCATATTATCCGGCTGTATTACGGTATTTGCGGGGCCGAATTGTCGGTCCTAATTATTGTAATGAAAGGCGAAGTGTATATTAGAACCTACCTCTAGTTCAGTTTAAATACTTTGAGGTGCAGTGAATATAACTTCGTTACATTTTTAGACAACCCTTCATTTAAGCATCTTATGATTTATACTATGCAATACAGAAGGTTAAAAGTGAACAAAAAGAAGAACCATATAACCTTACAGCTTCAAGCATGCTAAGGTTTGCTAGAAGAGTTATTAATTAACTTTAAAGATATGAGATGGGTTTGAAAAAAAGCAATCTGACACAAAATTAGATAGTTACACCATAATTCAAGTATTAAATGATTCTGTATAGAATGTTGTAATCATATTAGTATTTAAATTTCATTAATTAATAAGAATTTCAGATATCTAGGCTATATGATCAGATTACTTGAATAATTTGAAGGCTGTAATTACAGTGTCTCATTCGAAATATTGTTATGCTCTGGTCCCCAAATATACAACATGACATATCAGTCAAATTCATATATATAATCTTATATTTACTGTTTTGAATGCAATTAGTGGGGAAAATATAGTTCAACTTTTGATTATATTGACTTAATATACCTAAAGAGTATGCATTAATTCCCACTTTCAATGCATTTTATTGGTATATTTGAGTTCATTTAGGAATATATTGAACTAAAATTCAAATATAATGTGTTACATGTACTATTTTGAATGCAATTACTGATAAAAATAGAGTTCACATGTTGATTGTATAGACCTAATATACCTAAAGAATATGGACAATTTTACACTTTGAATGCAATGTATGTGTATATTTGAGTTCATTTTTGCATATATTAATCTCAAATTCATATATAATGTGTTATATTTCCTATTTTAAATGCAATTAGTGAGGAAAATACAGTTCAAATGTTGATTGTATGGACCTAATGTACCTAAATAATATGCACAATTTTCCACTTTGAATGCACTTTATGGGTGTATTAGAGTTCATGTTTGCATATATTGAACTAAAATTCATATGTAATAAGTTATATTGACTGTTTTGAATGCAATTAGTGAGGAAAATAGAGTTCACCTATTGATTATATAGACCTAATATACCTAAAGAATATGGACAATTTTCCACTTTGAATGCATTGTATGTGTATATTTTAGTTTATTTTTGCATATATTAATCTCAAGTTCATATATAATGCGCTCTATTTACTATTTGAATGCAATAACTGAGGAAAGTACAGTTCACATGTTGATTATATAGACCTATATACCTAAAGAATATGAACAATTTTCCACTTTGAATGAAATGTATGTGTATATTTGAGTTCATTTTTGCATATATTGACCTAAAATTCATATACATTGTATTATAATTACTATTTTGAATGCAATTACTTAGGAAAATACAGTTCATATGTTGATGGTATGGACCTATTATACCTAAAGAATATGCACAATTTTCCACTTTGAATGCACTTTATGTGTGTATTAGAGTTCATGTTTGAATATATTGAACTAAAATTCAAATGTAATAAGTTATATTCACTGTTTTGAATGCAATTAGTGAGGAAAATAGAGTTCACCTATTGAGTATATAGACCTAATATACCTAAAGAATATGCACAATTTGTCAACATTGAATGCAATATATGTGTATATTTGAGTTCATGTTTGCATATATTGACCTAAAATTCATACATATTGTGATATATTTACTATTTGAATGCAATTACTGAGGAAAATACAGTTCACCTATTGATTATATAGACCTAATATACCTAAACTATATGCAAAATTGTCCACTTTGTATGCAGTTCATTGGTATATTTGATTTATTTTTGAATATATTGAACTAAAATGTACATGCAATAAGTTATATTCACTGCTTTGAATGCAATTAGTGAGGAAAATAGAGTTTACCTGTTGATTATATTGACATAATATACCTAAAGAAGATGCAAAATGTTCCATTTTGATTGCAGTTCATTGGTATATTTCAGTTTATTTTAGAATATATTGAACTAAAATTCACCTATTGATTATATTGACCTAATATACCTAAAGTATATACAAAATTGTCCACTTTGTATGCAGTTCATTGGTATATTTGATTTATTTTGAATATATTGAACTAAAATGTACATGCAATAAGTTATATTCAATGCTTTGAATGCAATTAGTGAGGAAAATAGAGTTCACCTATTGATTATATAGACCTAATATACCTAAAGAATATGCACAATTTTCCACATTAAATGCAATCTATGTGTATATTTGAGTTCATTTTTGCCTAATTGTCCTAAAATTCATACATAATGTGATATATTTACTATTTGAATGCAATTGCTGAGGAAAATACAGTTCACCTATTGATTATATAGACCTAATATACCTAAAGAATATGCAAAATTGTCCACTTTGTATGCAGTTCATTGGTATATTTGAGTTTATTTTTGAATATATTGAACTAAAATGTATTTGCAATAAGCTATATTCACTGCTTTGAATGCAATTAGTGAGGAAAATAGAGTTTACCTGTTGATTATATTGACATAATATACCTGAAGAAGATGCAAAATGTTCCAATTTGAATGCAGTTCATTGGTATATTTCAGTTTATTTTAGAATATATTGAACTAAAATTCATATGTAATAAGTTATATTCACTGTTTTGAATGCAATTAGTGAGGAAAATAGAGTTCACCTATTGATAGACCTAATATACCTAAAGAATATGCACAATTTTCCACTTTGAATGCAATGTATGTGTATATTTGAGTTCATTCTTGCATATATAGACCTAAAATTCATAATTAATTTAATATATTTACTATTTGAATGCAATTACTAAGGAAAGTACAGTTCACCTATTGATTATATAGACCTAATATACCAAAAGAATATGCACAATTTCCACTTTAAATGCAATGTATGGGTATATTTGAGTTCATTTTTGCATATATTGACCTAAATTTCATATATAATGCGCTCTATTTACTATTTGAATGCAATAACTGAGGAAAGTACAGTTCACATGTTGATTGTATGGGCCTAAAATACTTAAAGAATATGCACAATTTTCCACTTTAAATGCAATGTATGTGTATATTTGAGTTTATTTTTGCATATATTGACCTAAAATTCATATATAATGTGTTATAGTTCCTATTTTGAATGCAATTAGTGAGGAAAATGCTGTTGACATGTTGATTGTATGGACCTAATATACCTAAAGAACATGCACTATTGTCCACTTTGAATGCAATTTATGGGTGTATTTGAGTTCATTTTTGAATATATGGAACTAAAATTCAAATGTAATATGTTATATTCACTGTTATAAATGCAATTTGTGAGGAAAATATAGTTTACCTGTTGATTATATTGACCTAATATACCTAAAGAATATGCAAAAAGTTACATTTGTATCTGCGCATGGTGGACGGAGCTCCGAAAAACACGCCGAATTTTAAACATTTAACCGGTTCTCACTCGTTGGAAATAAAGAAAATACCCTCACTCGTTGGAAATAAACACTTTGACCATATTATCCGGCTGTATTACGGTATTTGCGGGGCCGAATTGTCGGTCCTAATTATTGTAATGCAAGGCGAAGTGTATATTAGAACCTACCTCTAGTTCAGTTTAAATACTTTGAGGTGCAGTGAATATAAATTCGTTACATTTTTAGACAACCCTTCATTTAAGCATCTTATGATTTATACTATGCAATACAGAAGGTTAAAAGTGAACAAAAAGAAGAACCATATAACCTTACAGCTTCAAGCATGCTAAGGTTTGCTAGAAGAGTTATTAATTAACTTTAAAGATATGAGATGGGTTTGAAAAAAAGCAATCTGACACAAAATTAGATAGTTACACCATAATTCAAGTATTAAATGATTCTGTATAGAATGTTGTAATCATATTAGTATTTAAATTTCATTAATTAATAAGAATTTCAGATATCTAGGCTATATGATCAGATTACTTGAATAATTTGAAGGCTGTAATTACAGTGTCTCATTCGAAATATTGTTATGCTCTGGTCCCCAAATATACAACATGACATATCAGTCAAATTCATATATACAATCTTATATCTACTGTTTTGAATGCAATTAGTGAGGAAAATATAGTTCAACTTTTGAATATATTGACTTAATATACCTAAAGAGTATGCATTAATTCCCACTTTCAATGCATTGTATTGGTATATTTGAGTTCATTTAGGAATATATTGAACTAAAATTCAAATATAATGTGTTATATGTACTATTTTGAATGCAATTACTGATAAAAATAGAGTTCACATGTTGATTGTATAGACCTAATATACCTAAAGAATATGGACAATTTTACACTTTGAATGCAATGTATGTGTATATTTGAGTTCATTTTTGCATATATTGACCTAAATTTCATATATATTATGCTATATTTACTATTTGAATACAATAACTGAGAAAAATACAGTTCACATGTTGATTGTATGGACCTAATATACCTAAAGAATATGCACCATTTTCCAAATTGAATGCAATTTATGGATGTATAGACTTCATCTTTGAATATATTGAACTAAAATTCAAATGTAATAAGTTATATTGACTGTTTTGAATGCAATTAGTGAGGAAAATATAGTTCACCTATTGATTATATAGACCTAATATACCTAAAGAATATGGACACTTTTCCACTTTGAATGCATTGTATGTGTATATTTTAGTTTATTTTTGCATATATTAATCTCAAATTCATATATAATGTGTTATATTTCCTATTTTAAATGCAATTAGTGAGGAAAATACAGTTCACATGTTGATTGTATGGACCTAATATACCTCAAGAATATGCACCATTTTCCAAATTGAATGCAATTTATGGATGTATAGACTTCAACTTTGAATTTATTGAACTAAAATTCATATGTAATAAGTTATATTCACTGTTTTGAATGCAATTAGTGAGGAAAATAGAGTTCACCTATTGATTATATAGACCTAATATACCTAAAGAATATGCACAATTTGTCCACATTGAATGCAAAATATGTGTATATTTGAGTTCATTTTTGCCTATATTGACCTTAAATTCATACATAATGTGATATATTTACTATTTGAATGTAATTACTGAGGAAAATAAAGTTCACCTATTGATTATATAGACCTAATATACCTAAAGAATATGCAAAGTTGTCCATTGTGTATGCAGTTCATTGGTATATTTGATTTATTTTGAATATATTGAACTAAAATGTACATGCAATAAGTTATATTCACTGCTTTGAATGCAATTAGTGAGGAAAATAGAGCTTACCTGTTGATTATATAGACCTAATATACCTAAAGAATATGCACAATTTTCCACATTAAATGCAATGTATGTGTATATTTGAGTTCATTTTTGCCTATATTGACCTTAAATTCATACATAATGTGATATATTTACTATTTGAATGCAATTACTGAGGAAAATAAAGTTCACCTATTGATTATATAGACCTAATATACCTAAAAGAATATGCAAAATTGTCCACTTTGTATGCAGTTCATTGGTATATTTGAGTTTATTTTTGAATATTTTGAACTAAAATATATATGCAATAAGTTATATTCACTGCCTTGAATGCAATTAGTGAGGAAAATAGAGTTTATCTGTTGATTATATTGACATAATATACCTGAAGAAGATGCAAAATGTTCCAATTTGAATGCAGTTCATTGGTATATTTCAGTTTATTTTAGAATATATTGAACTAAAATGCATATGTAATAAGTTATAGTCACTGTTCTGAATGCAATTAGTGAGGAAAATAGAGTTCACCTATTGATAGACCTAATATACCTAAAGAATATGCACAATTTTCCACTTTGAATGCAATGTATGTGTATATTTGAGTTCATTTTTGCATATATAGACCTAAAATTCATACATAATTTAATATATTTACTATTTGAATGCAATTACTAAGGAAAGTACAGTTCACCTATTGATTATATAGACCTAATATACCTAAAGAATATGCACAATTTCCACTTTAAATGCAATGTATGGGTATATTTGAGTTCATTTTTGCATATATTGACCTAAATTTCATATATAATGCGCTCTATTTACTATTTGAATGCAATAACTGAGGAAAATACAGTTCACATGTTGATTGTATGGGCCTAAAATACTTAAAGAATATGCAAAATTTTCAACTTTAAATGCAATGTATTTGTATATTTGAGTTTATTTTTGCATATATTGACCTCAAATTCATATATACTGTGTTATATTTCCTATTTTGAATGCAATTCTTGAGGAAAATACTGTTCACCTATTTATTATATAGACCTAATATACCTAAAGTATATGCAAAATTGTCCACTTTGTATGCAGTTCATTGGTATATTTGATTTATTTTTGAATATATTGAACTAAAATGTACATGCAATAAGTTATATTCACTGCTCTGAATGCAATTAGTGAGGAAAATAGAGCTTACCTGTTGATTATATAGACCTAATATACCTAAAGAATATGCACAATTTTCCACATTAAATGCAATGTATGTGTATATTTGAGTTCATTTTTGCCTATATTGACCTTAAATTCATACATAATGTGATATATTTACTATTTGAATGTAATTACTGAGGAAAATAAAGTTCACCTATTGATTATATAGACCTAATATACCTAAAGAATATGCAAAATTGTCCACTTTGTATGCAGTTCATTGGTATATTTGATTTATTTTGAATATATTGAACTAAAATGTACATGCAATAAGTTATATTCACTGCTTTGAATGCAATTAGTGAGGAAAATAGAGTTCACCTATTGATTATATAGACCTAATATACCTAAAGAATATGCACAATTTGTCCACATTGAATGCAATATATGTGTATATTTGAGTTCACTTTTGCATATATTGACCTAAAATTCATACATATTGTGATATATTTACTATTTGAATGCAATTACTGAGGACAATACAGTTCACCTATTGATTATATAGACCTAATATACCTAAAGTATATGCAAAATTGTCCACTTTGTATGCAGTTCATTGGTATATTTGATTTATTTTTGAATATATTGAACTAAAATGTACATGCAATAACTTGTATTCACTGCTTTGAATGCAATTAGTGAGGATAATAGATCTTACCTGTTGATTATATAGACCTAATATACCTAAAGAATATGCACAATTTTCCACATTAAATGCAATGTATGTGTATATTTGAGTTCATTTTTGCCTATATTGACCTAAAATTCATACATAATGTGATATATTTACTATTTGAATGCAATTAGTGAGGAAAATAAAGTTCACCTATTGATTATATAGACCTAATATACCTAAAGAATATGCAAAATTGTCCACTTTGTATGCAGTTCATTGGTATATTTGAGTTTATTTTTGAATATTTTGAACTAAAATATATATGTAATAAGTTATATTCACTGCTTTGAATGCAATTAGTGAGGAAAATAGAGTTTATCTGTTGATTATATTGACATAATATACCTGAAGAAGATGCATAATGTTCCAATTTGAATGCAGTTCATTGGTATTTTTCAGTTTATTTTAGAATATATTGAACAAAAATTCATATGTAATAAGTTATAGTCACTGTTTTGAATGCAATTAGTGAGGAAAATAGAGTTCACCTATTGATAGACCTAATATACCTAAAGAATATGCACAATTTTCCACTTTGAATGCAATGTATGTGTATATTTGAGTTCATTTTTGCATATATAGACCTAAAATTCATACATAATTTAATATATTTACTATTGGAATGCAATTACTAAGGAAAGTACAGTTCACCTATTGATTATATAGACCTAATATACTTAAAGAATATGCACAATTTTCCACTTTAAATGCAATGTATGTGTATATTTGAGTTTATTTTTGCATATATTGACCTCAAATTCATATATACTGTGTTATATTTCCTATTTTGAATGCAATTAGTGAGGAAAATGCTGTTGACATGTTGATTGTATGGACCTAACATACCTAAAGAACATGCACAATTGTCCACTTTGAAAGCACTTTATGGGTGTATTTGAGTTCATTTTTGAATATATGGAACTAAAATTCAAATGTAATATGTTATATTCACTGTTTTAAATGCAATTAGTGAGGAAAATATAGTTTACCTGTTGATTATATTGACCTAATATACCTAAAGAATATGCAAAAAGTTACATTTGTATCTGCGCATGGTGGACGGAGCTCCGAAAAACACGCCGAATTTTAAACATTTAACCGGTTCTCACTCGTTGGAAATAAAGAAAATACCCTCACTCGTTGGAAATAAACACTTTGACCATATTATCCGGCTGTATTACGGTATTTGCGGGGCCGAATTGTCGGTCCTAATTATTGTAATGCAAGGCGAAGTGTATATTAGAACCTACCTCTAGTTCAGTTTATATACTTTGAGGTGCAGTGAATATAAATTCGTTACATTTTTAGACAACCCTTCATTTAAGCATCTTATGATTTATACTATGCAATACAGAAGGTTAAAAGTGAACAAAAAGAAGAACCATATAACCTTACAGCTTCAAGCATGCTAAGGTTTGCTAGAAGAGTTATTAATTAACTTTAAAGATATGAGATGGGTTTGAAAAAAAGCAATCTGACACAAAATTAGATAGTTACACCATAATTCAAGTATTAAATGATTCTGTATAGAATGTTGTAATCATATTAGTATTTACATTTCATTAATTAATAAGAATTTCAGATATCTAGGCTATATGATCAGATTACTTGAATAATTTGAAGGCTGTAATTACAGTGTCTCATTCGAAATATTGTTATGCTCTGGTCCCCAAATATACAACATGACATATCAGTCAAATTCATATATACAATCTTATATTTACTGTTTTGAATGCAATTAGTGAGGAAAATATAGTTCAACTTTTGAATATATTGACTTAATATACCTAAAGAGTATGCATTAATTCCCACTTTCAATGCATTTTATTGGTATATTTGAGTTCATTTAGGAATATTGAACTAAAATTCAAATATAATGTGTTATATGTACTATTTTGAATGCAATTACTGATAAAAATAGAGTTCACATGTTGATTGTATAGACCTAATATACCTAAAGAATATGGACAATTTTACACTATGAATGCAATGTATGTGTATATTTGAGTTCATTTTTGCATATATTGACCTAAATTTCATATATATTGTGCTATATTTACTATTTGAATACAATAACTGAGAAAAATACAGTTCACATGTTGATTGTATGGACCTAATATACCTAAAGAATATGCACAATTTTCCACTTTGAATGCACTTTATGGATGTATTTGAGTTCATTTTTGAATATATTGAACTAAAATGTATATGTAATAAGTTGTATTCACTGCTTTGAATGCAATTTGTGAGGAAAATAGAGTTCATCTATTGATTATATAGACCTATATACCTAAAGAATATGAACAATTTTCCACTTTGAATGAAATGTTTGTGTATATTTGAGTTCATTTTTGCATATATTGACCTAAAATTCATATACATTGTATTATAATTACTATTTTGAATGCAATTACTCAGGAAAATACAGTTCATATGTTGATGGTATGGACCTATTATACCTAAAGAATATGCACAATTTTCCACTTTGAATGCACTTTATGTGTGTATTAGAGTTCATGTTTGAATATATTGAACTAAAATTCATATGTAATAAGTTATATTCACTGTTTTGAATGCAATTAGTGAGGAAAATAGAGTTCACCTATTGATTATATAGACCTAATATACCTAAAGAATATGCACAATTTGTCCACATTGAATGCAGTTCATTGGTATATTTGAGTTTATTTTTGAATATATTCAACTAAAATGAATATGCAATAAGTTATATTCACTGCTTTGAATGCAATTAGTGAGGAAAATAGAGTTTACATATGTACCTGTTGATTATATAAACCTAATATACCTAAGAAATATGCACAATTTGTCCACATTGAATGCAATATATGTGTATATTTGAGTTCATTTTTGCATATATTGACCTAAAATTCATACATATTGTGATATATTTACTATTTGAATGCAATTGCTGAGGAAAATACAGTTCACCTATTGATTATATAGACCTAATATACCTAAAGTATATGCAAAATTGTCCACTTTGTATGCTGTTCATTGGTATATTTGATTTATTTTGAATATATTGAACTAAAATGTACATGCAATAAGTTATATTCACTGCTTTGAATGCAATTAGTGAGGAAAATAGAGTTCACCTATTGATTATATAGACCTAATATACCTAAAGAATATGCACAATTTTCCACATTAAATGCAATCTATGTGTATATTTGAGTTCATTTTTGCCTAATTGACCTAAAATTCATACATAATGTGATATATTTACTATTTGAATGCAATTACTGAGGAAAATAAAGTTCACCTATTGATTATATAGACCTAATATACCTAAAGAATATGCAAAATTGTTCACTTTGTATGCAGTTCATTGGTATATTTGAGTTTATTTTTGAATATATTGAACTAAAATGTATATGCAATAAGCTATATTCACTGCTTTGAATGCAATTAGTGAGGAAAATAGAGTTTACCTGTTGATTATATTGACATAATATACCTAAAGAATATGCACAATTTGTCCACATTGAATGCAATATATGTGTATATTTGAGTTCATTTTTGCCTATATTGACCTAAAATTCATACATATTGTGATATATTTACTATTTGAATGCAATTACTGAGGAAAATACAGTTCACCTATTGATTATATAGACCTAATATACCTAAAGAATATGCAAAATTGTCCACTTTGTAAGCAGTTCATTGGTATATTTGAGTTTATTTTTGAATATATTGAACTAAAATGTATATGCAATAAGTTATATTCACTGCTTTGAATGCAATTAGTGACGAAAATAGAGTTTACCTGTTGATTATATTGACATAATAAACCTAAAGAATATGCACAATTTGTCCACATTGAATGCAATATATGTGTATATTTGAGTTCATTTTTGCATATATTGACCTAAAATTCATACATATTGTGATATATTTACTATTTGAATGCAATTACTGGGGAAAATACTGTTCACCTATTGATTATATAGACCTAATATACCTAAAGTATATGCAAAATTGTCCACTTTGTATGCAGTTCATTGGTATATTTGATTTATTTTTGAATATATTGAACTAAAATGTACATGAAATAAGTTATATTCACTGCTTTGAATGCAATTAGTGAGGAAAATAGAGCTTACCTGTTGATTATATAGACCTAATATACCTAAAGAATATGCACAATTTTCCACATTAAATGCAATGTATGTGTATATTTGAGTTCATTTTTGCCTATATTGACCTAAAATTCATACATAATGTGATATATTTACTATTTGAATGCAATTACTGAGGAAAATAAAGTTCACCTATTGATTATATAGACCTAATATACCTAAAGAATATGCAAAATTGTCCACTTTGTATGCAGTTCATTGGTATATTTGAGTTTATTTTTGAATATTTTGAACTAAAATATATATGTAATAAGTTATATTCACTGCCTTGAATGCAATTAGTGAGGAAAATAGAGTTTATCTGTTGATTATATTGACATAATATACCTAAAGAATATGCACAATTTTCCACATTAAATGCAATGTATGTGTATATTTGAGTTCATTTTTGCCAATATTGACCTAAAATTCATACATATTGTGATATATTTACTATTTGAATGCAATTACTGAGGAAAATACAGTTCACCTATTGATTATATAGACCTAATATACCTAAAGTATATGCAAAATTGTCCACTTTGTATGCAGTTCATTGGTATATTTGATTTATTTTTGAATATATTGAACTAAAATGTACATGCAATAAGTTATATTCACTGTTTTGAATGCAATTAGTGAGGAAAATAGAGCTTACCTGTTGATTATATAGACCCTAATATACCTAAAGAATATGCACAATTTTCCACTTTGAATGCAATGTATGTGTATATTTTAGTTTATTTTTGCATATATTAATCTCAAGTTCATATATAATGTGTTATATTTCCTATTTTGAATGCAATTAGTGAGGAAAATACAGTTCACATGTTGATTGTATGGACCTTATATACCTAAAGAATATGCACAATGTTCCACTTTGAATGCATTTTATGGATGTATTTGAGTTCATTTTTGAATATATTGAACTAAAATGTATATGTAATAAGTTGTATTCACTGCTTTGAATGCAATTTGTGAGGAAAATATAGTTCATCTATTGATTATATAGACCTATATACCTAAAGAATATGAACAATTTTCCACTTTGAATGAAATGTATGTGTATATTTGAGTTCATGTTTGCATATATTGAACTAAATTTCATATGTAATAAGTTATATTCACTGTTTTGAATGCAATTAGTGAGGAAAATAGAGTTCACCTATTGATTATATAGACCTAATATACCTAAAGAATATGGACAATTTTCCACTTTGAATGCATTGTATGTGTACATTTTAGTTTATTTTTGCATATATTAATCTCAAGTTCATATATAATGTGTTATATTTCCTATTTTGAATGCAATTAGTGAGGAAAATACAGTTCACATGTTGATTGTATGGACCTTATATACCTAAAGAATATGCACAATGTTCCACTTTGAATGCCATTTATGGATGTATTTGAGTTCATTTTTGAATATATTGAACTAAAATGTATATGTAATAAGTTGTATTCACTGCTTTGAATGCAATTTGTGAGGAAAATAGAGTTCATCTGTTGATTATATAGACCTATATACCTAAAGAATATGAACAATTTTCCACTTTGAATGAAATGTATGTGTATATTTGAGTTCATTTTTGCATATATTGATCTCAAATTCATATACATTGTATTATAATTACTATTTTGAATGCAATTACTTAGGAAAATACAGTTCATATGTTGATGGTATGGACCTATTATACCTAAAGAATATGCACAATTTTCCACTTTGAATGCACTTTATGTGTGTATTAGAGTTCATGTTTGAATATATTGAACTAAAATTCATATGTAATAAGTTATATTCACTGTTTTGAATGCAATTAGTGAGGAAAATAGAGTTCACCTATTGATTATATAGACCTAATATACCTAAAGAATATGCACAATTTGTCCACATTGAATGCAGTTCATTGGTATATTTGAGTTCATTTTTGAATATATTCAACTAAAATGAATATGCAATAAGTTATATTCACTGCTTTGAATGCAATTAGTGAGGAAAATAGAGTTTACATATGTACCTGTTGATTATATAGACCTAATATACCTAAAAAATATGCACAATTTGTCCACATTGAATGCAATATATGTGTATATTTGAGTTCATTTTTGCATATATTGACCTAAAATTCATACATATTGTGATATATTTACTATTTGAATGCACTTACTGAGGAAAAAACTGTTCACCTATTGATTATATAGACCTAATATACCTAAAGTATATGCAAAATTGTCCACTTTGTATGCAGTTCATTGGTATATTTGATTTATTTTTGAATATATTGAACTAAAATGTACATGCAATAAGTTATATTCACTGCTTTGAATGCAATTAGTGAGGAAAATAGAGCTTACCTGTTGATTATATAGACCTAATATACCTAAAGAATATGCACAATTTTCCACATTAAATGCAATGTATGTGTATATTTGAGTTCATTTTTGCCTATATTGACCTAAAATTCATACATAATGTGATATATTTACTATTTGAATGCAATTACTGAGGAAAATACAGTTCACCTATTGATTATATAGACCTAATATACCTAAAGAATATGCAAAATTGTCCACTTTGTAAGCAGTTCATTGGTATATTTGAGTTTATTTTTGAATATATTGAACTAAAATGTATATGCAATAAGTTATATTCAATGCTTTGAATGCAATTAGTGAGGAAAATAGAGTTTACCTGTTGATTATATTGACATAATAAACCTAAAGAATATGCACAATTTGTCCACATTGAATGCAATATATGTGTATATTTGAGTTCATTTTTGCATATATTGACCTAAAATTCATACATAATGTGATATATTTACTATTTGAATGCAATTACTGAGGAAAATAAAGTTCACCTATTGATTATATAGACCTAATATACCTAAAGAATATGCACCATTTTCCAATTTGAATGCAATTTATAGATGTATAGACTTCATGTTTGCATATATTGAACTAAATTTCATATGTAATAAGTTATATTCACTGTTTTGAATGCAATTAGTGAGGAAAATAGAGTTCACCTATTGATTATATAGACCTAATATACCTAAAGAATATGGACAATTTTCCACTTTGAATGCATTGTATGTGTACATTTTAGTTTATTTTTGCATATATTAATCTCAAGTTCATATATAATGTGTTATATTTCCTATTTTGAATGCAATTAGTGAGGAAAATACAGTTCACATGTTGATTGTATGGACCTTATATACCTAAAGAATATGCACAATGTTCCACTTTGAATGCCATTTATGGATGTATTTGAGTTCATTTTTGAATATATTGAACTAAAATGTATATGTAATAAGTTGTATTCACTGCTTTGAATGCAATTTGTGAGGAAAATAGAGTTCATCTGTTGATTATATAGACCTATATACCTAAAGAATATGAACAATTTTCCACTTTGAATGAAATGTATGTGTATATTTGAGTTCATTTTTGCATATATTGATCTCAAATTCATATACATTGTATTATAATTACTATTTTGAATGCAATTACTTAGGAAAATACAGTTCATATGTTGATGGTATGGACCTATTATACCTAAAGAATATGCACAATTTTCCACTTTGAATGCACTTTATGTGTGTATTAGAGTTCATGTTTGAATATATTGAACTAAAATTCATATGTAATAAGTTATATTCACTGTTTTGAATGCAATTGGTGAGGAAAATAGAGTTCACCTATTGATTATATAGACCTAATATACCTAAAGAATATGCACAATTTGTACACATTGAATGCAGTTCATTGGTATATTTGAGTTTATTTTTGAATATATTCAACTAAAATGAATATGCAATAAGTTATATTCACTGCTTTGAATGCAATTAGTGAGGAAAATAGAGTTTACATATGTACCTGTTGATTATATAGACCTAATATACCTAAAAAATATGCACAATTTGTCCACATTGAATGCAATATATGTGTATATTTGAGTTCATTTTTGCATATATTGACCTAAAATTCATACATATTGTGATATATTTACTATTTGAATGCACTTACTGAGGAAAATACTGTTCACCTATTGATTATATAGACCTAATATACCTAAAGTATATGCAAAATTGTCCACTTTGTATGCAGTTCATTGGTATATTTGATTTATTTTTGAATATATTGAACTAAAATGTACATGCAATAAGTTATATTCACTGCTTTGAATGCAATTAGTGAGGAAAATAGAGCTTACCTGTTGATTATATAGACCTAATATACCTAAAGAATATGCACAATTTTCCACATTAAATGCAATGTATGTGTATATTTGAGTTCATTTTTGACTATATTGACCTAAAATTCATACATAATGTGATATATTTACGATTTGAATGCAATTACTGAGGAAAATACAGTTCACCTATTGATTATATAGACCTAATATACCTAAAGAATATGCAAAATTGTCCACTTTGTATGCAGTTCATTGGTATATTTGAGTTTATTTTTGAATATATTGAACTAAAATGTATATGCAATAAGTTATATTCACTGCTTTGAATGCAATTAGTGAGGAAAATAGAGTTTACCTGTTGATTATATTGACATAATATACCTAAAGAATATGCACAATTTGTCCACATTGAATGCAATATAAGTGTATATTTGAGTTCATTTTTGCATATATTGACCTAAAATTCATACATATTGTGATATATTTACTATTTGAATGCAATTACTGAGGAAAATACTGTTCACCTATTGATTACATAGACCTAATATACCTAAAGTATATGCAAAATTGTCCACTTTGTATGCAGTTCATTGGTATATTTGATTTATTTTTGAATATATTGAACTAAAATGTACATGAAATAAGTTATATTCACTGCTTTGAATGCAATTAGTGAGGAAAATAGAGCTTACCTGTTGATTATATAGACCTAATATACCTAAAGAATATGCACAATTTTCCACATTAAATGCAATGTATGTGTATATTTGAGTTCATTTTTGCCTATATTGACCTAAAATTCATACATAATGTGATATATTTACTATTTGAATGCAATTACTGAGGAAAATAAAGTTCACCTATTGATTATATAGACCTAATATACCTAAAGAATATGCAAAATTGTCCACTTTGTATGCAGTTCATTGGTATATTTGAGTTTATTTTTGAATATTTTGAACTAAAATATATATGTAATAAGTTATATTCACTGCCTTGAATGCAATTAGTGAGGAAAATAGAGTTTATCTGTTGATTATATTGACATAATATACCTAAAGAATATGCACAATTTTCCACATTAAATGCAATGTATGTGTATATTTGAGTTCATTTTTGCCAATATTGACCTAAAATTCATACATATTGTGATATATTTACTATTTGAATGCAATTACTGAGGAAAATACAGTTCACCTATTGATTATATAGACCTAATATACCTAAAGTATATGCAAAATTGTCCACTTTGTATGCAGTTCATTGGTATATTTGATTTATTTTTGAATATATTGAACTAAAATGTACATGCAATAAGTTATATTCACTGCTTTGAATGCAATTAGTGAGGAAAATAGAGCTTACCTGTTGATTATATAGACCTAATATACCTAAAGAATATGCACAATTTTCCACATTAAATGCAATGTATGTGTATATTTGAGTTCATTTTTGCCTATATTGACCTAAAATTCATACATAATGTGATATATTTACTATTTGAATGCAATTACTGAGGAAAATACAGTTCACCTATTGATTATATAGACCTAATATACCTAAAGAATATGCAAAATTGTCCACTTTGTAAGCAGTTCATTGGTATATTTGAGTTTATTTTTGAATATATTGAACTAAAATGTATATGCAATAAGTTATATTCAATGCTTTGAATGCAATTAGTGAGGAAAATAGAGTTTACCTGTTGATTATATTGACATAATAAACCTAAAGAATATGCACAATTTGTCCACATTGAATGCAATATATGTGTATATTTGAGTTCATTTTTGCATATATTGACCTAAAATTCATACATATTGTGATATATTTACTATTTGAATGCAATTACTGAGGAAAATACTGTTCACCTATTGATTATATAGACCTAATATACCTAAAGTATATGCAAAATTGTCCACTTTGTATGCAGTTCATTGGTATATTTGATTTATTTTTGAATATATTGAACTAAAATGTACATGCAATAAGTTATATTCACTGTTTTGAATTTTAGTGAGGAAAATAGAGCTTACCTGTTGATTATATAGACATAATATACCTAAAGAATATGCACAATTTTCCACTTTGAATGCAATGTATGTGTATATTTTAGTTTATTTTTGCATATATTAATCTCAAGTTCATATATAATGTGTTATATTTCCTATTTTGAATGCAATTAGTGAGGAAAATACAGTTCACATGTTGATTGTATGGACCTTATATACATAAAGAATATGCACAATGTTCCACTTTGAATGCATTTTATGGATGTATTTGAGTTCATTTTTGAATATATTGAACTAAAATGTATATGTAATAAGTTGTATTCACTGCTTTGAATGCAATTTGTGAGGAAAATATAGTTCATCTATTGATTATATAGACCTATATACCAAAAGAATATGAACAATTTTCCACTTTGAATGAAATGTATGTGTATATTTGAGTTCATTTTTGCATATATTGATCTCAAATTCATATACATTGTATTATAATTACTATTTTGAATGCAATTACTTAGGAAAATACAGTTCATATGTTGATGGTATGGACCTATTATACCTAAAGAATATGCACAATTTTCCACTTTGAATGCACTTTATGTGTGTATTAGAGTTCATGTTTGAATATATTGAACTAAAATTCATATGTAATAAGTTATATTCACTGTTTTGAATGCAATTAGTGAGGAAAATAGAGTTCACCTATTGATTATATAGACCTAATATACCTAAAGAATATGCACAATTTGTCCACATTGAATGCAGTTCATTGGTATATTTGAGTTTATTTTTGAATATATTCAACTAAAATGAATATGCAATAAGTTATATTCACTGCTTTGAATGCAATTAGTGAGGAAAATAGAGTTTACATATGTACCTGTTGATTATATAGACCTAATATACCTAAAGTATATGCAAAATTGTCCACTTTGTATGCAGTTCATTGGTACATTTGATTTATTTTTGAATATATTGAACTGAAATGTACATGCAATAAGTTATATTCACTGCTTTGAATGCAATTAGTGAGGAAAATAGAGCTTACCTGTTGATTATATAGACCTAATATACCTAAAGAATATGCACAATTTTCCACATTAAATGCAATGTATGTGTATATTTGAGTTCATTTTTGCCTATATTGACCTAAAATTCATACATAATGTGATATATTTACTATTTGAATGCAATTACTGAGGAAAATACAGTTCACCTATTGATTATATAGACCTAATATACCTAAAGAATATGCAAAATTGTCCACTTTGTATGCAGTTCATTGGTATATTTGAGTTTATTTTTGAATATATTGAACTAAAATGTACATGCAATAAGTTATATTCACTGCTTTGAATGCAATTAGTGAGGAAAATAGAGCTTACCTGTTGATTATATAGACCTAATATACCTAAAGAATATGCACAATTTTCCACTTTGAATGCAATGTATGTGTATATTTTAGTTTATTTTTGCATATATTAATCTCAAGTTCATATATAATGTGTTATATTTCCTATTTTGAATGCAATTAGTGAGGAAAATACAGTTCACATGTTGATTGTATGGACCTTATATACATAAAGAATATGCACAATGTTCCACTTTGAATGCATTTTATGGATGTATTTGAGTTCATTTTTGAATATATTGAACTAAAATGTATATGTAATAAGTTGTATTCACTGCTTTGAATGCAATTTGTGAGGAAAATATAGTTCATCTATTGATTATATAGACCTATATACCAAAAGAATATGAACAATTTTCCACTTTGAATGAAATGTATGTGTATATTTGAGTTCATTTTTGCATATATTGATCTCAAATTCATATACATTGTATTATAATTACTATTTTGAATGCAATTACTTAGGAAAATACAGTTCATATGTTGATGGTATGGACCTATTATACCTAAAGAATATGCACAATTTTCCACTTTGAATGCACTTTATGTGAGTATTAGAGTTCATGTTTGAATATATTGAACTAAAATTCATATGTAATAAGTTATATTCACTGTTTTGAATGCAATTAGTGAGGAAAATAGAGTTCACCTATTGATTATATAGACCTAATATACCTAAAGAATATGCACAATTTGTCCACATTGAATGCAGTTCATTGGTATATTTGAGTTTATTTTTGAATATATTCAACTAAAATGAATATGCAATAAGTTATATTCACTGCTTTGAATGCAATTAGTGAGGAAAATAGAGTTTACATATGTACCTGTTGATTATATAGACCTAATATACCTAAAAAATATGCACAATTTGTCCACATTGAATGCAATATATGTGTATATTTGAGTTCATTTTTGCATATATTGACCTAAAATTCATACATATTGTGATATATTTACTATTTGAATGCACTTACTGAGGAAAATACTGTTCACCTATTGATTATATAGACCTAATATACCTAAAGTATATGCAAAAATGTCCACTTTGTATGCAGTTCATTGGTATATTTGAGTTTATTTTTGAATATATTGAACTAAAATGTACATGCAATAAGTTATATTCACTGCTTTGAATGCAATTAGTGAGGAAAATAGAGCTTACCTGTTGATTATATAGACCTAATATACCTAAAGAATATGCACAATTTTCCACATTAAATGCAATGTATGTGTATATTTGAGTTCATTTTTGCCTATATTGACCTAAAATTCATACATAATGTGATATATTTACGATTTGAATGCAATTACTGAGGAAAATACAGTTCACCTATTGATTATATAGACCTAATATACCTAAAGAATATGCAAAATTGTCCACTTTGTATGCAGTTCATTGGTATATTTGAGTTTATTTTTGAATATATTGAACTAAAATGTATATGCAATAAGTTATATTCACTGCTTTGAATGCAATTAGTGAGGAAAATAGAGTTTACCTGTTGATTATATTGACATAATATACCTAAAGAATATGCACAATTTGTCCACATTGAATGCAATATATGTGTATATTTGAGTTCATTTTTGCATATATTGACCTAAAATTCATACATATTGTGATATATTTACTATTTGAATGCAATTACTGAGGAAAATACTGTTCACCTATTGATTATATAGACCTAATATACCTAAAGTATATGCAAAATTGTCCACTTTGTATGCAGTTCATTGGTATATTTGATTTATTTTTGAATATATTGAACTAAAATGTACATGAAATAAGTTATATTCACTGCTTTGAATGCAATTAGTGAGGAAAATAGAGCTTACCTGTTGATTATATAGACCTAATATACCTAAAGAATATGCACACTTTTCCACATTAAATGCAATGTATGTGTATATTTGAGTTCATTTTTGCCTATATTGACCTAAAATTCATACATAATGTGATATATTTACTATTTGAATGCAATTACTGAGGAAAATAAAGTTCACCTATTGATTATATAGACCTAATATACCTAAAGAATATGCAAAATTGTCCACTTTGTATGCAGTTCATTGGTATATTTGAGTTTATTTTTGAATATTTTGAACTAAAATATATATGTAATAAGTTATATTCACTGCCTTGAATGCAATTAGTGAGGAAAATAGAGTTTATCTGTTGATTATATTGACATAATATACCTAAAGAATATGCACAATTTTCCACATTAAATGCAATGTATGTGTATATTTGAGTTCATTTTTGCCAATATTGACCTAAAATTCATACATATTGTGATATATTTACTATTTGAATGCAATTACTGAGGAAAATACAGTTCACCTATTGATTATATAGACCTAATATACCTAAAGAATATGCAAAATTGTCCACTTTGTATGCAGTTCATTGGTATATTTGAGTTTATTTTTGAATATATTGAACTAAAATGTATATGCAATAAGTTATATTCACTGCTTTGAATGCAATTAGTGAGGAAAATAGAGTTTACCTGTTGATTATATTGACATAATATACCTAAAGAATATGCACAATTTGTCCACATTGAATGCAATATATGTGTATATTTGAGTTCATTTTTGCATATATTGACCTAAAATTCATACATATTGTGATATATTTACTATTTGAATGCAATTACTGAGGAAAATACTGTTCACCTATTGATTATATAGACCTAATATACCTAAAGTATATGCAAAATTGTCCACTTTGTATGCAGTTCATTGGTATATTTGATTTATTTTTGAATATATTGAACTAAAATGTACATGCAATAAGTTATATTCACTGTTTTGAATGCAATTAGTGAGGAAAATAGAGCTTACCTGTTGATTATATAGACCTAATATACCTAAAGAATATGCACAATTTTCCACATTAAATGCAATGTATGTGTATATTTGAGTTCATTTTTGCCTAATTGACCTAAAGTTCATACATAATGTGATATATTTACTATTTGAATGCAATAACTGAGGAAAATACAGTTCACCTATTGATTATATAGACCTAATATACCTAAAGTATATGCAAAATTGTCCACTTTGTATGCAGTTCATTGGTATATTTGATTTATTTTTGAATATATTGAACTAAAATGTACATGCAATAAGTTATATTCACTGCTTTGAATGCAATTAGTGAGGAAAATAGAGCTTACCTGTTGATTATATAGACCCTAATATACCTAAAGAATATGCACAATTTTCCACTTTGAATGCAATGTATGTGTATATTTTAGTTTATTTTTGCATATATTAATCTCAAGTTCATATATAATGTGTTATATTTCCTATTTTGAATGCAATTAGTGAGGAAAATACAGTTCACATGTTGATTGTATGGACCTTATATACCTAAAGAATATGCACAATGTTCCACTTTGAATGCATTTTATGGATGTATTTGAGTTCATTTTTGAATATATTGAACTAAAATGTATATGTAATAAGTTGTATTCACTGCTTTGAATGCAATTTGTGAGGAAAATATAGTTCATCTATTGATTATATAGACCTATATACCTAAAGAATATGAACAATTTTCCACTTTGAATGCAATGTATGTGTATATTTTAGTTTATTTTTGCATATATTAATCTCAAGTTCATATATAATGTGTTATATTTCCTATTTTGAATGCAATTAGTGAGGAAAATACAGTTCACATGTTGATTGTATGGACCTTATATACATAAAGAATATGCACAATGTTCCACTTTGAATGCATTTTATGGATGTATTTGAGTTCATTTTTGAATATATTGAACTAAAATGTATATGTAATAAGTTGTATTCACTGCTTTGAATGCAATTTGTGAGGAAAATATAGTTCATCTATTGATTATATAGACCTATATACCAAAAGAATATGAACAATTTTCCACTTTGAATGAAATGTATGTGTATATTTGAGTTCATTTTTGCATATATTGATCTCAAATTCATATACATTGTATTATAATTACTATTTTGAATGCAATTACTTAGGAAAATACAGTTCATATGTTGATGGTATGGACCTATTATACCTAAAGAATATGCACAATTTTCCACTTTGAATGCACTTTATGTGAGTATTAGAGTTCATGTTTGAATATATTGAACTAAAATTCATATGTAATAAGTTATATTCACTGTTTTGAATGCAATTAGTGAGGAAAATAGAGTTCACCTATTGATTATATAGACCTAATATACCTAAAGAATATGCACAATTTGTCCACATTGAATGCAGTTCATTGGTATATTTGAGTTTATTTTTGAATATATTCAACTAAAATGAATATGCAATAAGTTATATTCACTGCTTTGAATGCAATTAGTGAGGAAAATAGAGTTTACATATGTACCTGTTGATTATATAGACCTAATATACCTAAAAAATATGCACAATTTGTCCACATTGAATGCAATATATGTGTATATTTGAGTTCATTTTTGCATATATTGACCTAAAATTCATACATATTGTGATATATTTACTATTTGAATGCACTTACTGAGGAAAATACTGTTCACCTATTGATTATATAGACCTAATATACCTAAAGTATATGCAAAAATGTCCACTTTGTATGCAGTTCATTGGTATATTTGAGTTTATTTTTGAATATATTGAACTAAAATGTACATGCAATAAGTTATATTCACTGCTTTGAATGCAATTAGTGAGGAAAATAGAGCTTACCTGTTGATTATATAGACCTAATATACCTAAAGAATATGCACAATTTTCCACATTAAATGCAATGTATGTGTATATTTGAGTTCATTTTTGCCTATATTGACCTAAAATTCATACATAATGTGATATATTTACGATTTGAATGCAATTACTGAGGAAAATACAGTTCACCTATTGATTATATAGACCTAATATACCTAAAGAATATGCAAAATTGTCCACTTTGTATGCAGTTCATTGGTATATTTGAGTTTATTTTTGAATATATTGAACTAAAATGTATATGCAATAAGTTATATTCACTGCTTTGAATGCAATTAGTGAGGAAAATAGAGTTTACCTGTTGATTATATTGACATAATATACCTAAAGAATATGCACAATTTGTCCACATTGAATGCAATATATGTGTATATTTGAGTTCATTTTTGCATATATTGACCTAAAATTCATACATATTGTGATATATTTACTATTTGAATGCAATTACTGAGGAAAATACTGTTCACCTATTGATTATATAGACCTAATATACCTAAAGTATATGCAAAATTGTCCACTTTGTATGCAGTTCATTGGTATATTTGATTTATTTTTGAATATATTGAACTAAAATGTACATGAAATAAGTTATATTCACTGCTTTGAATGCAATTAGTGAGGAAAATAGAGCTTACCTGTTGATTATATAGACCTAATATACCTAAAGAATATGCACACTTTTCCACATTAAATGCAATGTATGTGTATATTTGAGTTCATTTTTGCCTATATTGACCTAAAATTCATACATAATGTGATATATTTACTATTTGAATGCAATTACTGAGGAAAATAAAGTTCACCTATTGATTATATAGACCTAATATACCTAAAGAATATGCAAAATTGTCCACTTTGTATGCAGTTCATTGGTATATTTGAGTTTATTTTTGAATATTTTGAACTAAAATATATATGTAATAAGTTATATTCACTGCCTTGAATGCAATTAGTGAGGAAAATAGAGTTTATCTGTTGATTATATTGACATAATATACCTAAAGAATATGCACAATTTTCCACATTAAATGCAATGTATGTGTATATTTGAGTTCATTTTTGCCAATATTGACCTAAAATTCATACATATTGTGATATATTTACTATTTGAATGCAATTACTGAGGAAAATACAGTTCACCTATTGATTATATAGACCTAATATACCTAAAGAATATGCAAAATTGTCCACTTTGTATGCAGTTCATTGGTATATTTGAGTTTATTTTTGAATATATTGAACTAAAATGTATATGCAATAAGTTATATTCACTGCTTTGAATGCAATTAGTGAGGAAAATAGAGTTTACCTGTTGATTATATTGACATAATATACCTAAAGAATATGCACAATTTGTCCACATTGAATGCAATATATGTGTATATTTGAGTTCATTTTTGCATATATTGACCTAAAATTCATACATATTGTGATATATTTACTATTTGAATGCAATTACTGAGGAAAATACTGTTCACCTATTGATTATATAGACCTAATATACCTAAAGTATATGCAAAATTGTCCACTTTGTATGCAGTTCATTGGTATATTTGATTTATTTTTGAATATATTGAACTAAAATGTACATGCAATAAGTTATATTCACTGTTTTGAATGCAATTAGTGAGGAAAATAGAGCTTACCTGTTGATTATATAGACCTAATATACCTAAAGAATATGCACAATTTTCCACATTAAATGCAATGTATGTGTATATTTGAGTTCATTTTTGCCTAATTGACCTAAAGTTCATACATAATGTGATATATTTACTATTTGAATGCAATAACTGAGGAAAATACAGTTCACCTATTGATTATATAGACCTAATATACCTAAAGTATATGCAAAATTGTCCACTTTGTATGCAGTTCATTGGTATATTTGATTTATTTTTGAATATATTGAACTAAAATGTACATGCAATAAGTTATATTCACTGCTTTGAATGCAATTAGTGAGGAAAATAGAGCTTACCTGTTGATTATATAGACCCTAATATACCTAAAGAATATGCACAATTTTCCACTTTGAATGCAATGTATGTGTATATTTTAGTTTATTTTTGCATATATTAATCTCAAGTTCATATATAATGTGTTATATTTCCTATTTTGAATGCAATTAGTGAGGAAAATACAGTTCACATGTTGATTGTATGGACCTTATATACCTAAAGAATATGCACAATGTTCCACTTTGAATGCATTTTATGGATGTATTTGAGTTCATTTTTGAATATATTGAACTAAAATGTATATGTAATAAGTTGTATTCACTGCTTTGAATGCAATTTGTGAGGAAAATATAGTTCATCTATTGATTATATAGACCTATATACCTAAAGAATATGAACAATTTTCCACTTTGAATGAAATGTATGTGTATATTTGAGTTCATTTTTGCATATATTGACCTAAAATTCATATACATTGTATTATAATTACTATTTTGAATGCAATTACTTAGGAAAATACAGTTCATATGTTGATGTATGGACCTATTATACCTAAAGAATATGCACAATTTTCCACTTTGAATGCACTTTATGTGTGTATTAGAGTTCATGTTTGAATATATTGAACTAAAATTCATATGTAATAAGTTATATTCACTGTTTTGAATGCAATTAGTGAGGAAAATAGAGTTCACCTATTGATTATATAGACCTAATATACCTAAAGAATATGCACAATTTGTCCACATTGAATGCAGTTCATTGGTATATTTGAGTTTATTTTTGAATATATTCAACTAAAATGAATATGCAATAAGTTATATTCACTGCTTTGAATGCAATTAGTGAGGAAAATAGAGTTTACATATGTACCTGTTGATTATATAGACCTAATATACCTAAAGTATATGCAAAATTGTCCACTTTGTATGCAGTTCATTGGTACATTTGAGTTATTTTTGAATATATTGAACTAAAATGTACATGCAATAAGTTATATTCACTGCTTTGAATGCAATTAGTGAGGAAAATAGAGCTTACCTGTTGATTATATAGACCTAATATACCTAAAGAATATGCACAATTTTCCACATTAAATGCAATGTATGTGTATATTTGAGTTCATTTTTGCCTATATTGACCTAAAATTCATACATAATGTGATATATTTACTATTTGAATGCAATTACTGAGGAAAATACAGTTCACCTATTGATTATATAGACCTAATATACCTAAAGAATATGCAAAATTGTCCACTTTGTATGCAGTTCATTGGTATATTTGAGTTTATTTTTGAATATATTGAACTAAAATGTACATGCAATAAGTTATATTCACTGCTTTGAATGCAATTAGTGAGGAAAATAGAGCTTACCTGTTGATTATATAGACCTAATATACCTAAAGATTATCCACAATTTTCCACATTAAATGCAATGTATATGTATATTTGAGTTCATTTTTGCCTATATTGACCTAAAATTCATACATAATGTGATATATTTACTATTTGAATGCAATTACGGAGGAAAATACAGTTCACCTATTGATTATAGAGACCTAATATACCTAAAGAATATGCAAAATTGTCCACTTTGTATGCAGTTCATTGGTATATTTGAGTTTATTTTTGAATATATTGAACTAAAATGTATATGCAATAAGTTATATTCACTGCTTTGAATGCTATTAGTGAGGAAAATAGAGTTCACCTATTGATTATATAGACCTAATATACCTAAAGAATATGCACAATTTGTCCACATTGAATGCAGTTCATTGGTATATTTGAGTTTATTTTTGAATATATTCAACTAAAATGAATATGCAATAAGTTATATTCACTGCTTTGAATGCAATTAGTGAGGAAAATAGAGTTTACATATGTACCTGTTGATTATATAGACCTAATATACCTAAAAAATATGCACAATTTGTCCACATTGAATGCAATATATGTGTATATTTGAGTTCATTTTTGCCTATATTGACCTTAAATTCATACATAATGTGATATATTTACTATTTGAATGCAATTACTGAGGAAAATGAAGTTCACCTATTGATTATATAGACCTAATATACCTAAATAATATGCAAAATTGTCCACTTTGTATGCAGTTCATTGGTATATTTGAGTTTATTTTTGAATATTTTGAACTAAAATATATATGTAATAAGTTATATTCACTGCCTTGAATGCAATTAGTGAGGAAAATAGAGTTTATCTGTTGATTATATTGACATAATATACCTGAAGAAGATGCAAAATGTTCCAATTTGAATGCAGTTCATTGGTATATTTCAGTTTATTTTAGAATATATTGAACTAAAATGCATATGTAATAAGTTATAGTCACTGTTTTGAATGCAATTAGTGAGGAAAATAGAGTTCACCTATTGATAGACCTAATATACCTAAAGAATATGCACAATTTTCCACTTTGAATGCAATGTATGTGTATATTTGAGTTCATTTTTGCATATATAGACCTAAAATTCATACATAATTTAATATATTTACTATTTGAATGCAATTACTACGGAAATTACAGTTCACCTATTGATTATATAGACCTAATGTACTTAAAGAATATGCACAATTTCCACTTTAAATGCAATGTATGGGTATATTTGAGTTCATTTTTGCATATATTGACCTAAATTTCATATATAATGCGCTCTATTTACTATTTGAATGCAATAACTGAGGAAAGTACAGTTCACATGTTGATTGTATGGGCCTAAAATACTTAAAGAATATGCACAATTTTCCACTTTAAATGTAATGTATGTGTATATTTGAGTTTATTTTTGAATATATTGAACTAAAATGTACATGCAATAAGGTATATTCACTGCTTTGAATGCAATTAGTGAGGAAAATAGAGCTTACCTGTTGATTATATAGACCTAATATACCTAAAAAATATGCACAAGTTTCCACATTAAATGCAATGTATGTGTATCTTTGAGTTCATTTTTGCCTATATTGACCTTAAATTCATACATAATGTGATATATTTACTATTTGAATGCAATTACTGAGGAAAATAAAGTTCATCTATTGATTATATAGACCTAATATACCTAAAGAATATGCAAAATTGTCCACTTTGTATGCAGTTCATTGGTATATTTGAGTTTATTTTTGAATATTTTGAACTAAAATATATATGTAATAAGTTATATTCACTGCCTTGAATGCAATTAGTGAGGAAAATAGAGTTTATCTGTTGATTATATTGACATAATATACCTGAAGAAGATGCAAAATGTTCCAATTTGAATGCAGTTCATTGGTATATTTCAGTTTATTTTAGAATATATTGAACTAAAATGCATATGTAATAAGTTATAGTCACTGTTTTGAATGCAATTAGTGAGGAAAATAGAGTTCACCTATTGATAGACCTAATATACCTAAAGAATATGCACAATTTTCCACTTTGAATGCAATGTATGTGTATATTTGAGTTCATTTTTGCATATATAGACCTAAAATTCATACATAATTTAATATATTTACTATTTGAATGCAATTACTACGGAAAGTACAGTTCACCTATTGATTATATAGATCTAATATACTTAAAGAATATGCAAAATTTCCACTTAAAATGCAATGTATGGGTATATTTGAGTTCATTTTTGCATATATTGACCTAAATTTCATATATAATGCGCTCTATTTACTATTTGAATGCAATAACTGAGGAAAGTACAGTTCACATGTTGATTGTATGGGCCTAAAATACTTAAAGAATATGCACAATTTTCCACTTTAAATGCAATGTATGTGTATATTTGAGGTTTTTTTTGCATATATTGACCTCAAATTCATATATACTGTGTTATATTTCCTATTTTGAATGCAATTAGTGAGGAAAATAGAGCTTACCTGTTGATTATATAGACCTAATATACCTAAAGAATATGCACAATTTTCCACATTAAATGCAATGTATGTGTATATTTGAGTTTATTTTTGAATATATTGAACTAAAATGTACATGCAATAAGGTATATTCACTGCTTTGAATGCAATTAGTGAGGAAAATAGAGCTTACCTGTTGATTATATAGACCTAATATACCTAAAGAATATGCACAAGTTTCCACATTAAATGCAATGTATGTGTATCTTTGAGTTCATTTTTGCCTATATTGACCTTAAATTCATACATAATGTGATATATTTACTATTTGAATGCAATTACTGAGGAAAATAAAGTTCATCTATTGATTATATAGACCTAATATACCTAAAGAATATGCAAAATTGTCCACTTTGTATGCAGTTCATTGGTATATTTGAGTTTATTTTTGAATATTTTGAACTAAAATATATATGTAATAAGTTATATTCACTGCCTTGAATGCAATTAGTGAGGAAAATAGAGTTTATCTGTTGATTATATTGACATAATATACCTGAAGAAGATGCAAAATGTTCCAATTTGAATGCAGTTCATTGGTATATTTCAGTTTATTTTAGAATATATTGAACTAAAATGCATATGTAATAAGTTATAGTCACTGTTTTGAATGCAATTAGTGAGGAAAATAGAGTTCACCTATTGATAGACCTAATATACCTAAAGAATATGCACAATTTTCCACTTTGAATGCAATGTATGTGTATATTTGAGTTCATTTTTGCATATATAGACCTAAAATTCATACATAATTTAATATATTTACTATTTGAATGCAATTACTACGGAAAGTACAGTTCACCTATTGATTATTTAGATCTAATATACTTAAAGAATATGCACAATTTCCACTTAAAATGCAATGTATGGGTATATTTGAGTTCATTTTTGCATATATTGACCTAAATTTCATATATAATGCGCTCTATTTACTATTTGAATGCAATAACTGAGGAAAGTACAGTTCACATGTTGATTGTATGGGCCTAAAATACTTAAAGAATATGCACAATTTTCCACTTTAAATGCAATGTATGTGTATATTTGAGGTTTTTTTTGCATATATTGACCTCAAATTCATATATACTGTGTTATATTTCCTATTTTGAATGCAATTACTGAGGAAAATACTGTTCACCTATTGATTATATAGACCTAATATACCTAAAGTATATGCAAAATTGTCCACTTTGTATGCAGTTCATTGGTATATTTGATTTATTTTTGAATATATTGAACTAAAATGTACATGCAATAAGTTATATTCACTGCTTTGAATGCAATTAGTGAGGAAAATAGAGCTTACCTGTTGATTATATAGACCTAATATACCTAAAGAATATGCACAATTTTCCACATTAAATGCAATGTATGTGTATATTTGAGTTCATTGTTGCCTATATTGACCTTAAATTCATACATAATGTGATATATTTACTATTTGAATGTAATTACTGAGGAAAATAAAGTTCACCTATTGATTATATAGACCTAATATACCTAAAGAATATGCAAAATTGTCCACTTTGTATGCAGTTCATTGGTATATTTGAGTTTATTTTTGAATATTTTGAACTAAAATATATATGTAATAAGTTATATTCACTGCCTTGAATGCAATAAGTGAGGAAAATAGAGTTTATCTGTTGATTATATTGACATAATATACCTGAAGAAGATGCAAAATGTTCCAATTTGAATGCAGTTAATTGGTATATTTCAGTTTATTTTAGAATATATTGAACTAAAATGCATATGTAATAAGTTATAGTCACTGTTTTGAATGCAATTAGTGAGGAAAATAGAGTTCACCTATTGATAGACCTAATATACCTAAAGAATATGCAAAATTTTCCACTTTGAATGCAATGTTTTTGTATATTTGAGTTCATTTTTGCATATATAGACCTAAAATTCATACATAATTTAATATATTTACTATTTGAATGCAATTACTAAGGAAAGTACAGTTCACCTATTGATTATATAGACCTAATATACCTAAAGAATATGCACAATTTCCACTTTAAATGCAATGTATGGGTATATTTGAGTTCATTTTTGCATATATTGACCTAAATTTCATATATAATGCGCTCTATTTACTATTTGAATGCAATAACTGAGGAAAGTACAGTTCACATGTTGATTGTATGGGCCTAAAATACTTAAAGAATATGCACAATTTTCCACTTTAAATGTAATGTATGTGTATATTTGAGTTTATTTTTGAATATATTGAACTAAAATGTACATGCAATAAGGTATATTCACTGCTTTGAATGCAATTAGTGAGGAAAATAGAGCTTACCTGTTGATTATATAGACATAATATACCTAAAGAATATGCACAAGTTTCCACATTAAATGCAATGTATGTGTATCTTTGAGTTCATTTTTGCCTATATTGACCTTAAATTCATACATAATGTGATATATTTACTATTTGAATGCAATTACTGAGGAAAATAAAGTTCACCTATTGATTATATAGACCTAATATACCTAAAGAATATGCAAAATTGTCCACTTTGTATGCAGTTCATTGGTATATTTGAGTTTATTTTTGAATATTTTGAACTAAAATATATATGTAATAAGTTATATTCACTGCCTTGAATGCAATTAGTGAGGAAAATAGAGTTTATCTGTTGATTATATTGACATAATATACCTGAAGAAGATGCAAAATGTTCCAATTTGAATGCAGTTCATTGGTATATTTCAGTTTATTTTAGAATATATTGAACTAAAATGCATATGTAATAAGTTATAGTCACTGTTTTGAATGCAATTAGTGAGGAAAATAGAGTTCACCTATTGATAGACCTAATATACCTAAAGAATATGCACAATTTTCCACTTTGAATGCAATGTATGTGTATATTTGAGTTCATTTTTGCATATATAGACCTAAAATTCATACATAATTTAATATATTTACTATTTGAATGCAATTACTACGGAAAGTACAGTTCACCTATTGATTATATAGACCTAATATACTTAAAGAATATGCACAATTTCCACTTTAAATGCAATGTATGGGTATATTTGAGTTCATTTTTCCATATATTGACCTAAATTTCATATATAATGCGCTCTATTTACTATTTGAATGCAATAACTGAGGAAAGTACAGTTCACATGTTGATTGTATGGGCCTAAAATACTTAAAGAATATGCACAATTTTCCACTTTAAATGCAATGTATGTGTATATTTGAGGTTTTTTTTGCATATATTGACCTCAAATTCATATATACTGTGTTATATTTCCTATTTTGAATGCAATTAGTGAGGAAAATACAGTTCACATGTTGATTGTATACATTAAATGCAATGTATTTGTATATTTGAGTTCATTTTTGCCTATATTGACCTAAAATTCATACATAATGTGATATATTTACTATTTGAATGCAATTACTGAGGAAAATAAAGTTCACCTATAGATTATATAGACCTAATATACCTAAAGAATATGCAAAATTGTCCACTTTGTATGCAGTTCATTGGTATATTTGAGTTTATTTTTGAATATTTTGAACTAAAATATATATGTAATAAGTTATATTCACTGCCTTGAATGCAATTAGTGAGGAAAATAGAGTTTATCTGTTGATTATATTGACATAATATACCTGAAGAAGATGCAAAATGTTCCAATTTGAATGCAGTTCATTGGTATATTTCAGTTTATTTTAGAATATATTGAACTAAAATTCATATGTAATAAGTTATAGTCACTGTTTTGAATGCAATTAGTGAGGAAAATAGAGTTCACCTATTGATAGACCTAATATACCTAAAGAATATGCACAATTTTCCACTTTGAATGCAATGTATGTGTATATTTGAGTTCATTTTTGCATATATAGACCTAAAATTCATACATAATTTAATATATTTACTATTTGAATGCAATTACTTAGGAAAGTACAGTTCACCTATTGATTATATAGACCTAATATACTTAAAGAATATGCACAATTTTCCACTTTAAATGCAATGTATGTGTATATTTGAGTTTATTTTTGCATATGTTGAACTCAAATTCATATATACTGTGTTATATTTCCTATTTTGAATGCAATTAGTGAGGAAAATACTGTTGACATGTTGATTGTATGGACCTAATATACCTAAAGAACATGCACAATTGTCCACTTTGAATGCACTTTATGGGTGTATTTGAGTTCATTTTTGAATATATGGAACTAAAATTCAAATGTTATATGTTATAATCACTGTTTTAAATGCAATTAGTGAGGAAAATATAGTTTACCTGTTGATTATATTGACCTAATATACCTAAAGAATATGCAAAAGTTACATTTGTATCTGCGCATGGTGGACGGAGCTCCGAAAAACACGCCGAATTTTAAACATTTAACCGGTTCTCACTCGTTGGAAATAAAGAAAATACCCTCACTCGTTGGAAATAAACACTTTGACCATATTATCCGGCTGTATTACGGTATTTGCGGGGCCGAATTGTCGGTCCTAATTATTGTAATGCAAGGCGAAGTGTATATTAGAACCTACCTCTAGTTCAGTTTAAATACTTTGAGGTGCAGTGAATATAAATTCGTTACATTTTTTAGACAACCCTTCATTTAAGCATCTTATGATTTATACTATGCAATACAGAAGGTTAAAAGTGAACAAAAAGAAGAACCATATAACCTTACAGCTTCAAGCATGCTAAGGTTTGCTAGAAGAGTTATTAATTAACTTTAAAGATATGAGATGGGTTTGAAAAAAAGCAATCTGACACAAAATTAGATAGTTACACCATAATTCAAGTATTAAATGATTCTGTATAGAATGTTGTAATCATATTAGTATTTAAATTTCATTAATTAATAAGAATTTCAGATATCTAGGCTATATGATCAGATTACTTGAATAATTTGAAGGCTGTAATTACAGTGTCTCATTCGAAATATTGTTATGCTCTGGTCCCCAAATATACAACATGACATATCAGTCAAATTCATATATACAATCTTATATTTACTGTTTTGAATGCAATTAGTGAGGAAAATATAGTTCAACTATTGATTATATTGACTTAATATACCTAAAGAGTATGCATTAATTCCCACGTTCAATGCATTTTATTGGTATATTTTAGTTCATTTAGGAATATATTGAACTAAAATTCAAATATAATGTGTTATATGTACTATTTTGAATGCAATTACTGATAAAAATAGAGTTCACATGTTGATTGTATAGACCTAATATACCTAAAGAATATGGACAATTTTACACTTTGAATGCAATGTATGTGTATATTTGAGTTCATGTTTGCATATATTGACCTAAATTTCATATATATTGTGCTATATTTACTATTTGAATACAATAACTGAGAAAAATACAGTTCACATGTTGATTGTATGGACCTAATATACCTAAAGAATATGCACCATTTTCCAATTTGAATGCAATTTATAGATGTATAGACTTCATCTTTGAATATATTGAACTAAAATTCAAATGTAATAAGTTATATTGACTGTTTTGAATGCAATTAGTGAGGAAAATATAGTTCACCTATTGATTATATAGACCTAATATACTTAAAGAATATGGACACTTTTCCACTTTGAATGCATTGTATGTGTATATTTTAGTTTATTTTTGCATATATTAATCTTAAATTCATATATAATGTGTTATATTTCCTATTTGAATACAATAACTGAGAAAAATACAGTTCACATGTTGATTGTATGGACCTAATATACCTAAAGAATATGCACCATTTTCCAATTTGAATGCAATTTATAGATGTATAGACTTCATCTTTGAATATATTGAACTAAAATTCAAATGTAATAAGTTATATTGACTGTTTTGAATGCAATTAGTGAGGAAAATATAGTTCACTTATTGATTATATAGACCTAATATACAAAAGAATATGGACACATTTCCACTTTGAATGCATTGTATGTGTATATTTTAGTTTATTTTTGCATATATTAATCTTAAATTCATATATAATGTGTTATATTTCCTATTTTAAATGCAATTAGTGAGGAAAATACAGTTCAAATGTTGATTGTATGGACCTAATATACCTAAATAATATGCACAATTTTCCACTTTGAATGCACTTTATGGGTGTATTAGAGTTCATGTTTGCATATATTGAACTAAAATTCATATGTAATAAGTTATATTCACTGTTTTGAATGCAATTAGTGAGGAAAATAGAGTTCAGCTATTGATTATATAGACCTAATATACCTAAAGAATATGGACAATTTTCCACTTGAATGCATTGTATGTGTATATTTTAGTTTATTTTTGCATATATTAATCTCAAGTTCATATATAATGTGTTATATTTCCTATTTTGAATGCAATTAGTGAGGAAAATACAGTTCACATGTTGATTGTATGGACCTTATATACCTAAAGAATATGCACAATGTTCCAATTTGAATGCCATTTATGGATGTATTTGAGTTCATTTTTGAATATATTGAACTAAAATGTATATGTAATAAGTTGTATTCACTGCTTTGAATGCAATTTGTGAGGAAAATAGAGTTCATCTGTTGATTATATAGACCTATATACCTAAAGAATATGAACAATTTTCCACTTTGAATGAAATGTATGTTTATATTTGAGTTCATTTTTGCATATATTGACCTAAAATTCATATACATTGCATTATAATTACTATTTTGAATGCAATTACTTAGGAAAATACAGTTCATATGTTGATGGTATGGACCTATTATACCAAAAGAATATGCACAATTTTCCACTTTGAATGCACTTTATGTGTGTATTAGAGTTCATGTTTGAATATATTGAACTAAAATTCATATGTAATAAGTTATATTCACTGTTTTGAATGCAATTAGTGAGGAAAATAGAGTTCACCTATTGATTATATAGACCTAATACACCTAAAGAATATGCACAATTTGTCCACATTGAATGCAATATATGTGCATATTTGATTCATTTTTGCATATATTGACCTAAAATTCATACATATTGTGATATATTTACTATTTGAATGCAATTACTGAGGAAAATACAGTTCACCTATTGATTATATAGACCTAATATACCTAAAGTATATGCAAAATTGGCCACTTTGTATGCAGTTCATTGGTATATTTGATTTATTTTTGAATATATTGAACTAAAACGTACATGCAATAAGTTATATTCACTGCTTTGAATGCAATTAGTGAGGAAAATAGAGCTTACCTGTTGATTATATAGACCTAATATACCTAAAGAATATGCAAAATTGTCCACTTTGTATGCAGTTCATTGGTACATGTATATTTGAGTTTATTTTTGAATATATTGAACTAAAATGTATATGCAATAAGTTAAACTCACTGCTTTGAATGCAATTAGTGAGGAAAATAGAGTTTACCTGTTGATTATATTGACATAATATACCTAAAGAATATGCACAATTTGTCCACATTGAATGCAATATATGTGTATATTTGAGTTCATTTTTGCATATATTGACCTAAAATTCATACATATTGTGATATATATTTACTATTTGAATGCAATAACTGAGGAAAGTACAGTGCACATGTTGATTGTATGGGCCTAAAATACTTAAAGAATATGCACAATTTTCCACTTTAAATGCAATGTATGTGTATATTTGAGGTTTTTTTTGCATATATTGACCTCAAATTCATATATACTGTGTTATATTTCCTATTTAGAATGCAATTAGTGAGGAAAATACAGTTCACATGTTGGTTGTATGGACCTAATATACCTAAAGAATATGCACAATTTTCCACTTTGAATGCACTTTATGGGTGTATTAGAGTTCATGTTTGCATATATTGAACTAAATTTCATATGTAATAAGTTATATTCACTGTTTTGAATGCAATTAGTGAGGAAAATAGAGTTCACCTATTGATTATATAGACCTAATATACCAAAAAATATGCACAATTTTCCACTTTGAATGCAATGTATGTGTATATTTTAGTTTATTTTTGCATATATTAATCTCAAGTTCATATATAATGTGTTATATTTCCTATTTTGAATGCAATTAGTGAGGAAAATACAGTTCACATGTTGATTGTATGGACCTTATATACCTAAAGAATATGCACAATGTTCCACTTTGAATGCATTTTATGGATGTATTTGAGTTCATTTTTGAATATATTGAACTAAAATGTATATGTAATAAGTTGTATTCACTGCTTTGAATGCAATTTGTGAGGAAAATAGAGTTCATCTATTGATTATATAGACATATATACCTAAAGAATATGAACAATTTTCCACTTTGAATGAAATGTATGTGTATATTTGAGTTCATTTTTGCATATATTGACCTAAAATTCATATACATTGTATTATAATTACTATTTTGAATGCAATTACTTAGGAAAATACAGTTCATATGTTGATGGTATGGACCTATTATACCTAAAGAATATGCACAATTTTCCACTTTGAATGCACTTTATGTGTGTTTTAGAGTTCATGTTTGAATATATTGAACTAAAATTCATATGTAATAAGTTATATTCACTGTTTTGAATGCAATTAGTGAGGAAAATAGAGTTCACCTATTGATTATATAGACCTAATATACCTAAAGAATATGCACAATTTGTCCACATTGATTGCAATATATGTGTATATTTGAGTTGATTTTTGCATATATTGACCTAAAAGTCATACATATTGTGATATATTTACTATTTGAATGCAATTACTGAGGAAAATACAGTTCACCTATTGATTATATAGACCTAATATACCTAAAGTATATGCAAAATTGTCCACTTTGTATGCAGTTCATTGGTATATTTGATTTATTTTTGAATATATTGAACTAAAATGTACATGCAATAAGTTATATTCACTGCTTTGAATGCAATTAGTGAGGAAAATAGAGTTCATCTATTGATTATATAGACCTAATATACCTAAAGAATATGCACAATTTGTCCACATTGAATGCAATATATGTGTATATTTGAGTTCATTTTTGCATATATTGACCTATAATTCAAACATATTGTGATATATTTACTATTTGAATGCAATTACTGAGGAAAATACAGTTCACCTATTGATTATATAGACCTAATATACCTAAAGTATATGCAAAATTGTCCACTTTGAATGCATTTTACGGATGTATTAGAGTTCATGTTTGAATATATTGAACTAAAATTCATATGTAATAAGTTATATTCACTGCTTTGAATGCAATTAGTGAGGAAAATAGAGCTTACCTGTTGATTATATAGACCTAATATACCTAAAGAATATGCACAATTTTCCACATTAAATGCAATGTATGTGTATATTTGAGTTCATTTTTGCCTATATTGACCTAAAATTTATACATAATGTGATATATTTACTAATTGAATGCAATTACTGAGGAAAATAAAGTTCACCTATTGATTATATAGACCTAATATACCTAAAGAATATGCAAACTTGTCCACTTTGTATGCAGTTCATTGGTATATTTGATTTATTTTTGAATATATTGAACTAAAATGTACATGCAATAAGTTATATTCACTGCTTTGAATGCAATTAGTGAGGAAAATAGAGCTTACCTGTTGATTATATAGACCTAATATACCTAAAGAATATGCACAATTTTCCACATTAAATGCAATGTATGTGTATATTTGAGTTCATTTTTGCCTATATTGACCTTAAATTCATACATAATGTGATATATTTACTATTTGAATACAATTACTGAGGAAAATAAAGTTCACCTATTGATTATATAGACCTAATATACCTAAATAATATGCAAAATTGTCCACTTTGTATGCAGTTCATTGGTATATTTGAGTTTATTTTTGAATATTTTGAACTAAAATATATATGTAATAAGTTATATTCACTGTTTTGAATGCAATAAGTGAGGAAAATAGAGTTCACCTATTGATTATATAGACCTAATATACCTAAAGAATATGCACAATTTTCCACTTTGAATGCAATGTATGTGTATATTTTAGTTTATTTTTGCATATATTAATCTCAAGTTCATATATAATGTGTTATATTTCCTATTTTGAATGCAATTAGTGAGGAAAATGCAGTTCATATGTTGATTGTATGGACCTTATATACCTAAAGAATATGCACAATGTTCCACTTTGAATGCACTTTATGGGTGTATTAGAGTTCAAGTTTTGCATATATTGAACTAAAATTAATATGTAATAAGTTATATTCACTGTTTTGAATGCAATTAGTGAGGAAAATAGAGTTTACATATGTACCTGTTGATTATATAGACCTAATATACCTAAAAAATATGCACAATTTGTCCACATTGAATGCAATATATGTGTATATTTGAGTTCATTTTTGCATATATTGACCTAAAATTCATACATATTGTGATATATTTACTATTTGAATGCACTTACTGAGGAAAATACTGTTCACCTATTGATTATATAGACCTAATATACCTAAAGTATATGCAAAATTGTCCACTTTGTATGCAGTTCATTGGTATATTTGATTTATTTTTGAATATATTGAACTAAAATGTACATGCAATAAGTTATATTCACTGCTTTGAATGCAATTATTGAGGAAAATAGAGCTTACCTGTTGATTATATAGACCTAATATACCTAAAGAATATGCACAATTTTCCACATTAAATGCAATGTATGTGTATATTTGAGTTCATTTTTGCCTATATTGACCTAAAATTTATACATAATGTGATATATTTACTAATTGAATGCAATTACTGAGGAAAATAAAGTTCACCTATTGATTATATAGACCTAATATACCTAAAGAATATGCAAAATTGTCCACTTTGTATGCAGTTCATTGGTATATTTGAGTTTATTTTTGAATATATTGAACTAAAATGTATATGCAATAAGTTATATTCACTGCTTTGAATGCAATTAGTGAGGAAAATAGAGTTTACCTGTTGATTATATTGACATAATATACCTAAAGAATATGCACAATTTGTCCACATTGAATGCAATATATGTGTATATTTGAGTTCATTTTTGCATATATTGACCTAAAATTCATACATATTGTAATATATTTACTATTTGAATGCAATTACTGAGGAAAATACTGTTCACCTATTGATTATATAGACCTAATATACCTAAAGTATATGCAAACTTGTCCACTTTGTATGCAGTTCATTGGTATATTTGATTTATTTTTGAATATATTGAACTAAAATGTACATGCAATAAGTTATATTCACTGCTTTGAATGCAATTAGTGAGGAAAATAGAGCTTACCTGTTGATTATATAGACCTAATATACCTAAAGAATATGCACAATTTTCCACATTAAATGCAATGTATGTGTATATTTGAGTTCATTTTTGCCTATATTGACCTTAAATTCATACATAATGTGATATATTTACTATTTGAATACAATTACTGAGGAAAATAAAGTTCACCTATTGATTATATAGACCTAATATACCTAAATAATATGCAAAATTGTCCACTTTGTATGCAGTTCATTGGTATATTTGAGTTTATTTTTGAATATTTTGAACTAAAATATATATGTAATAAGTTATATTCACTGTTTTGAATGCAATAAGTGAGGAAAATAGAGTTCACCTATTGATTATATAGACCTAATATACCTAAAGAATATGCACAATTTTCCACTTTGAATGCAATGTATGTGTATATTTTAGTTTATTTTTGCATATATTAATCTCAAGTTCATATATAATGTGTTATATTTCCTATTTTGAATGCAATTAGTGAGGAAAATACAGTTCATATGTTGATTGTATGGACCTTATATACCTAAAGAATATGCACAATGTTCCACTTTGAATGCACTTTATGGGTGTATTAGAGTTCATGTTTTGCATATATTGAACTAAAATTCATATGTAATAAGTTATATTCACTGTTTTGAATGCAATTAGTGAGGAAAATAGAGTTTACATATGTACCTGTTGATTATATAGACCTAATATACCTAAAAAATATGCACAATTTGTCCACATTGAATGCAATATATGTGTATATTTGAGTTCATTTTTGCATATATTGACCTAAAATTCATACATATTGTGATATATTTACTATTTGAATGCACTTACTGAGGAAAATACTGTTCACCTATTGATTATATAGACCTAATATACCTAAAGTATATGCAAAATTGTCCACTTTGTATGCAGTTCATTGGTATATTTGATTTATTTTTGAATATATTGAACTAAAATGTACATGCAATAAGTTATATTCACTGCTTTGAATGCAATTAGTGAGGAAAATAGAGCTTACCTGTTGATTATATAGACCTAATATACCTAAAGAATATGCACAATTTTCCACATTAAATGCAATGTATGTGTATATTTGAGTTCATTTTTGCCTATATTGACCTAAAATTCATACATAATGTGATATATTTACTATTTGAATGCAATTACTGAGGAAAATACAGTTCACCTATTGATTATATAGACCTAATATACCTAAAGAATATGCAAAATTGTCCACTTTGTATGCAGTTCATTGGTATATTTGAGTTTATTTTTGAATATATTGAACTAAAATGTATATGCAATAAGTTATATTCACTGCTTTGAATGCAATTAGTGAGGAAAATAGAGTTTACCTGTTGATTATATTGACATAATATACCTAAAGAATATGCACAATTTGTCCACATTGAATGCAATATATGTGTATATTTGAGTTCATTTTTGCATATATTGACCTAAAATTCATACATATTGTGATATATTTACTATTTGAATGCAATTACTGAGGAAAATACTGTTCACCTATTGATTATATAGACCTAATATACCTAAAGTATATGCAAAATTGTCCACTTTGTATGCAGTTCATTGGTATATTTGATTTATTTTTGAATATATTGAACTAAAATGTACATGCAATAAGTTATATTCACTGTTTTGAATGCAATTAGTGAGGAAAATAGA